>CP099854.1:16194734-16231336 GCA_030062745.1 Capitulum mitella
TAAGTTTTTTATCAGATATTTTTGCATACGTAATTGGTCTTCTCACATTTTCAGTGGCCTGTATCTCGTGACCTCTTGATTTCACGAGTCCATAAACACGAGAATCGAAATCAGGGTCCAGAGCAACCCCATTCATCAATTGTGAGTGGAGCCTGAGATGCTGCGGTGAACTCGGCTTGGTGATCTGCCCCTTCATTGATGTCTGAATGCCAAAATGAGTGAACGGGACGATGTTTTGAGCCAAACGAAGGCTATTTGGACACTCGTACCACATATTATTTTCGTTGTGGAAAGACAACCTACCAAGCGTATTTCTTGCGGAGTAAAATTTTAAGAACAGGAATTCTGCAAAGATGAAACGGTGATCTTCGACCCGATCACGCGGTCATTTTCTCCACATTGATCGAACTGATCCTTTTGTATTCGTACCGTGCGAATCTTTGTGGACTCGGAAAATATCAGCTGACAGCATTTTGTGCGCTTTTCTTGATGATCGCTCAGAACAAAGGAACATACCAACGTCACGTCAAGTTCTAAAAACGCATCGGGGCGATCTCGTGACCCGGAAGTCAGAGAGCTGATATTGCCCCAGGTGGATTCCACGCAACGGATAACCATTGGCACCAATTTTTAGTGAAATCTGAGACGAGTGTGTTCAGTCGTCCTGTTGGTGCTGCGCTGGGTGGGAGGCCACACCATATGACGAGTGTGTAGCTTGTTGCTCTGCCTCAAAAGTTCTCTGAGAATACGGACCCCTACATCTCACCTATCAGCAATGTGGGGTACTCCCATGGGCAGCCTCTCTGCGTTTTATGGTCGATTTCCTCTTCTACTACACCCTGATAATGAGCCATAACGTTTTAACGGGAGAACCACGTCAGCTGTTCTCGCGCCTTACATCAATCGATTGAAAACTTTGCGTCCTATAAGACTATACGTACCTCTTTAGTAGACTTCAGCTGTGGAAATGAGATACGAAAGAGGTGGGCACAAGGGTCCGTATATTCGGACTGTTTGCGCTAGAAAAAGGAATGATACAGAAATGGTGCAATTCGTTTCATTTTAACAAAAAAGGCAGAATACAACAAACATCTAATTTCTGTTGCTGCGGTTGGCACGGCGCGGCGCCTGTCTCGATGCGATGAACCTAGGATGCCGCAACATGCCAAAAGTGGGTCTCTTTTTGGTGGATACCGACTGAAACACGCTTAGCACATCTAAGTCACGACTTTTGGATAAAGTGAGGTCACGTTCGATGACCAAAGATGACCTGTAGACATCATTCGACAGTAGTCTTGGTTAACTCATGCGCTACAAATGACTTCAGCATCTTTTCCTACCTATACAAGGTGTTTTCCGCAGCTCCGAGAACAGATATTAGCCGATGACGCCGCTGGACGAGGACTGACCTAGCATGACCTCGACCAGAGTCCATGAACGAAACAATCATGCGAAGTACACATGAATTCAGAACTGGTCGAAGAATACTGCGATACTTGTTTAGTTTCATCAAAACCTGCTGCTTAAAATTCATTTGTGGTTAAACTAAAAAAGTACCTTTTATTGACAATTTTGGGCATCTGACCTGACCTGGAAGGTCGCCCTATGATCTGAGGCATTGAAACGAGATGTCAGTCTCGAGATCTCGTCACGTGCAACACGTTTTTCCGCGACGCTGTAGGACGACCAGCGTGAACATGGCTGGGCTTCGTACCCCCATATATGTCCGCATTATGTAAAAATCCCCGATACGGGCAGGGTTATGACTAAATGAATTTTAATGTAAATGTGTCGACATGTTGGACTGAATTAAAAAAAAAAACAATGCCAAAGCTCCACTACATGAGTGACCTCGAGATCCACCCTACTTTGTCGATTGGTTTGACGTGCATTGCTGTAGCTGCCAGCACCCCAGGTGCTGGGGGGGCATCGTAAACTCCACGGCGATGGCGCCACAGAACCGCCACCGACTGGACCTCCAGCTGGATTTCCCACGTTCTGCGGCGAGTCGAGAAAACATCGACACATGCTGGCCCGGGAGGGCTTGAGTTTATTTCGCGTCTGGTTTGGAGTTGCCATCAAGAGTCTGATTCACTCTTCCTCTACAACGTACAAAGGAATCACGTGCAAAGTCTCGCAAGCTTTTCTCACACATTTACAATATCGCACGAATACATTTCTGTAATTCTGAGACGCGTCGGGTCGCGTCGTCCTAGACCAAACACAGGACAGCGCTCAATCACCGAACACGCGTGCAGCCCATACCTGACAGGCCAAGCTGTTTTCGACACCACAAATGTAGGTTAGCACTTGGAAGGCAACGCACGTATTAAACGACACTCCACAAAACGCATACAAAACAGGGAAATCATCATTTGCAAGTGAGCTACGGTCGAGGTAGTCTTCAAGACGAAATGCCTTACACAAGAAAACGGAATTATCCGGAGACCCTCCTCAGGAACAACGAAGAAGATCATGGCGATACAGTTGAACTACAGCACTAAACCAATCCAAAACATGCCCAAACTCTACGGACATATACATCTGGAGATCAAAGAGAGAGCGCACAGTGCACTGGAAGCATTCTCCTTCTTCACACCGATACTACAGAGGCACAGGCTTTTATGAGCGTGGGAGAAATCCGTTTTCAGACGCATTTTATCAGCTTCTGAACATACCGGCTTATCTACATCTTATGACATTTCCGCACATTTCTGAACGATATCGTTACACCAGTAAGCATCCATGAGCGGTTTCTCGCCACAATTTTCTCGGAAAGCGACTTGCTGCAAATGTAACAACTATGTGGCATATCGCCAGTGAGGATCAGCGTGCAATTTTAAACCGCCCTTCCGACGAAAGGACATACCACAGGAGTCACAATCCTATGTCTGTTCACCACTGTGTGCTCGACCATCGCCTGCCAGATTTTCGGGGCGGTTGAAACTGTGCCGAGAATCTTACAACTGCATATGGCTTTCAACATAAGGGATACGACTTTAGTGTATTAGACTGGTTCGAAAGAGGAAACGACTTGCTGCAGGCTTCACAGCTCTACGACCTTTCCCCGGTGTGGCTGCGAGAGTGCTGTGTCAAACTTTTCCTGAATGTATATGACTTACCGCAGACGTCACAACCATATGGCTTTTCACCAGTGTGAACCCGAGTGTGGACTGTCAGACCCGTCTTCCGCTTAAACGACTTACCGCAAACCTCACAACTATATGGCCTTTCACGACTGTGGATCCGAGCGTGACGCCTCAGCATTGCCTTACTGCGAACCGACTTGCCACAGACATCACAACTGTATGGACTTTCATCAGTATGGGTGCGAGAATGAGCTATTAGAGGTTTCTTGCTGATGTACGACTTACCGCACACTTCACAACGATATGGCTTTTTACCAGTGTGCGTTCGAATGTGTATTGCCAGACAGTTGTTCTGTATATACGACTTGCCACAGACGTCACAAATATACGGCCTTTCACCAGTGTGGATCCGACTGTGACCCGTCAGAATGTCCTTCCGAGGAAACGACTTGCCACAGACATCACAGCTATACGGCCTTTCACCGGTGTGGGTACGAGTGTGCAATGTCAAATGGTAATTCTTGGTAAACGACTTGCCGCAGACATTACAACCATATGACCTTTCACCAGTGTGGATCCGAGAGTGGACTGTCAGATTACGCTTGTGGACAAACGACTTACCACAGACATCACAACCATATGGCCTTTCACCAGTGTGGCACTGAATGTGGATTCTCAGACGTCTATCATGAACAAACGACTTGCCACAGACGTCACAAACGTACGGCCTCTCACCAGTGTGGTCGCGAGTGTGGATAATCAGACTCCTCTTCCGGACAAACGACTTGCCACAGACGTTACAACTATATGGTCTTTCCCCACTGTGGGTCCGAATGTGGCTTCTCATATTGGAATTCTGTACAAACGACTTACCGCACACCTTACAATTATACGGCCTCTCACCAGTGTGAATCCGAACATGTTTTATTAACGTGTTCTTGGTCGTGAACGACTTGTCACAAACGCCACAATTAAATGGCCTTTCACCAGTGTGGTTCCGAATGTGGATTGTCAGACTTTTCTTCTGGGCGAACGACTTGCCACACACGTGACAAACATATTGCTTCTCACCAGTGTGACTGGGAGTGTGAGCTGATAGAGTGTCCTTGTGAATGCAAGTCTTGCAGCCGATTTCACAACAATACGGTCCTGCACCGTCATTCCCAAAAGCCAGGGAATTGCGTTCTGGAACAAAGAAAACCAGAGCGCTAATGAAAAACAAACCAAATGGTCGCGCTTGTAAGCGATCCAGGGTTGAACCAAAACCGACTGTGATTCCTAAACTCGCCGTGAATCAGAACCAGAATCGATTCACTCTGTCCACAACACATAAGAACGAGTGCCACTCGTTATGCTCCAGGAATCAGAATCCAATCGATTTACTAAATCGCTGCAATGGATTCCAGGAATGAATTTCCAAATGCCCATTTATCTTAAGGCATACTTTATTTGCGTCATAAATGAAGCAACTTATAATCATTGTTTATAGAAATAACCATGATGTGAATGAGCATTAACAGCACAAGTAAATGAGAATATACACTGAAATACACATATAATGCACGTTTTCTATGGTACAAGTTTCATTAAAAACGACCGCATGTTCCGCGTTTGCTAGCTTTATAATGCATCGTTTAAATTCTCGGGCTTTTGTTTTAGGAAAGTCGTCTAGGTTGCATCTCAGATGTACAGAATTGTTTATTTAGATACCAAATTTTCCAGCCACTCATATTTCATCTTCAGAATGGTGAAAAATTGGCACAAGTAATCAACTGAAAATTATACACTGTGCATGAGGCTTACATGAAATATGTCCCATCAGTGGAAAAATAAGTAAATGAATGAAAAAAAACACCGAAACGTTCCATTCAAACGGCGTACGTCATCTGTAATGTAATCGATACGCTAGACTGAAAGAGCGTTAACGCTCTGAATTCAACGTTCCGATTAATCTTTTCATCCATTTGCTTATTTTCCTACTGATGGTATATGCTGATATAATATAAAAAGACTGATCAAAACGTTCAATTCAAAGGGCGTTAAACCTTCGCAATATAATCGAAACGTTCGATTCCAACAGCGCTGGCCCTTTCACTCCAACGTTTCGACTGGTGTTTTTATCCATTTACTTCTTTCCAGCTGATACGATATGGTGCATGTACACCTGGTGCACCGCGAATAATTTTCAAATGGTTACTTATGACAATTTCTCATTATTCTGAAGATGAGATTAAGTGCCTGGAAACGTTAGTGTGTAAATAAATGAATAATTCCGTACGTCTGATACCTTTGCACGAATTCACAGCAAGAAGGAAAAACCTGAACCACGCATAAAGAAACTAAAAAATGCGGAACACGCGGCCTTTTTCACGAAATATATTTATATATACATTGATATAACTTATCATTATTATCTATATCTAAATATTTATCACACATCGATTTGGAAAGACACCACAACACACGTTCCCTCTTCGGCTGCCACGCTTCAGCTATGCATGTCACACCAATACAGAGTTGTCCACACCGTTCTGAACGTCAAAAAACGCACCATATCTGCTTTTACCCACACATTCGGTAAAATTATCCGAAGGGCTTCAGGGATACTCCTGCGTTTATTTGTTCGTTTAGTGCTGGGCTTAATTGTGTGATGCTTGATGCTCCGAGGATGTGGACTTTTCGTCAACCAGTTGTGGATGTGATGATTTCTGTGTTGTCTGTGTGCTGCTGTCTGGTAATGATGCCTCCGTAGGTGTCTTGCATGTGTCTTCGGTGCTCCGTCTTGCAAGTGCAAGATGATACGTGTTGAGTGTTGCCGTAGTCGCACTAACGTAGTATGGGTTATTATGAAACATACAGTCTTGATACGGGCAGGTTAACCTGTAGACTACGTTGGTGGGCCTGAGGTGCCCGTGCCTCAGCGCAACCAGTGAATGTCCCTAACGATACAAATACAAAAGATCCTAGATCCGAAAAACAATTAAGACCTGCTCAAAATGGAGACTGGTAGATCGAGAACTTCAAGCGAAACAGAATTTTGAATTTGTCCCTAACGATACAAATTCAAAAGATCCTCCTAACGATACAAATTCAAAAGATCCTAGATCCGAAAAACAATTAAGACCTACCCAAAATGGAGGCTGGTAGATTGAGAACTTCAAGCGAAACAGCTCCTGGTCAACCACGGCTACTGCAACAAGACCGCTGACCAAGAGATCAAGACTTTCCTGGGCAGAAACCACCATACGAAAGACTACATTTGGACATCAGCTTTAAACATCTTCATGCATAAGCCTGTTTATTCATGGTGCCTTGGGATGGACATGGCATGTGAAGTAGGTAGGCAACTGGGGATGAGAACGTGTTCCACGATACAGAACAATTAACCCCATACCGCGCTCCCGCCCGGTATGCACGATTCCGTGAGTGATTGGGGTGGGGGGGGGGGCAGATTCGGCCCTCCGTGGTTCTGAATACTACTGGTCCGATTTCTGAGCGGAAAACGCATTCGATAGCCTGTGGCAATATCTGCATTTCCCCCAAAATATCGAAAATCTGATATAAACCACATATAAGATTTTCGAATTACATTCACAAATCTGGCATAAATATTTCATTTCGATTTTTGTTCTACTCCATGTCATGGTACCGAGGACTGACAGGTCTGTCACACGTGTTAGGAAAAGGTCGATTTTCAAAATTCACAGGCATAGCCAAGGCGCATAAAAAAGGGTATACGCTTTCGGGCAATATCAATTCATTCTGCAGCATCCTCGTGTTTTGAGGATGGCCAGCTTATCTGTGTCTGAAAACACTTCCATGTGTTACACGTCAAACCACACGCGTATGACAAATGCCCATAGGCGGGTCAAGTTAAGAAAAAAGTGTAGCCCTACATGGTGAACTTCTGGCAACTGCAACTAAAATACATTGTTAACACAGTTTCTATGTGTTTAAACTTTGCATTTTAGGATTCTATAAGCTTTTCAACCTTGCCTTGAGCGTCGCATTTTAGGATCATAATTTTGAAATAATAGAACCCTAGGCGCACAAAAAAGGGCAGAATGTTTTGGCAATTGTTATGTTCTTGTCATGTATTCTGAATTTGTGAGCTTATGTATGTGACGGAAACATTCCCATGTGCCACATGACGCATTATGTATACATTGCGCGTGCTCATGGCGGATCCAGGTACCAGAAGGAGAGGTCAAAAAGTACATAGTGATAGTTTTGTTTTATTCCGTATATGCAGTTATAATTTCCCATGGATAAGAATAGATGAAGGAAACCATTTTACATCATCGTGGAGCCGCCACCAGTTTCTATTCTGACATATGTGCCATTTGATCGTTATATGTGCGGACCTGACAAAACCAAAAACACAGGTCGATATGTCTGTCAGGTCCACTGAACGTTACTGGATGAAATATGCGCCCGAAAACCGATGCCTGGAGACGCTCCTGGCAGCATGTTTAGGTGCAATATATGACTAAATTAGGACAAATGTATTTGTTACACGTTAGCTTTGTTTTTGCAATCAAATAGTCATCAGTTGTTTGAGAATATGGAAATAAAAACGCCTATTTTACATACTCTTAAATCGTCCACTGGCCAACATTTTTCTTAAAAATATTTCCACGTGTGGAGGTTACAAATATTTCGATAATTTGAACTGCCCGTGTTATTATAATACACCAAAACAATACACCACAACTTCGAAATGCGCAACCTCCGGAAATCGCGGTATTCCTCCAACATGCCCGTGAAAAACGTGTCCTGGAACTGCCTCTGGAGAAAAAGAATTTCTGAAATTCTGCACATGTCAAAACGATGTTTAGGAAAAGTCAACAAACTCTGCGCAGCGGCTCCCGGATTGCCAATGTCTGCAAATGATTGGGGGGGAGGGTGAGCCGAGGCCCTGACAACTTAACCTCCTCTAAATCTGTTTCTGAACTATATATATATATATATATATATATATATATATATATATATATATATGCACATATACATGTATTTATAAATACATATTTATATGTAGCTTCTGTGCTTTGGCAGAAAGAGTAATGCAAGCTCATCTGATCTGGCCTACAATGATCCTGACCGGATGCAGATCACGTGAGGCACAACCGCTCATCAGAAGGCTTCAATGCAGTCCTTCCTGTGTCACGGATCACAACACAACACAACGACGGACATAATCATCGGCTTTGGCACGCAAAGACCAGTACTTCACCTGAACTAGCTTGACCTTGCCAGACATTTTTTACATTACAACATGCTTATGATGCAGAAGGTCGCCATATTCGATTGATATTCAGTCCAAGGCCCTTGGACCGACGATGTCATATACGAATATAATATGTGATGTGATATACGAATGAATATATATTATTACCGATGATGTGATATACCAACCGGTGTCAGTTTTCCAACGTCGTCTTATCGCTTTCCACGTGAACTGTGTCATCATTGGTCATGCGACCAAGGATGACATATTATTTTCTGAATCGCAACACTCAGGGCTATTGATTGGTGGCAGACTGGTTCATACGTCACGATTAGACCCTGAAACGACAGGGGGTGTCCCTTTGAATCCCCCCGGCGGTCGCGGGCACGAAACCACGCCAGACGGTGTCGGGTTAAATGAATATATTTTGTTCTGTGATTTGCAAGGCAACGTCGCACAAACCCGGCCTTTGCAGAACAACCATTCCCTGTTAGTACGCAGCTCGACATGGACAACAATTGAAGTAAGACAACTAAACCGATCCATAATCTATGCAGTTTCCAAGCTGCGTGTGTTGTGCGTTGGCTGGTGTAAGAGGTGACTTGTAACTACGCATGTAAAGCTTGTTTATTTGATGACCGCTTAGCATCCCTCAGTCTCCGTTGCCCATTGGCAACATACCACGCTGTTTACTGAACATGTTAATGATCTTGATTTTTTCCTTTGCAGAAAAATAATCCATATAACCGCTGAAGGGTGGGGACGGTGGGCGGCACGATAAGTCTCTGTTTTTTTGTCATCTTTCCAGCGATGTCGGAAGGTTCAAGTTCAGCTTTGGCAGCGTTGGAGTGGGGAAGCTGCCTCATCTGCTGTCCGCTCCTATGCAACTGACCAGAAGGTTGGGCTCAATACAGTTAAAAGCCTTTATGCCCTGGTGGTCGATGCAGGTGATCTGTCGGGGGGGGGGGGGGATTCACAAAATGGTGGGCGGGAGGAACGAACAGGACAGACAGTGGTAAGACAGAAACCGTTCTGTGTTTTAGAGGCGGCGCTTTGAATGCATCACCTTAGGGCTAATGTTAAACACACGAAACGCAGGCGTTGACCCAACTAGCCCCGCTTCTGCACAGTCATGCCGCTAGCTGCTGCAAGGCTGTGAACTTCCGCTTCAGGCAACGTATTAGTGATGCCAAGCAATAGTTGATGACGCGGCGCACGATTCACGAAACAAATCGTAGAACTGCCCGTCCAAGTTAATAACCCGAATGCTGCAAGGCACCTCTGTACCAGGTCGTTTATCCGTGGTTAGTCAATCCTGCGTGAGGTGGGTCAAGGGACGGGCAAAGCAAGTGGTAAAACCCAGAGGTTTCAACGCCTCGTGATGGAAAATTACGAAATCGGTAGCAGCAGTAGACACCTACCGACGTTCTCACCTACCTATCCATTAAATTATACTCATCAATGTGAACAATAATGAATCATACACATTCATATTCAGTTTCATGGTATATTGGCATTATAGCATTCCTTGGAATCAAATCCGGATTCGGAACCGATTCCGCTAGTTGCTGATTGTTTGGAATCGGATTCGGAACCATCTGTCTTGCTATGGACACGGAATCGAATCCGGCCAAGCAAAATCAAGTCCACGTCTGCCGCAGATGTGACAACTATAAATGCTCTTCATCAGTGTGCGCCCACAAGCAACGAATCACATTTATCTGTCACCAACAACTTGCCGCAAGTGTTACGATGATACAGCCGCTGACCACTGTGTTTGGGAGCGTGAACTTAGAGTTCTTTTGCCATCTAAAGACTTGCCGTACCATTCACCACTGTATCGTCTTTCATCAGCGTGGGTCTAAGCAGGCACTGTCGCACTGCTCTTGAGGCCATGGCACTTACCACAGACTCACAAATATTCCGCCTTTCACTGGTGGGCATCCGTCAGTAGTCTGTGACAGTGTTCTTCTGAACAAAGGACTTTCCACAGTCGTCACAACTATACGGCCTTTCACCAGTATGGATCCGAGTATGGATTGCTTCACTGGTCTTCTGAACAAACGACTTACCACATCACAAGTATATTGCCGCTCAACAGCATGGGTCAGAACGTGATGTATTTGGGTTCCCTTACGAAGAAATGTATTGCCGCAACCTATTCAACAGTGAGGGTGCGAGTACGACATAGCACGGTTTTCCTGTGAACAGGTTGCAACAGACGTCAAAACCACGTGGCCTTTCAACAGTGTCGCTCCGAGTGTGACCAATCGGGATTCCCTTCCTCCCACGTGACTTCCCGCAAACGTTACAATTATACGGCCCCTCACAAGTGCGCGTAAGAGTAAGCGCCAGTAGTCTTCTGCTGTTTACGTACGACCTGTCGCACTCTTCACAACTATATGGCTTTCCAGTATTGTGGATCCGAGTATGGACTATGTGACTGACCTTCCGAACGAACGACTTGTCACAACAGTCGCAAATATACAGCCTCTCGCCAGCGTGGGTACCAACGTGACGCATCAGGTTTGCCCTACTAGCAGACTTGTCGCCAACGTCACAAATGCATGACCTTTCACCAGTACGGGTGCGCGTATGAGGTATTAAAGTTTTTTATGTACGATTTGTCGTACACATCACAACCATATGGCAGTTTACCTGTGTGGATCGAGGTCACGACCACGTGCCCTTTCACCAGTGTGGATTCGAGTGTGGAGAGTCAATCTGTCCCTCCGAGTAAACGACCTGTGACAGACGTCACAACTGTATGGCCTTTCACCATTATGGCCCCGAATGTGCTGAACCAGGTTCGCCTTACACGCGAATGACTTGCCGCAAACATTGCAGTTATACGGCCTTTCCCCGGTGTGGGTTCGACTGTGGATAATCAGAGTGTTCTTCTGAACAAACGACTTCCCACACACGTCACAACTGAATGCCCTTTCACCCGTGTGGATCTGAGTGTGGATTTTGAGATTTGCTTTCTGGACAAAGGACTTACCACAAATGTCACAAACAAACGGCCTTTCACCGGTATGGGTACGAGCGTGAGGTGTCAGGTCGGTCTTTCTGTGAAATGACTTGCCGCAAACGTCGCATTTGTACCGCCTCTCACCAGTGTGGGTGCGAGTGTGAGCTGTTACACGTTGCCTGCTTACGAAAGACTTGCCGCACGCGTCACAACTAAATGGCTTTTCACCAGTGTGGATACGAGCGTGGATTGTCAGACTGGTCTTCTGAACAAACGACTTTTTACAGACGTGACAAAGGTATCGTTTCTCACCATTGTGGGCGCGAGTGCGAGCTAACAGAGCGTCCTTGCCAATGAAAGGCTTCCCGCAGAGATCATAACTACAATCTCCTCCGTCATGATTCTCACAAGCCGGGGTACTGCGTTCTGAAACAGACCACCGAAATACAAATGAAAACAGCCTTATGGTCACGCTTGCCCGTGAGCCGGAATCGAATTAGAACCGATTCTGATTCTCGAACTTTTTGTGAATCAGAACCAGAATCGATGCATTCTTTGTTGGCGGTAAATCAGAATCAAAATCGCTTTTTTCTCCAGGAATCAGAATGGAATCGATTAACAAAATTGTCACAATCGATTCACGGAAGAGGTTGCCAAAAGCTGATATAGCTGAATGCATGTTTCACTTATCTAATAAAAGACACCAATGAGATCAATGTTTGTAGAAATAATCATGACGTTCATCAGCACTGATGTACACGTATCTGAGAATATGAATGTAAACATGTTATACGTGTACATGTCACATGCCACATACAAACAAACCCACACATGCGCACGCATATATATGCATAATGTGTTTTTGTATGTATGTGACATGTGACATGTATGACAAACATTATATATACACACCTACATATATATGATATATTTTAGCTTCTGTCGGAGGTTTCATCTTGAAATGAATATTTTCGTGTCGTTCACATTTTCCTGACTACGTTCTTCATCTTAATGACAACGTTCAAGCTTCTGAACCAGTTTTTCTCACACTTCCGTAAAAACATTACGTACAAGTTAGTTTTTCATCTGTTTTGGCAAACTTAGTGTCAAAATGTAGCGGATAGCATTGGCTATCGCATAACACTATAAAAAAGGATCACGTTCGCATGAAATATGCCATTTTGCACATCTAAACTGAAAAATGACCAAAATCACCATTTCGCGAGAAAAAATCAATCGCACATGCCACTATCCATACCACCTCTACAAGCAGTCCGAGAGCGCTCATTTATGTCTCATTTTATTGAACGTTCATTGTATCTTCGGCCTATACAGGGGAAACTTGTTTCTCAAACCATTTTTCGCTGTGGTAGCCCATATCCCAACTGCAGTAAGTAAAACATCAATTGCGAAGGGCCACTTCCGCATAGAATTTCCACAAACCAGTCAACTTAGAAATCCTACCATATAGATCTCTGAAAATACTGGGTTTTTAGCTCGCTAAGTTGGTGCATACGGATGAAAAATATGCAACAGTCATAGCCTTGTGACCACCAACGTATGTGTAAAGTATACATTTGTCGCTCTGGGTCGGTAACGACTGGAGTTTGTAAAAAAAAGATCGCGTAAAAACGTACTACGCACGACACCACGTATAAACATAACGTCTTGTGGGGACTCACATGGACTAAAAAGGCAATACTGTAGGCACGATCTAGGCATGATTGTATATTAGTTCGGCAGTCCATCTGAGGCCTCTGATGAACACCCTATTCTTTTTGCAAGGCTGATGCAGCACCAAATTCGCCTGAAACGTGTGAACTCCACCATCTGGTCGTGTATAATGTATTAAATGCCTTTTTTCCCATTTCAGTTTCACATGATATTTCGGTCTGTTCATTATCTCATTTCAAAACATCCCGGTTCATCCCCAGTCGGTCACCTGTGGCGTGACACGGAGGTCAAATAAGTCAAATCCAATCGGTACGCATGGCCTGCTCTGGGTAGCTCTAAAAGTTCTGTTCCGATTGCCTTGATTGAACAATGAACGTGCAATAAAATGAGTCATGCGTGAACATTTTTGGGACACATGTACGGGTGCTACGGCTGCTGACGTGAGCGAAAGTTTTTTTCACTCTCAAAATGGTGATTTTGGGCATTTTTCGGCGGAAGGGTCAAAATGGCCTATTTCATGCGAACATTACCCATTTTTCTACAGTTCTATGCGACAGCCGACGATATTCACCACTGCTTGACACCACGTTTGCCAAAACTGGTCGAAAACTATTTTGCATCATTGTTTACGAAAGTGGCGGAGAAACTGACTCATAAGCGTGGACGTTTTTATTCATTAAAAAGAAAGGCATGGTCTGTTTTTACCACTTTTCTGGTGTACCTTCTACGATACATTTACGAGATGGTGCACCAGTCCAACACCTGTTTGACCACCAACCACAAGCGCCTCCTGATCACCGACGCGTTGTTCATGCTTTGTTAAACCACGACTTAAACAAACAAATAAAGGTTCGTATAGCGCTGTCGGTTTGAGGGCTGGCTAAATGAAGCTATTAGGTAAACTCGTAACTCTTTCAGTGTACTCGTAACGAGGTCATATTTTTTTGCCAGCGTCCAATATGAGTTCCACTGCGTGCAAATCGTCCAGCCAAGGGACGGGACTCACTAAAAGGGGTTTAGAATGTAACGGGATCACAATTGTATGTTCTTTTTGTCTACTAACTATCCAGTAGGTTTTCATCGCAACCCTCCAAAAACCAGTCCATTTTTTCCGCGTCCCCTGCCAGCGCCAGCACGCAGGTCCAGCCACACAAGACCATTTGCCGGCGGATGTTATGGAGGACAGGCGGCGGCGGCAAGAACGACTGAAGATTTTCCGCGGCGCCGACGGCTCCAGTTACGGACAAGCCGGCGCGCAGGCGGCCCGCCGGTTCTCACCACCTCACAGACTCTCGCCGAGAGTCGACTCTCTTGCCGAGAGTCGAGAACGGCCAGGCCGGACCGTCACGCGTCGGGAGCCTCTGAAGACCGGCGCCGACATCTGTATTAAACGGCATCGCTTCCGTGACGCCGACGGCGCCGCCCGGGCCGGACCGGCACGCAGCTCGCCGCTGTTTGTTTTTACATCTCGGCGAAGAGCGCGTGGCGTGGTGCGTCGCTGACGGCCAAACAAGATCGATGCCGGCCGGAACCGGCGAGGACCGACTTCGAACCTCGACGGAAGTTCTAGTCGGAGGCGGCAGCCAGGAGGCGGGCGACGATCGCGACACGTGGGCCAAGTCCAGCCGGAGGCGGTGGCAAGAGGCGGAGCGAATTACAAGAGGAATAGAGAAGCCGATGAGAAGCAGTGCGAGGGGAGAAAGGACCAATCGGACGATGGCACGGAGGTGCCGGAGGAAGAAAGTGACAAAAGGAGCGACGCGGGAGAAGAACAGGGCCGCAGACGGGAGGAGTAACCAAGGCCTTACTGGACTGCTCGTCGCAGCAACGACATCAACGTGAGCACAAACGCCGAGCGGCCGGCCGCCGAGCGGGCCGAAGCCCTCGAGAATCGGCCCAACGACGCCGTCATCCCCGTCGTGAGGGATGTGATGTATTCGGACTCCGAGACGGAGCCCGATGAAACCGCGAGGCCGCCTTACCGAGCCCAGCGGGAACGCTGGAACGGGATCTTGATGCTTGGGCCGAAAGAGCGGGGGCTGCACCCGCTCCAGCAGCCCAAGCCACAGGGGCTGAGTCCCGGGTTGGACTCGGCAGAGGAATAAAAAAGGCTAGCTGCCAAAGATGAAGTTGTCTCTTCTTTAACTTATTGAAAAGGACCGGCCGGAGGAGAAACGACGGCGAGGCTGACCGACCGAGGGAGGCCGCCCGAGAGACGCTGCTGGGGCCGATCATCAACGGCCGGCGGATAAGTGAAAAAATAATAAAAAAAATTAAAAGTCCATGAACGGAGCTCATCAGTATTCGCCGAAGCTCCCTGATAAATTTAATCAGACACGGCTATACGAGCGAACGCGGCGGATTATCAGCCAGCCGTAAGGGTCGGATCAAAGTGTGGCGATCACCGCAGCAAAGGCCGCAGCCGTTTCGGGCACCCGGAGCGGGCCCGGCCAACGGATCGGCGGCCAGCCAAGCCCAGGACCGCCGCCGGTACTGTCCGCTCCGGCCGTGGTCAAGGGACCGCACCGCCATTTCGCAGGCTTTACCGGACTCGCCGCGGCCGGCCGGCCACCAAACTGGCCGGGACGCCACAAAACGGGGACAACGCAAACACCCCCATTTGTGGCCCCAACGCGGCCGGCAAGCGCCGACGCAGAAGGCGCCGCAAGCCGAGCCGCGGCACGCAAATAACGCGCAGGTGCGACCTGCCGCCGCCGCTGCCGCGGCCGGAACGGGCACCGGCCGTCCAGCCGCAGCCACAGAGCAGGTCGGGACGCTTTCCGCCGCCCTGCCGCCGCCGCGAGTTGACGCACCCCCGCTCTCCGGCGGCCCCGATACCTGGTGCCCGAGGCGGGGAGGGGACGCGGCCACGACGCCATTATCCGTCAGAACGGCCAGCCACCGCCGCCGCCGCCCGGGCGCGGCGCGGCGCACAAGGCAACTTCGGCGCGGGCCGAGCGACGGCTGGTTACCAGTACCGACAGCGTCAGGTACGCTGATGTCGGACGAAAAAGTGAGGAAAAACCGCGGGCAATGCCGCTAGGACTTGTGGCCTCGTTCTCACGTGAAGTTCCTCAATAACAAACGGAAGTGAATGTGCTAAGAAATTTTTATTTCGATTCCGAGCAGAAAACAAATTCTCACGGCACATACAGTCGAGACGACGTATTTCGCCTCGGAGTATTAAAATATTTTACGTCGCTTTTTTAAACGAACCAGCAAGCAGTCTCCGCCGGCCTATTCTTCAATAAAGTGAATAAACATATTTCTGGGACGACGTGAATCGATGTAGGTAGCCGACGGGGGAGGGGAAAGGAGCCAAAACTACCAAATTCCGCCGTTACAAAGTCATCCCCCAAAAGACCTTTTTCCTTCTCACGCCTCTTGTGTCTCACCCCGCGTCACTCGCTGTCGATATGCACGACCACAACTGTCCGCCTCAGTAATTTGTTCATAGTTTCCGCAGGCGGCCGGCGGGTCGGAGGAAGTTTTCGGCGGAACCGAGCCGTTCGGCGGGCACCGGCCACCGCAGCGTCGGCACGCGCAGTGGCTCCCACACGCGCGGCCGCTCACGCAGCGCCGGGCCAAGGAGCGGGACCAGAGGGCCAGCGAAAACGGAGACAGCCGCATCTCGCCCACTGTTCTCACCCGTTCCCGCGAAATCGCCGAAACCGACTCCGCCGCAGCCGCGCTGCATACTATGACCAACTCTGAACTCCATTTTCAAAGTGCATTGCGTGACAACGATAGTTCAGTGCACGTGAAATTAAAAACAAACAATGTCCTATTCTTTGATTATTTTGGTCATTTTGAAGATGAAAAATGACATATCTGAAACGTTAATATATCAGTCACTTCGTACACCTGATTTCAAAACTAAACTACGGTTTCAAGAGTAATGTCGGACTACTTGAAAGATATCCCAGAAAAGCCATAAAAGCACAGCATGCCGTTCTTTCCAAGAAAACCAGTTTCAGAAAGTCCTAATCCACCGTGACACACAAACGAACAAACACACGCACGCACGCACGCACAAGCACGCAAAGAAATATACCTCATATACATTTTTGTATATTGATATATATATGTATATACACATACATAAAACTGCTTCTATGAGTGCGTATGCCTGTGCGTGCACGTGTACGTGCATGCTTTCGTCAGCATGTGCATGTGCATGTGCATGTGCGTGTGCGTGCGTGCACGCGCGCGTGTGCGGGTGCGTGTGTGTAAGGGGAGTGTCGGTTCCGGTGTATGCAATAAAAAACACATCGGCGTTTTTTGCGATTATGCATTAATTTAAATGTGCATCACGGGCATAGAATCAATTCTCTACGGTTAAGAACGGTACCTCAACTTCCATCGAAACGATTTTCGTTTTCCAATAGGAATCGGAATCGGAAAAAATCACATTCTTAACCCTATTCTCGGCAGGACGGGCTGAATCCACCCCCCTCTCGGGTTTTTTGCTTGCCAATTCCAGGCTTTTTAACGCAGCTTCACGAAACTTTGTGACTTTTCCTAACTATTCTTTCTACGTGCCGTGAAAAAATTTCAAAATTCCATTTTGCTCAGGGGCGAGGCCAGACAACGTTTTTGGGGGGCACCTCAGGCCATTTTTGGTCATGTTGAGGGTAAAAGGAAAATGTCTGCCACAAACAGAGTTTTTAAAATAGAAATTAGAACTTTATACAGATGTATAGCTAAATAGTTGGGCAATGTGCAGATACAATTTTGTTCATCTGAAGTCACTTTACAAGGTCAGATCAAGGTCAAAAGTCAAAATTTGTTTTTTTTTGCAATAATTTCGGCGCTGTTTTTTCAAATGCCAAACCCGGAATACACATGACGTAGAATGGTGCCCTCTACTTGTGTACCAAGCTTCAGCCTGATATCAGGTCAGGTCACGGAGCTATGACCTAAAATGTCAGTGCGCGTACCCTATATCGCAATAGCCATAAAATGAAATTTTTGAAATAAAGTGAATTCAAATGATTGAAAACGTTTACAGATAATGTTAAATGCACACGAAATCATTCCAAGTGATCCCAAGGTCACTGGAGGTCATTTAAGGTCAAAGGCCATAAGTTTATCTGAAGAACGTGTGACCTTGACAGTTTCCCCTTTTTCATGTCCCTGGCACCGCCTATGCTAATATTATACAAACATTGTGATGCGATTTGTACTTTTTTAGCATAACATGACCAGCAAAAGCCAAAAGTGTTTTTGCCTCTTGTTCATTCAGTTGTTAGAAAACTAATCCTCCTACTTTCAAAACCCTGTGAACGCCCATGAATTTTCTCCAAATTTCAGATGTGTGTACCAATGGTAAAAGTCCTATCCATAATCTCTCGATTCATGCCAGTTTCATCGAAATCGGTCCATGAACAACGGAGTTATAAGAAGTCCAAAAAAACCCCTGATTTTGACATTTTTGTCCCCCTGTATCCACACATTTCAAAATTTTGAAAATTTCTTTTTATAAAAATGTAGTTGACGTCATGGCAAATCGATTGCCGTTTGTTGCGATGAAATCGGATGTGTTGTTCTCGAGATCTCAGGGGGGGGGCCGAATCCACCTCCCTGCCGGGAATCGACGATACCGTGTAGCCCTCCGGGAATAGGGTTAAACCTACCGCCTCGCAGCCATCAGAAGATTTGTGCAAACCAGATCAGGGCCACTGAGAAAAGCACCAGCGGCGCCACCGCGAGGCCGCCCAACAGCGACGGTGGACAAAGCTCGAGTGCAGCCATCTTCTGAGCAAATGTTAATCAACGGAAAAGAGCTAAATCCCTCCAAGCCATGAATCAGTTTACAAGAGGATTTCCTACCGAAGGGTGATCCGATATGCTCGATGAACACTTCAATGACGCGCGAAACAAGTCGGTCTGCCCGAGCGGGCACAAATCGTAGTAACGCTGTCTTTCTTGACCACGTCAAAAAGAGTGGCCGGCCGGCCCCCGCGGTCAGACAGTCGGTTCGGTCACGTGAGCCTCGACTGACCAAACCGGACAGGGGCGCCGCGAGAATCGCGACGCCCGGGCGGCCAGCGGCGGCAGCATGGTACTTATGTTTTACATGTCCAGTCGTTTCTGAGATACGAACGATTACTCATGCAGCTTTGGATGGCCTTGCATGACTGTGCTGACCAAAAGAACTCTTGTTTTAGTGACTTCAGGCTGTTTCTATAATATCAGACGTGTCTCAGTACTTCGTTTTGTTTTGTGACGCGGTGATTTTCTGAATGAGGAAAACAAAGTCTGCCTGCTATCGCCCTTGACTTGACCTCACGTGACCTTTCCTTGACTACCATGTCATTAAATACCACACAAGCATAACTATAGCGATCAAATGGTGTTTGTTTGACTTTGGTACCTTTCCCCAGTCACAAGATATGAATTTTGTGAGATGCGGCCTTAGGTGACCTGACTTGACCTTAGATGACCTATATAATTTTTCAGATAAAGGTTTCTATATCTCACCAAACATCTATAATGGTGATTCCAAAATGGAGGTTTGAAGATTATACTTGTGAGCCAGTTTCGATATATATCATTGTGTTCCAATGGCTGTTGACCTCACATGATTCGGCGTGAGATGAAGCAAATTGTTTTCTGACAATAGAAAACGTTTTTGGCCGTTTTTGAATTGTTGAGTACTCAAGGTCAGTTTACAGGATCGTCTTATTTGTTTTTATTGCCCACAGATTTTCAACGTCATGACATGACTGTGTGACCTCTTGACCCTTCACTGGGAACTCAGAGTCAATAAATATACGTTCGTTCTTCATAAAATGTGACGAACTTTCCATTGCTGTCGATCTCATCCTCGTAGTCCTCATAGTTCTCGAGACCATGTCGAGGGGGCTTCTAGAGGACCACAAACGGCGATCGAAGGGCGATTCGGACACCCGTAACTGCTCGGGGTAACACTGGCATCGGAACGAATCTGAGTGCTTTCTTCCACTTTCGCCAGACGCTGTCCAGAGGTGTTTTTGCATTTTTGTGCGACTCAGACTTGTCGAGATCTTGGACGGAGGGGCAGGGAGAAGTGAACTCCTGATGAATTCCTCTCCCGGACTGGCGAAGATGGATACAGCCCTGCTGCACGAAACACGGGCACATCCACATATGCAGCCGTCTTTCGCAAACTAATAAACCGGTACGTCCTAGAGGTAACCATGTCCTGGCGTTGTCGTCTTGTTAATAAGGTCTGTCTGGCGACTGTGTTTAACCTGGTGCGTATTGGCGTGTTCTTGCTCGCTTAAGGCGTTTGCCACTGCGGGGAGGCTGTCGCCCCCACTGTGGTGAAAGGGCTTGGTCGGCGCCGAAGACGACTTGGTATTCATGGCTCGAAACGGGGATTTAGGTAAAGGTCCTTTGTCGATGTAAGTGAAACATTACAGAACGATGTTATTGGCGCTCGACGAAGCCATGACAGCTCACTGCCGCCTTCCGATGTCGAAAACTTTCACCTCGTAACTGGACAACTGAACATTGAATGGACACCCGTCACATCGGATATCACGGTTTAGACAAGAGTGGAACGTCCAGTCAGAGATGTTGTTGCTGGCGCTTAGAAAACATTTTTCAGTACGAGAAATAGTTCCCTTTTAACCCTATTCCCGGCAGGGAAAGGGCGCTGAATCCGTCCCCCTCGGGTTTTTTGTTTGCCAATTCCAGGCTTTTTAACGCAGCCTCACGAAACGTGGTGACTTTTCTTAGCCATTCTTTCTACGCGCCGTGACAAAATGTCGAAATTCTATTTTGCTCAGGGGCGGAGCCAGGCAACGTTTTTGAGAGGCACCTCATGCCATTTTTGGCCATGTTGAGGGTAAAAGGAAAATGTCTGCCAAAAACAGAGTTTACAAGATAGAACTCAAAACTCCTCATGCCATTTTTGGCCATGTTGAGGGTAAAAGGAAAATGTCTGCCAAAAACAGAGTTTACAAGATAGAACTCAAAACTTTATATGGATGTATAGCTAAATAGTTGGGCAATGTGCAGATGTAATTTTGTTTATCTGAGGTCATTTTACAAGGTCAGATCAAGGTCAAAAGTCAAAATTTGTTTTTTTGCAATAATTTCGGCCCCGTGCAGTTTCAGCTTGATATCAGGTCGGGTCACGGAGCTATCACCTAAAATGTCAGTGCGCGTACCCTATATCGCAATAGCCATAAAATGAAATTTTTGAAATAGAGTGAATTCAAATGATTTAAAACGTTTACAGATAATAAGGTCACTGGAGATCATTTCAGGTCAAAGGTCACAAGTTGATCTGAGAAACGGGCGACCATGACAGTTCCCCCTTTTTCATGTCCCTGGCACCGCCTATGCTAACATTATACTAACATTATACAAACATTATAACGCGATTTGTACTTCTTTAGTATAACATGACTAGCAGAAGCCAAAAAAGGTGTTTACGTCTTTTGTTCATTCAACTGTTAGAAAACTAATCCTCCTATTTTTGAAACCCTGTGAACGCCCATGAATTTTCTCCAAATTTCAGATTTGTGGACCCATGGTAAAAGCCCTATCCATAATCTCTCGATTCATGCCAGTTCCATCGAAATCGGTCCATAAACAATGGAGTTATAAGAAGTCCAAAAGTAACCCCCCATTTTGACATTTTTGCCTCCCTGTACCCACAAATTTCAAAATTTTGAAAATTTCTTTTTATAAAAATGTAGTTCACATCACGGCAAATCGATTGTCGTTTGTTGCAATGAAATCGGACGAGTAGTTCTCGAGATCTGGGGGGGCCGAATCCGCCCCCCCCCTCTGCCGGGAATCGGCCATACCGTCTAGCCCTCCGGGAATAGGGTTAAGTAATAAAAAATCCAACCGATTTCCATGTCCGTCAGTGGCTTATACGTCTGCTGTAATGATTGTTGAACCACGACCGGACTCTTTCACCGAACTAAACATTCATCATCTAGGGACATTTGTCAGTCTATCCATTTACACGATTTGTAAAAAAAAAATAGCTGCGAAAGACCAACATATGATTTTTTACGATCATGCAGTGCATGCGCAAATTAAAGCGCTCCGTAATTTGAGATAATTTATGCAAATCCTAAGAACAAATCAACAGTCTGCCATACAAATGTAATTAGCTGGGCCACGGATACTTACCCAATGTCATGCTGCCCTCATCAGTAGACGCTGGCAGGATACCGTCATCGTCTACAGGTTCGCTTTTCCTGAAATGAAATTTCACCGAGATGACATAGACCGGCCCATACAAAAACACCAGTGCATGGTTTTTTATATAACAAAGACAAATGGCGCACACGGAAATGAGAAACAAGAGAAAATGCCGCACCTGGGGTGCGATGAACAAGCTCCTCGCGAGTCACACTTCAGGAATGGGGTAACCCATGCCGATAGTGGGAGTGAGGAGGCAGTGTTCCGACTCCAGGAATACATTATGCCTCAACGTCGATGAAGCAATCATTACAGTTTTCACCCAGCCGGCACTGACAAACACTGAAGGACAACTGGTTCAAGCACGCGCATGGCACGGGCCTGGACAAAACGTTGTTGTTTGTGAGCTGTTGTTTTCAGCGTTCCATATTCTGCGACACCATTTATGATTCTGTTCTTCTTCGTTCTCCAAAGCATTCACATTGGACTGATTCAACCAGTAGCCTTTGTCAAACCCAGCATAGACCGTCTGCACAACCATGGAAAAGGAAAAGGCTGGCGGAAATTCAGATGAACAAATGCTTCCCACAGCAGAAACAGAAGACCCGGAGACAAAATATGCACACGAATGTGCTCAGACCTCAAATTCTGAAATGCCTTTTTCCGTCCTTTTTCCCGGACTCATCTCAACGTTTCGGAAGCTACAAGGAATCGGACAATGGTTAATAAAGAAAAAAGACACACATCACAAACGTTTTCAGAACATCCTTAAAATTTTCGCCTGTATTACAGCCAGCGGAAAAGCTTACAACGCGCTAGATTTTCATCATCATCATCCTACAGAACATGTTTGCTGGCTGTCACTGGTCTTTAATCAAGTTTTCGGTTCGGGTATAGAACAAATTACAGTTTTTTGCTCATCTGCAATGAGCATTACATAATTTTATGTAACCTTTACCAATGGTTCTGAAATCCAGGTCGAGTAGTCCTGCAACATGTGTTCTTTCCCCTTTTCTCCTACAACTGGACTTAACATGACACTGCTGTGTTAATCTCGTTCAACGCGTTTTTGGACTTCTTGCGAAACAGTGCATATTCTGAAACGTAATGTGTCCTTATGCCAAGTCAAATCGACACTTCAAGTAAATTTGCACTCCAAGGTGGCTGGAAGCTCAGTTGGAATTCGTCAAGGAAACCAAACATCTGTTTTCCAGCTGTGTGACTTTGTTTGAGATTTCCATGCAGCCTGAACCACCAAAAGGGACAGCTGGTCCATGATGTTTGTGTAGTGTCGGTCGCGTTTTACACGTCCAGAATCCCCAAAATATAACCGCTTTTTGGGGATTGTGGAAAAAACGCAAGTGCATGCAAGTGCAAGTGCATCTTACGGACTTTTAAAAGGGCTGCCAAACGTCACTAGGCTTTCGTCCGTGCCAGGCTCCAGGGGAGGGGGGAGGGGGCAAGACCACCCTTTCTGCCTTTTTTGAGGGTCACCAAAAACGAAACAGCCGAGAGGTATGGCCTATGGTGAACTTTTCATGCATCATATTTACATTCGTGATGTTTTTTCACCCCAGGGTGTCCTCTGTTCTTCGCCTACACATGTCAAATAGGACCATCTTCCAACTGAATTAATGCCGCATGCCAATTTGTGGAGTATGTCGACTACCACAAAGCGCACCACAAATGAGAAAAACTGGCAGATCGAACAATCTGTTACACTGGATTTTCCGGAAAACTCCTGGTTCCTGACCTTCAGCCAGGTAAACGTTCAGCATATCCTTACCGTTGATATTGTGGGACTGGCTCAACAGTTCTGAACAATGAATGTACACCCTGATGCTTTTCACGCCTTTTGCACACGTAACTGTACCTCCTGACCCGTGACCTGGGATCAGGTCATTCTGTACGTCAAATTTCCACAATGGCAACTAAACACCTCTGACTGATACATAGCCCAATAATGTTCAATATACGGTACGAACGTATTTCGCACTGACGGAATAATCCTATTTCAAGGTGGCCTGACATGACCCTACGATATGATGTGATTGTCCTCTGCACGTCATGTCTCCAATGTGAAAATTTTTTGCATGGCTACTAGAGGAAAACCAACGCGTCACACGGTTAGTGTGGGGCCAAAATCGAAGGCTTTGTATCGCACGCAGACTTGCGTATCCGCTTAGTATAAGTCTTACCGCCAATCGTAAGTAATAGATCTCATTCATTCAACGGCGCATTTACACAGTGAAAGAAATATTCATAACAACGCACTCTCAGTTGTGAAAAAATACGCAAGCCGAGGGGCTCGAGCCCGGCTTTCTGAGTTCAAGCAACACATTCTACACAGCAGGCCACGTCTCCACAGCAGAAGCGGACACTCTGGGATGGGATCAGTCAAGTAAACTGCATTCCTCCTGTCAAGGAAAAGGCCCAGAAGAAGTCGCGCGTTACACGTGACCCGTTGCACTACGCCCATAACATGAGGTACCGTACGACAGCCAGAGTGCTGGTCTAACCACCCACCAAGTTTCAGCTGCCTATTGTGCCAGCTGCCACTTCTGACAGCACTCGGAGGTTCCCGAGTCCAAACAGAAACACGTGCCTGTGGATCGCTACGTGGATCGCACGTGGAAGCCGACCACACAAGCGAGTATCGGCAAGTGGGGCCCGTGTTATCACAATGTCTTCAGTCAACAGCACACACCGTTTGACCTGTACTCGTGAATAACTGAACTCTGCAGAGGTCCGGCTCGCACCACGTGGCACGTGTCAGACGCCACGAATCGCCTCGAAACCTACACCATAATCTGTCCGCCGAATCGGCGCACCTGATGGAGCCATCTGTGTCGCAATCAGCTGGCGCGTTCAGTCGCTAGACGCTCGGAACCTTGGGCACAATGACAAACATTTTGATCCGAACTTTTCCGAGCGAGCGCCATATACGAAGCATCAATCGCTAAAAGCGTGCAAAGCACGATTTAAGCTCCTTCCATTCTGGACAAGTAATACCAATGTACCCATGCCTTCTTGCTATACAGTCTGCACTGTCAAATCTTCGTGTTTTTGGTCGCAAAAAACAAGAACCTTTGCAATCGCGAAAATAACTCTCCACCATATATCAGGACTCTACACTGCGGCCGTGCCCGATGCCCCTATCTCTCCCTGTGGGAGTTATGTGAAAAGAGCTTTGGGAAGCGGGCTTCGTGATAGAAAAAAAGGACGCATGAAACGATATTAAATGAACAAGTGTTATAGCATTTCATGCTGTATCGTGCCTGACCAATGGCAAAACAGTTGATGATGCGATAGGCAGCAGAAAAGCCTGCAATACACGCGTCAATGCAAGGACCTGAGTTGATCCTCATTGACCTTCATTGATACCTGCAGACTTTATGTGCGTGAGACACATTTCCAGCGTATTCAAAGCAAATCACATCACCAGACATACAAACAAAACCTAACCCGCGCTCGACCGTGGGTCGTCGGCGATCACGCCCGACTGGGGGGACACTGACCTCCCCCTCTAACTCATGAACGGTTGGTCGCACTATAAAAATTAACACACCGTTGGAAAGCTTGTGACAAAAGAGCTCGCATCTGGTCTCATTTTTAGTTTTGGATAATACGTAAGCCATTTACGCCCTATATATGTTTTCTCATAGCCGACTGCATGAGAGCGAGAAACGGCCTCAATCTCAAGGGCTGTTATAATAGGTATAGGTATAATAACGCATAGGTAAAGGCACCAACGCACAGGTAAAGGTCCGCAAATGCCAATACACGTCTAATTTCTCAGATTTGTTCAATGTATGCGCCGAAACGTCGAGTTAAAAACACCGCAATTTTCACGCCGATTGTCGTCGGGCGCCGTAGCCGTACGAAGGAAGAAATTAACGGAAACTAATTTTAGCGTTCGTTTATTTTTGCGACATAAGCCTATCCATTTAAGTTTTCTTGATCTTAGTGGTTCTTGTGACGGTTTCTCATGCTTCAAATTTGGAAAAATTCGTACGTTACCAATCTACACAACTGACGTAGCTTTATTCGCGAGAGCCTGTTTATTTCCAAAATTTGCAATTTTTTAAACTTTTTGTGGCTCTTGGTATTACTTGAGTCTGTGCAAACCAGTTCTGCCATTTCTGTTACCCATTCCCAGTAATTCAACGCTGATTTTGACGGTGGTTTATTTTGGCTCACAACAGTTATTAGTGACCTGACCAGAAGCCAATGTCTGGAAGTCATTGATACTTTGCTCATTGACGGTAACTAGATGTCTGCATCACTCAACACTATAAATGTTATGAGGAATTCCGCCAATTTCCGAAAAAAACGACAGTCTTAAAAATGGGCTTGACCTTAGGTCAATGACCCAGATGATTCCAAAAAATTTGAGAGGGCGGATTCCTTGCAGCTATCAAGACCTCTAATCCTTGAAAGTATTATTGTGATATCTTCTTTTCCGAAAAAGTTACAGGGAGCTTAAGTTTTTCTGGGCATAGGTCCGTTTGACCTGGCCTAGGTCAGACACTTGACTTGACCTGAGGCCAAACCTTTGACAAAATGTGTAAAAATGGTCAAGCAAAAGGTACACGAAATTTCGTGGTGCTGCGTTTGTTCGTTCTCTCGCAATCCTAGAAAAATCTCTGGGGGCCCCAGTCGGGGGCGGATTAACTCCTGTCCTGACAAAAAGACAATGTCCCTTTCATTTTTAACTCCTGTCCTTACAAGAAGACAATGTTCCTTTCATTTTTAATTCCTGTCCTTACAAAACACAATGTCCTTTTCACTTTTTGTCTTGTTTTCGCTGATCAATTTCAACCTACAATTCTTTTGCAGTCCCATATGCAAATCATGTCTTCTTTTTACTGCCAAGCTTTTTGAGCCATGCCTCAGTTCTGGTTAATAACTGTTTGCCAAAATGTAAAAAGAGTAATTTGACCTAAGATGACCCATGGTGACATTATGTCCACTGTATGTACGTAATGACCGTCTATTCAGGTCACGACGCATATTGAGTTATAGTGGTTGCAGACTGCACAAATAAAAGAATGAGTCACCTCGCGTGCATTCAGAAACGGCCTTAAATTGCCATACATTTATGCCATCGATATCATGGATGTCATATTACATGTCACAAAAAATCTGGTGCAGACCAAAATTAAGCTAACTGACGCTGCTGCTCCTGCTCAGAGCCCGATGAGGCCGCCCACTTCGTCCCAGAGATGCAGAGAAAACTGACATGAATGGTTGCATCAAACCAAAAGTTATATAATTTAGCATGATTTTTAGTCATGATCACAACTTAAATCCAACAACTGGATGAAAAGTGACACCACACCCATGCTTACACATGAACTTCATCTCCAGCCAAGCCCAAGATGTACTGCGGCGATGGCGGCGAGCTGCGGGTGTCTTCCCTGAGTTTTTCTTCCTCTTCAGGCAGCCCCAGGATGGGTTGAGGTGATGATGGTGGGGTGAATGCTTCAATCTTAACCTTGCATTCCATTTCACATGCCTCTGGTTCAGCTGTTTCCATGCTTCCAACTGATGAAATGCCTGTGATGATGAAAATAATGTCAGGAAGTACCATGTTGTATTTCTTCCATACAACACTATCTGACAATAGTGCACAGCAAAATTCAGCAACACCATCAGCACAAACAGTTTTCCACACTGAGATGCCAAAGTTGCCTTCCTTGTTTCCTACCACATTTCTAACATTTGCCAGTATGACTTAAAAGCAGAGCAGATATTTTATTTTCGGCACATAAACCTTTACTCAGTTGTAGGACAAAGGCTGCATGACCTTTCTGAAATTAAACGAACAGCCACCTGCAGTACGCAACACATTCTTGTGGACATCTACCTCCAAGCTCCTTGACATGTCAGGAAGTGAACATCCAAAAACAACATCCTATTCTGCAACTTGATTCTCCTACCATAACAGTGTCAGAATGAGACTGTGGTCAGTGAGTGCACTGGGGGGAGGGGGCAGGGGGCTGGAACTGCACACCCATCATATATCTGGTTACCAGGCAGAGCAAAACTCGCACCAATGCAAACCAAATGCTACATTCTCCATGATGTCTGGCTAACTGTTGAGAAGTCAATCCACTATCAGCAACAAACGGCCACAAACTTGTCGGGGCATCCAACCGGCCATGCAGTGCCCTTGGAACAACCACGGTTGACCAGCATGAGAAAACTCAGAAGTATGTCTCTACCATAAAGATAAACACTCCACACATTGCTCAGACAAGGTCCATCCAGAAGAACAAAGGTAACATGCAACACATAACAAATGATGCCCTTTTCCCCAGATATGCTTAGCTAATCTCAGCAAATCCTTGCAAGGCATAAGTCTGCCAAATGACCTTTCTCATGAAACTGACAGTGGCAGCACAAAGACTGATGAATGACAGGCTCATCTTTTCCTCCAACAGGGGCCAGAGGATATGTTCATGCTCTCCATGTGGCTCTTCGTGGCTCCATTGTGACTCTTCAGTGATCATCTACAAGAAACTATCATGAGTCAGTATTATCAAACAGCCTGTGAGTGAAAGGAAAAATGTGAGAGTTGACAAAGAATGACAGAGTAAGTAATTGTGCTTAGTATACTTTGAATACCATGTAGCAAATACATTTTGAATACAGCTGTACCTGGAAACCTAACATCACAAAGGGCAATGACTGGTAACAAAAGTCTGGACTTCTAGGCCTTTAATGGCCTGATTCGCACATCCCAGTATGAATTAGACAATTCATCTGCCACTGGATGGTATGATCCTGCTGATGACTTCCACTAAATAAAAAAGTCTCAGTCTGTTCAGACTGTTTTTGCAAGTTTGTTTTTTGTGAGCATGTTTGTTTGTTTGTTTCTCACTGCTTTGCAATCAAGTTCATGGCACTGACCATTGCTGGTATGCAATGACTATGATGGTATAATTAACATAATAACAAATATTTCCAGGCAATGAAAAATAAAAGGGCAGAACCTTGCAATCAGAATGGCTGGAACCAAGAATGGTTTCTGGATGTCTGGCAATATAAATGGTCTAAAGTGTTGTAGACTTATTTTGATGATCTGAGGTGGACAAGCAAAAAAGAAAACAATGGAATCAACAACAAAGAAAGGTAAATAATAATTACATTACCTGAAATGGATAACAATGTTTACAGCATGCACATTCAGATTTGGAAGTACAGCTGTCACCTGACCTGAGACCTCAGATATATCATTTTTTTCTGAACTGCTGCAACCATAAATAAGCATTGTTTTAACAGAGGATGTGGAAAAGTGTGCTATATGTCAGTGATATGCAACATCATGGGGTATGCATGAACAGTGAAACCATGGCCATCATTAATCGGAAACTCGCGCGAGTGTAGTTCCCGATTTCGCCACCAGGGTGATATTCGTTCTTTTTCTCACCGCTAGGAAGAGTACGTAAAAATACTGACATTCGCTAGGATGGTTCCGCTCAAGAACCAATGGTATGATAACCAATAGTTCGATTCGGCTGATTCGAACGCCAGTTGATAGCACCGAACGTTTCGTTTCTGTGACTTACACACTTTTTTACTTTTGACCTGCTGATGACGTCACAGGTGAGGTCAATCATGAAAAAAGGACCACTTTCTCCAGAATTGCCGAACCAGGATGGAAAGCAGATGAATTCGTTCAGACCTAACCTAACCTAACCTAATCTAATCTAATCTAATCTAATCTAATCTAATCTAACCTAACCTAACCTAACCTAACCTAACGAATATTACCCTGGTGGCGAAATCGGAAACTACACTTGCGCGTTCTTGAGCGGACCATCCTAGCGAATGGCAGTATTTTTACGTACTCTTCCTAGCGGCGAGAAAAAGAACGAATATCACCCTGGTGGCGAAATCGGAAACTACACTCGCGCGTTAACCTTACCCTCGACTCTGTGCATGGTGTGCGATCGGTAAGGATTACCAATACACCTTACTTCAAACCTGTTTTTTCATTTTGTTCTGGTCAATCTTAGGTTGCCAAATGCGATTTCTGGCGGGCAGACACTCCTGCAGAAGCCTAGGCCAATCGATATACATCTTCAGAAGAACTATCCCACCATTCACCTGTTTTGCTTTGCAGGCAATAGTACCCCTGCAGCGTCAGCATCGGCAATCTCCACGGCCGCCAACGCGCAATCGGTATCGGTCTGGCACTTGTCAACTCCCGCGCTAGACAGTCAGCTCTGACCCAAATCGCCCCTCGCCTGCGACAGTAGCGTCTCGGACGGCGACTGGGGAAAACATAAAACGGTCTGCTCGCTAGTGCATTGGAGTAGCCCACAATTACCACTTCCGTACATTCAGGAATTTTGATCACGTCACTTATGCAACCCTATTCCTGAAGTTTTTACTTGCGAAACCATGGACTTCCGCTTTTTACTGACATCGTCAAGTTGATAACGTTACTTCCATTCCGGATGACCACGCGTTACCGAGCACTCGGCGTTCTGCCGGCGCGTTGCTGAGGGAGCGCGGCTGACCTACAACGGCATGACAACGTTATCTGCAGATGAACGCACTCTCATTTGACACCATTTTCGAAAATGTTCCGGAAGTTTTTTATTTTGATTTTCAGCCCTCTGAACTTCGCTTGGACCTTAGAGATAAACTTTGATCCAGGGCCGTCAATTTCTGTGAATGATTAGGGAACCGAGTCGAGGGCCCGACAACCTAATGTGGGTTTCTGAACCGATTCAGCCACTTTATTTTGACTCGCGGAAATTTATAAGTTCTTTTGTTACCACTTATGAAATCAGAAATTGCATTAGACAAAAACATCGCTTTTTTACATTATTCTTTACTTTCGCCTCTCCCATTGGGGCCGTTCTTTTCCTTATTATTACTCATTTCCCTTTAAAACCAGCAGAAAAGACCGGGAGGCCCAAACCAACATCGGAGGAGCCCAAATCGACATTCGGTCGGCCATGGCCCTCTCAGAAGAATACAAATCGACACGATCGAAAAACGCAGGCCGGATTTGCAATCATGGCGTGTCAATGGTGGCTTGCATTTCTGGCGAGTTCCGTTAGTGGTAAACAGTGGTGACAGAAATAGCGTCCTTTTGCAATTTCTACTTGGAGATAAATCTCTAAGTGCGGCCAAAGGTGTGGCTGAAAGCACGACAGTTTCACAAATGTGTGGTCTTGCGCCTGTCAGAACTATGCAGCAGACGAACAGAAAATAAGTGAATAATGAAATAAATAAGTAAAAATGAAACTAAAAAAGGGGAAATAAATAAAAAGAAAGCGGCAAATCTCAAGGGCATGAGTCCACATTTGCATGCGCTGGATTGCGCCTAAAAATGACGTGGGGGAATTCAGCCCGTACCCCGGGCTCCGGGCTCCGTTACCGGGTTCAAAAATCTCATTGTCAAAGTCAAAGTCGAAAACAGTAAGTCGGATCCAGCTGAAAACTGCGCAGATTGACTCGAAACACCACGCAACCTCACAGAGAAATTTGTCAAAATCCGAGAGATGAGGGTGTCAGTTTTTCATTTCAGCGGCCATTTTGTCGTGGAATATCTCTGATGTCGGCATCCGTGACGGTGGCGAACACTGCAGACTCCAGAATGATGGTGCCGCAGGACCACCACCGATCGGTTCCCCAGCTGGATTTTTCACGCGTTCATGGCGAGCCGAGAAAACATCGACACGTGTTGGCCCATTGGGACTTGAGTTTATTTCGTGTCTTGCCTGCAGTTGCAGTCTGATTCACTTTTCCTCTGAGGCGCCCTACAAAAGTATAACGTGTGGACGTGTAAACGTGCATCTATATCTGAAATTCTCTTAGACGTGTGGAGTCGCGTCGTCCTGGACTAACCGCATGGCAGTGCTCAATCACAAAACACGCGTGCAGCCCACAAGTGCCATACCAGGCTGGTTTAGACACCACAAATGTCTGTAAACGGAGACGGAGGTAACCGGCGTCTTACACAACACTACGAAACACATACGGAACAGGGTAATCATTGCTCACTCGCAAAACAGCGACGGTCGGATTGATCAAGACGAAATGCCTTTCCAAGAAAGCGCAGTTATACGAAAACACTCCGCAGGGGCGAAGAAGTGGATCAGCAAACACATCCAACATATGTCCAAACTCTATGGTTATGTACAATGTAGGTGTTATATTTATGTGAAGTGGATTTCGTTCAAAATAAGTGCTTGTAATTTCGACTGAAGACTGAAGGGAGAGCCCGACCACGTGAGCCCACCAATGCGTAACCGTCTCTGTAGCAGGCTGACTTAGTCCCCATGACAAATTGCAACTTATTCAGTCCAGAGACGTACTCAATGGAGGGGTAAAAGGAGTCATGGCTCCGCTGTCTCTGTCACGGTCTCTGGATCGCCTTTAGGTGTGATGAGCGCGAGACCTATTTCCGGTCCCGGTTCCTGCTCGAGCAATGATGACGATTCGCTGCCCCCCCAAGATAACCGGCTGCCCGGCTGCGACGCGAATGACGTTGGTATTCGAAAGCATAAGCGGAGGTTCTTAAAATGATTAGGGGAGTAAATGCACCTTCGGCGCATTTGGAGGGACGCGTAGTGCCGTTTTCTAGCATCCTGCTGACCTCGGCCATGGCCTCCGCGAGGCGGCCCGGTGCCAGCCGGCAGGCTCGGACCGTCCTGGACCTCTTGTCTCGATGACGCAGTGGCGGACCGGAGCTCTGGCAGGTGGCGGCGACGGCAGTTCGGGGAACTCCTACCAGAGCCATCCCAGCTGGTCCGCGCCCAGTTTTGGTGCCTATTAGCATTGGATAAATTAACCCGGGCACGACCGTCGGTCGGTCACGATCATGCCCGACTGGGGGGGGGGGGGGGCAGTTGGCCGCCCCCCTCTAACTCACGAACGGTTGGTCGCACGAAAAAATAAGCACATTGTTGGAAAGCTTGTGACGAGTAGAGCTCGAAACTGGTCTCATTTTTAGTTTCAGGTAATATATAAGCAATTTACGTCCCATATATGTTTTCTCATGGCCGATTACATGTGACCGAGAAACGGTCTGAATCTGAAGGGCTGTGACTATTATAGCATACGTAGAGGCACCACCGCACAAGTAAAGGCCCGCAAATGCCGATACACGTCCAGTTTCTCAGATTTGTTCAATATATACGCCGAAACGTTGAGTTAAAGGCACGGCAATTTTCACGCCGGCAATTGGCGAACGCCGCAGCCGTATGCAGTAGGAAATTAACGGAACTAATTTTAGCGTTCCTTTATTTTTGCAATATAAGCTTATCCATGCAAATTTAATTCATTTTAGTGATTCTTGTGATGGTTTCTCATTCTTAAATTTGGAAAAATTCATTAGGTACGAGTCTACACAATTGGCGGAGTTTTATTCGCGAGAGCCTGTTTATTTCCGAACTATGCAATTTTTCAAACTTTTTGAGGTTCCTGGTATTACTTAAGTCTGTACAAGCCAGTTCTGCCGTTTCCTACCCATTGTGAGTAATTCATCGCTGATTTTGACGATGGTACATTTTAGCTCACAACAGTTATTCGTGGCCTGACCTCAGGTCAATGGCTGGAAGTCATTGATACTTTGCCCAATGACGGTAACTAGATGTCTGCTTGACTCCACACTAAAAATGTTATGAAATATTTCGTCAGTTTCCGAAAAAAGACAGCATGTCTTAAAAATGGGCTTGACCTTAGGTCAATGACCCGGAAAATTCCGAAAAGTCTGAGATAGCAGATTTGTTTAATCTATCAAGATCACTAGTCCCTACTGTGATATCTTGTATTCCGAAAAAAGTTACAGGGCGCTAAACTTTTGGACATAGGTCTGTTTGACTTGACCTAGGTCAGGCATCTGACCTGACCTGAGGTCAAAACTTTGACACAAGATGTAAAAATGATGAAGCAAAAGGTACATAGGTTTCGTGGCTCTGTGTTTGTTCGTTCTCTCGCAACCCCAGAAAAACCTCAGGGGAGGGGGCGGTCAACTGCCCCCCCCCAGTCGGGGGCGGGTTAAGGTACATGTCAAACTGGGTGTCTGACTTGGGGGGGAAGAGATGCCACGCGCACACAGGCCATCAGTGCCTTGCTAGAAGACAGCAGGAGCGTCCGGGCACTCATATCGACCGCCAAGTGGTAGTGGTGCTGGAAGTCGGTGCCGAGCGTGAGGGTATGGACCTCGCAACCATGAACTTCCAGTGGAAGACTTTGGCTCCAAGTTGCAAACCCAGGGTGATGCAGCCGTACGTGGTGAGATGGCAGAAGGTTGGGCACTTTTTGACCCGGCCCCTTTCGATTCTGATGAAGGCTTGTGATTTTGATGAAGGCAAACGTAGACATCCATAAATTTATAGCCCTGAGTGACCTCTGAGGTCATTTTACAGGTCATGAAAGCTCACCGTCTTTTTACAGACAATGCATGATTCAAACTCCCAATCGGATGCCCAATCGGATGCCACAGAGAAGTGCGATTAGCGCAGTTGGATACAGAGATGTTTCAGCTTACAAAAATGTGCCATTTTTCCTGTTGACGTCGCGATGACCTTTGACCTGACTCCTCAATTTAGGCATTTTCAAGTCTCACCATGTTTTGTCCCTTGATCTCCGCAAAAATACAGCACAACAGGTGCGATAGCATGGAAAATAAGTGTGAGAAGAAACTTCTTTGGGCAACTTCCAGCTTATTTACGAGTAGATATCTCAACTGATGTAATGCAAAACGGCGCTTGCGTAATATGACCTGACTGTTGGTTGATTTCATGCTTGTCGATTATTTGACTGCTACGATTGAGTGTGCCAAATGCCCTGCTTGAACCCATTTGTTCAACTCTAAATTACTTTACCTAAAAGGTCAAGGGTCAAAGGTCATGAAACTTTATCACCAATCGACCTCCTACAATCCAGATTTGACATCTACCATTTCTCCGCTTCTTAGCAACAGTGAGTTTATCCAATGCTGTCGGACCCTAAAGCCAACTAAGACAATCTTAGCCGTGCTTCGGGGCCATATGAAGGTCAGCTGAGGTCATGCTAGGTCACATGCATGACAGCAATGGGACTGATTTGCATTGCGGGTGATAGAAGTGATTGCCGCTGACCTCCCCCATCGTTTAAGCCAGACAAGCAAATCTATATCCGCCTCTTGGCAAGGTTCACCAAATGCAACGTGAGGTCATCTCAAGTCACGCCATAGTTAGATGTCAAAACGAAATGAAATGCAACATTCAACTGAAACAAATGAATGTCGTTCAGTAGAAAATGAAAAAAAACAAATGAAGATCGTTCAGTACCAGCGGAGAGCAATCATTGTTCCTAGTTAGAAAAAATGGTTATCGGTCCTGACCTTGTTTGACCCTGAACCGCTAAAAAGCAGACAGGGCAGATTTAATTATCACGAGATATCATTCAGTTCTGTGCTTGACACAGTAAAGAATCCCCGCGAGTAATTATTGCTCTTTGACAAGAAGAGTATTGCAACATTATCTGACCTAACCTAGACTGACCTTGTCCCGACATTTCTAACATTCTGGCATGCATCTGATGGAGAAGGTCGTTGCCTTTCGTTTGATACCCATATGGAGGCTCTAGGACCAGTATTACCGATGATATGATGTACAAACCGAAGTCAGTTTTTCTGATGTGCTACGCGTTGACGTGACCTGCGACGTCATGAGTCACGTGACCAGCACTAACATATTTTCTGGATCGCAAGACTCAGGGCTATCGATTGGTGGGATGTCAGCTCAGATCCAACGGTGAGATCCTGAGATAGCAGGGGTGCCCTTTTTGGCATCCCCCGGTGGTCAGATCCAAGGTCATCGCGAGGTCAACGGAAAAATGGCCAATTTCGAAAGCTGGAAGATTTCTGCAACCAACTTCGCTAATCGGATTTTTCTGTGACGATCTATGACCGAGTTATGATCATAGATCGTATTACATGGATCATATTACAGACATTCCATTTGAATCAGGCAATGTCTGTAAAAAGCGGCTGACGTTTCATGAACCGCAACTTTGACCTCGGAGGGCATCCGGGGCTAAAAACTGGTGGATGTCTATTTCTACATAGTTGCTACGAGCCTACCAAATTCCATCAAAATCGGAAGGAGCCAGAACACTTCTTCCGCGCTTTGATGTGGGATGGCCCACCTTCATCACCTCCATCGCAGCGCCAACATGGCTACAGCAGATCGGCCCGACTGCACACTCGGTTGCACCTGCCACTGTGGCGTGGCGGCCATGCTGTTGGGCTGCCTCCTGGTGCTCATGCAATGTTGCGCGACTCCGCTTCCCCCGTTCGGTGATAACACACTGTCACGACTCCAAAGACTCAGAGCACTGCCGGATGCGCGTCGGTCGGCGTCTCTGTGGCGCCGCGGACGCCGCGCACCGTGCACGGCGTAGCGTGCTGTGCACTACTGTATCCGTGCCACGCGTGGGGAGCCGGATGAAAGGTTCGACGCGCGTGACATTACGC
>CP099854.1:16231836-16564336 GCA_030062745.1 Capitulum mitella
GGCCAGAAATGGCTTGAGGTGCTTCACAAAAGCGTTGCCTGGCTTTGCCCCTCAGCAAAATAGAATGACGACGTTTTGTCGCGGCACGTAGAAAAAAAATATAGAAAAAGTGACCAAGTTTCGTGAAGCTGCATCAGAACCCTGGGATTGTCAAGCAAAGAAACCCGGGGGAGTGGCGGATTCAGTCTCCTCTTCCGTCGGGACTAGGGTTAAGAACGCAAATTATGGAAAAGTGGAACGGTCGCCATTGACAGAGGTCACGAGGTTATTTGTTTCCAAACTTACCAAAATGTATTTTTCTATATTTGTGCTGTACAAATCTTTGCTATATCGAAGGTACGTAAATTGATAACATGCATTTTTCTTGGTGCTATGGCGCTCAGAACATGGTCCAGTTCTAAAAGCGCTTCGGGACATATCTCGTGACCCGTAGGTAAGAGGGAGCTGATATTTGTCAGGCGGCTTTCACGCACCAGATAACCCCTGGTACCAATTTTCGGTGGCGTCTGAGGCATAAGGGTACAGGTGGTGCTATGCTGGGTTGGAGGTTTTCTGGTGCTACATATCCACCATATCCAGGTGCTACATGACCTAAAATGAAAGCTGTGCTGAGCCGAAAAAAATCCCTGTGTACGGTGTGGTTTGAAGTGCAGATCCATGTGACAATTCGAATTAAAATATTCATAGACAAGTGCTGTGTTATATGCTGTTGCAGGCTCACAACATATTAGGCGCTGTTTGGGCACAAAAAAAATAATTTCTCATCGGTCTCGGTTCAAGCTAGGTCACTTGGCCCGGGTTTAAGGAATCAGGAGTTGAAAATTTGCACAGCTATGGAACTTTACTGTATTCTATGTATTATTACAGGAGATACACGCCGTTTAAGACAGCCTGAATGGGCATTTTTGATACCAAGTGTTGGAGGTAACCTGACAGGGCATTTTTGAGGAATCGCTGTCGCGATTTCTCAAAAATGCGCAAGGCCATAACTTCGACCCTGTAAGTCGGATGGAGCTGAAAAATGCACAAGTCGGTTCGGAACATTAAGTAATCCTATAGAGAAGCTTGTAGCAAAATCACACGGTTCATGGTGCTGGGCCCCGGTCCATCTCTAGTGGAATACCCAAACTGGAGAACGCCTGCTGCAGATATCTGGACGCAGCGTGATCAGACGTTCGTGAATTAGCCCCACTGTATCTACACCTTTAGCCACACTTTTATTTACTAAGAGAACATGCTAGAAATGTACAGCGTCATCAGCACGCGTGATCTTGAATGCGGCCTACTCTTCGATCAGTCTTCAAGGTCAAAGGCAAGAAAGAGCACATGCTAGAGGACAGTGTCATCAGCATGCGTGACTTGAACTGTGCTACTTTTTATCACTTCCAAGATCAATAAAGAAGGTCAAACGAAATGGGGAAACGAATCGAAAAATCTAAGGGGAACCGCTTTGAGGACGGAGCCAAACGAAGAAAAATGCATTCAGCAGGGGAAACCGTAGCATTTTCATGTTGTCACTGGCACGCTCCCTCGGGAACGCCGGCACGTCAATGGGCGAGTCTGCGTGCGTCCCTGTCGGTCACGCCCATAATCGTCTCGCCACCCTCCGGTCAAGTCTGCGAACGGTAGCCGGACAAACGTTCCCATGTGGACGCGACGGCCCGAAGCCGGACGCGGAAGTGGACTCCCGGACTGGACACGCGTGATCGGCTCGCCACTCTCCGGTGACGGCTCGACACGCCCCGGCCGTCCCCTGGCCAACGCCCACCAGGGCGGCCAGCAGGGGCGCAGACATTTCTAAAGTCAGTGTGAACTGAAATCGTACGAGAACCGCCTGCTGGGAAGACGATGTGCAATGGTTGTCTCAAAAACTGGGCCTAGGGGGCGGGCCCCTGCCCTCCCTGGCTGCGCCTGTGGTAGCCAGTGTCCGCGCGGGGACGCTACGAGAGATGCCGCCGATGCCTGCACTCTGGGTAGACGCATGCGCCGGCGGTCGGTCGCTGATTTGCGCTCAGAGTAGGCACACGACCAATTCTCGCCACACGTGATACAGAAACCTCTTGTGAGCGTCGTCACAGGCGTCCTGAACTGAATACATACATACATACATACATACATACATACGTAGCATACGGAAACCTATCATTTCCGCACTGATCACGCTACCGGTATGATCAATGATGTAGCCAAGTGGGGGAGGCGTCGTCCTTCCTGGAGCTTCACCAAGGGCCGTGAGGCAGGGCACTGGCGCTGCCAAGCGCCCTGGGATGGTCAGGGCCCGTGGAATGGCGATGAGCTTGAGACGGCCGAGGGCCATGGCATGGTTAGGGGCCATGGCGCAGTCAAGGGCCCTTTGGGAGCTTTAGGGACCCTCTGTCAGGTCTGTAAGAACCAGTCAGGTTCTTCATTTTTCGTCCAGCTAGTCACATTTTGAGCCAAACTTTTCAAAATTGCTACCTCATTTTTTTTTTTTTGGGGGGGGGGACACCAGACCAATAAAATCAGATGGAAAATTGCGCGAGCTTTCCATCAGTGTTTTGGGTTTTGTCGTAGCTTAAATACCAAGTGGATTCTTTGGCGTTCAAGGTGAGAAACGCTACAGAGCGCCGATTGGCTGACAACGAAATTTTTCGTCCTTTGGCTGACCGCAAAGTTCGTAATGTTAAAGAAAGGGTCAAAACTACCTACAATCAAGAGCCTCCAGCTACTAAACGGTGCAAACTATTGGCGTGCGGTTTCCACCATTCGACAGCCAAGATACAGGGCTACAATTAATTTCCATACACTTTCTCCTAGCTCTTTAAGCTACGGAGGTATAAAGGTTTTAAGAAAGATAGACTTAGCAAAATGTTCTAGCATTGGCTAAAGTTCAGGCAACGGGAAAAAGGGGGTTCGCAAGAAACTGTTTTACTTTTTAACTATGACAGCTTTTGACAAGGGGTTAACACCAGTCCATGGCCAAGTAGCTCAACTTAACATAGTGTACCACACAAAAACTGGGGTGGTGAACTTACAGAGTGACAAAAGTTCGTGCAAACACTGTATCAGTTTAGTCCGATAGGGCACTAAGAATAAGCTTGACGCACATGTTGCCAGTGGCAAAGTTGTAGCCAATTAATGCCTGAATAGAAATCAGAAAGCAAAGTTGGAGCAGTTCCAAATTTTTTTTAGAAACTGACACAAATACTTAAAAAATTCCCCTTTCCAATATTTTTGAGGGGGCGCTAAAATCAAGCATTCTGGTAGTCAGTTTAACTAGCTTTCTAATGGTGTGCTTTGTTTTGTTCTAGCTGAAAGGGCAAGGGGATTTGTTGGCGGTCAAAGTTGACTTATCCTACAGAATGCTGGCTACTGGGCGGCATCAAGAAGGCGTCCGGTCAAAATCATTAGGGAATTTGAAGGACTCAGAAAACACGACTTTCATGTTGATTTTATGGATGTGAAACAAAACACTAAAAAAAGCATAAAATGGTCTTATCTTCAACGACGTTCTGCCATTGTCCCTTCACGGTCTGCTCCTCCTGGCGTCCCGCTTCACTTTTTGACTTCCTACAAGTTTTCTTCACTTCTTTTTTCTTCTACTTTTTCTCCTTCACTTCTGCTTCTTGCTCCATTTCATTGTCACACCTTATTGCCCTTGGCGTCTTCTATGCTTCGGTATGCTGCCGGTTGCCCTGTAATTGAGGCATACACGGCGCTGAGGGACGACTTCCCGGAACCCGGGCAATTACTGGGCGGGGCTGAGGTCAGGCCAAGTCGTTCCCAGCCTGGCGAACACAGTCATTCAGTCCTGAGAAAGCCAGGGATGCTGACACTAAGACTATCAGGGCTTGTGACTGCCCAGGAAATGGGGATGGTCAATGGTGACCCTCGGACCCTGGCCTGACCCTGACCCTGGCCTTAGCCTGACAAAATCAGGTGTCATGGGATGGTCAAGAACATGAGAAAGTCAGGGGCCGTCAGACAGTCAGAGGCCACACTGAAGTGATTAGCGCAGGAGATAGCCTAGGGTAGACAGTCTGGATGGTCTTTCTGCCCCCCCCCCCCCCCAAGCGCTCTAGAACTGTCATGAGGCCCAAAGTAGTGAGAGGACCTGGACATTCTCATGAAGTAATTGGCCTAGGAGAGAGCCTAGGTCAGATAGCCCAGGTTAGACAGCCTTTGGATGGTTTCGCCCCTAGAACTGTCCTGGGGCCATGGTAGCTAGGGTCTCCGGACATTGTCATGAAGTAATTAGTGTAGGAGAGAGCCTAGTTTAGTCGGTCTTGGGATGTCTTCACCGCCTCAGAACCGTCATGAGGCCTATAGTGAGGGGCTCTGGAAATTGTTTTGGGCGTGGGCCAGTCGGGGGGGCGTCGGCACAGGGGCGTCCTAGAGCGATGGGAGCCCTTCAGACGTCCATTTTCTCTGCGACGATCGTAAGCCAGGGGCGCATCGGGTTTTTCTTATCCCCCAGGGTTTTCTTAAGGGGGGGGGGGGGGCGGAGCCCAAGAAGAACTGAAATCAGAACCGCCTGCCAGTTTTTCATCTTTTCAGGGTATCCCACTTCCTGCTTTCAGACGCAGCTGCCACAGTGAGTAGTCTGGGTTTATCGTCTGCTCTTCGACAGACTCGGAGTGCCTTTCTTATCTTAGCATCAGTTTGCACTTCCTCCTTGATTATATGTGTCAGACATGTTACATCTTCCTTGATTTTCTCCTCCACAGTAGTAGCTAGGCTTTCCTCCCAGTTGTAGCTCCCTCCCCCCACCCCCACCAGTCCACACACTGACCATAACCTCCTTTTGACACTGATAACACTGTTATGATCAGAGGTGTTGCAGGACAGAAAGCCATGTTTGAATGTTCACTTCCAGTTTTCTGAAGGTGCCTGGAGAAAGATGGCCACAAGAATGTGTTGTGTATGTTAAGGGGCTTTTCAATCATTCTCATAAAGGCTGTGCAGCCTTCATTTTGTGACTCGGGGTGTGTTTACTGAAGCTGGACGATAAGGAATCTTTGCGAAATCACGTCCAATCCCAATAGGACCCTCACTTTGTCACAGTTTGGTGGCCCCCAGAGCTGTGACCAACTGTGGGTCCGACCGGACGTGAAGTCATGAAGATTCGTTGTCGTCCAGGTTTAAGCGAACGCAGGGGGGGTGAAGGCTTTTGTGCCATAAAATTATTTTCTACTGCCGTGTCATCAAGGTTTTTAGATATGTAGTTTCAGAAATGATATAAAACAGCAAAGGCAATGTTCCCTTTTCACTGAGAAAAGCTGAGTGCTGAAAGTGAGGATTATTTGTTCTCTCCACTATCAACAAACAACGCTGCATGGAAGACGTGGCGCACAGTGGCTCTTCACATTATTATGACCATTGCAGGCATTTGTTCAACTGGAAGCATGGAGGCAGCTGAACCAGAAGCATCAGAAACGGAACACAAGCCAAAGAATGAGACATGCAGCTCATCATCATCACGACCCATCCCGGGACTGCCTGAAGAGGAAGGAAAGCTCAAAGAAGAAGTCTGCAGCTCGCCACCATCGCCACAACGCGTCATGGGCGTGACTGGAGATGAAGTTCAAATGTAAGGATGTGTTTTGGGTATACTGTGTTACTTTTTGTCCACGGACTGAAAATAATTTATGATCCTGCCTAAACATTGCATATGAAGAAGGGCAGACTCTGTTGCCATCCATGCCATTTTTTTCAGCATCTCTGGCACAGAGTGGATCAAGCATTTTAGAATATGAAAAGGAACTGCAGCATGAGGTAGTTTGATTTCATTTTGCACTGTATGTCTTGCGGCATTTCATTTGACATGATGGACATGAGTCATGTCAGATTACGACGATGGGACGTCATTTTTGAATGCATGTGATGTGATTTCTTATTATTATTTCTTTTTTTTGAAACTAATGTTATGAGTCAATGCAAATACAAATGCAGTTTCTACATTTAGTTACTGAGGAAGAAATAAAGGTATCTAGCTACGTGGATTGACAGCCACAACGTATATACACTAGACGTAATATCAACGTGGCTTATCTTAGGTCAAGTTATCATGTTGACTTTTTGGAAAATGTTTTTGCAGTCAAAGATTGTACGTGGCCTAGAAGAGCTTGTCAGTAAAAAGAAGGCCTGATTTCGGTGCGGGATGGAAAAAAAGACATTTTAGTCCGAAACTGGTCTTTTAAAACAACGCTGAAAATTCAGGGAGGGGAGTTGTCATTACAAGGGCATGGGTTGTACCCTTTTTACATGTCTGTGAATGTCATTTCGTTCGAATGCGCTGCAAATATTTCTGTTATTCATGTAATGTCTGCAGGTGTCTGCAGGTATCTTACCAAGGTCAAACAAGATCAGCTAAGGCCCTCTGTTCACTCCTGTACTACGAGGGTTTCTGCTTTCTGTAGTATCATCTGCTGTTTTGCCGGTGATCAGGCAGGATACAGCTTCAAATCCTATATCATTGGTTCATGTCACATCCTTTCTACTTCCTGAAACCTGCTTCCCAAAGCACTTTCCCCCTAGGAACCACGGGGAGGGATAGGGAGGTCCGGGCACGGTTGCAGTGTGAAATGTTTGTGGTAGGGAGCTTTTTCGCGATAGGCTCCTATTTTGGCGACCAAAAATAGAAAGGTTCGGCTGATCAGACGTTAGTGTGTAGATTCCTGTCCTATGGCCAGGAACCTGGACACTTCCAAAAAATCTGTGGTAGTAAGATTTCTCCGTCTGCCATTTTTCTGTCGACATGGTGCCTTTCATGGAAGTTGACTTATTGCAGAAGATGGTATGTCGCATTAATTTCTTTTGAAAATGGCTCTTTTTGACCCGTTGTAGTTCAAGGACGTGAGATTACACAAATGTAAATATGCATGAAGGGGTCCCCGTAGTTTCATATCCCTCGGCTTTTTCGCTTTATTTGGGAGACGATCTTCAAAAAGCTGCAGGGGTGTTTATGACAGCCCCCCCCCCCCGGCCTGGTGAGGCCTAAGGCCTCGTGGCTCTTGGCAGCCCATTTCAAATTTCCTTGATCTGGGCGTTTAAAACATGACAGAAATGACACAAGCCTCAGAGGCGAACTGTGTGGTCGTGGAGGTCGCATAGAAACCTGAAATAGGGCCACATAAATAGGAAATAAATGTTTCGTTTCCTTTATTCTGTTGCTGGCGTAAAGTCGCATTGCGTTTGAGAATAAGTACTGTAATATCAGAAGGTGGGAAAGAAACGTTGGAGAAAATTTCTATCGTAGTATCTTAAAAGACTGCAGAACAGTAACATTTTGATGTTGCCGACCTAACTTGACCCGGAACACGAGGCCAACGCTAACGGCTGTACAGAATTATACCACATGCACACCAACGCGTCACACGGTTGGTTTGGAGTTAAAATCGAATATTTATATCGCACGAAGACCTGTGCATCTGCTTACCATCGTCACCCCCACTCAGAAGTAAAAGATACTTACGATGTGACCATTCACGCAGCGGCACACTTGCACAATGAAAGAAATTCGCCTAACAACTTCACACGATGAGCTATAAAAATTCCCGGCCGTGGGGGCTTGAACACGCGCTTTCGGGTTTGCAGACGTACACCGAAGCCATCTCGGCCACGGCCGCCAGCAAGGAGAAGCTGTCCAAAATGGGGTCACTCAGCAAATTGCACTGCTTGCGTCTGGTAAAGGGTCCATAAAAAGAGCCGCAGGTGCACAGCACGTGACTCGTTGCACCTTGTCCGTCATCTGCATCAACCGTCGTCAGTGATCATCCAGCTGCCCCCGTCCCGTCTTGCAAAGGACTCATGGAGATCTAAAGTTAGGTCGCACAGTTGTAAAAGGAATGTTCCGTTTCCGTTGCGAACTCCTCCCAGTCTTCTACGTTTTCTAGAATAGCCTTGAAACGTATTTAAGGTGCATACTTGATTTGACGCAAGGTGACTTAGCATTTCGCAGTGAGTACTGTTATACCAGACGGTGGGGAAACAAACGTTGGACGAGGTTCTTTTGATAATATCCCGCGAAGACCACGTAAAGCGGAACAAAACAAAACAACGTTTTGATGTCGCCGACCTAGCTTGACCCGGAACACAGGGCCAACGGTAACGACTACTTGAAACGATGTTATCTTCATTCGAGATGAAGAAACGTGTGGTATACGTGAACCGAACGCTACGTCACAGCCCGCTGACGGAGTTAGTAAAAATATTCTGCGCGGTGAGGACTGCAAACTCCAGCGCGATTTTAGCGTTGCTGCCTATTATTAAATATGTCCATTGTTCCCAGCATGTGCTGAAAACGATGATTGCTTCATCGATGTTCAGACGTAATGTACTCTTGCAGTCTGGCCACTCACGCCTTACTCCCACCGCCAAGGCGGGTTATTCCGTCCTGGAGGGTGTCTCGCGTGCAGCGTCTTTGCCGCACTCGAGATGCAACATTTTCTCGTGATTCCCATTTGCATATGCACCTATTCTCTTTGTCCTCGAAGACAGCAACCACTCGTGTTTTTATATGGGCCACTTCGTATCACTGTTGTAAAATTCCATTTTCAGGAAACGCGAATTCGTTGAGGATGACGGTATCCTGCCAACGCTTAGTGATGAGGGCTGCATGGCATTGAGTAAGTACCTTTGACCCATCGTGCTGAATTTCTATGGTTGGCTGCTGACTCGTTCACAAGATGGGCAAATGCTGTCTCAGGTAACAACGTGCTTTAATCTTTACATAAATAGTCGTTAAAGAAAATCGTCTAACTTCCTCTGAGGACTATGCTTTTTGCAAATCATATGAGCCCGGAGTTTGATATTTTTCCTCAGATAATGGGTATTCAGTTATATGATGGGTGATCCACTCGTTGCTCAAAAACCATTACTGCACTTGTGTCAAGCATTCACATCACATTGGAAAACAGAGAATCGATTGGATGCGGAATCAGATACTGGTTTGGTCTCCTCTGAGTGCTGACGGACGTCATCGTTATTTCCATAAACATGACTTTAAATGGTCCCACTTCTTAGTTAAGCAGACCATGCATTTAGGTACGCCAGGATTTGGGAATCCATCCCGGGCATTCATTGCAACATTTTTGGAAATCAATTTGATTCCCCATTTTGGAACAAAAAAGGTGTTTTGATTCTCATTCGCATTCACCTTGTCAAAAAGTGCCTCGATTCCGGTTGTGATTGATGATGAGTCTGAGAATCAGAATCAATTGTTGTTCGATTCTGGATCGTTTTCAAGCGTGATCACAGGCTGTCTTTATTGAGATTTCGATTTTCTTTGTTTCAGAAAACAGTACTCCGGCCTCTCTAAGTCATCTGTGCAGACAGTATGGCTTTGGAATCTGCCGCAACGCTTTCATTGACAAGGACACACCCGTAGCTGACATTAGCAGCCAGACCGATGAGAAGCCGTATGGTTGTAACGTTCCTGGCAAGCCGTTTGTGCAGAACAGTGTGAAAAGGCGCACCCGGAGTCACGCTGGTGAAAGGCCTTATAGTTGTGAGTTGCGTGGTGAGTTGTTCAAAAGCACGATCACATTAAAAGCTCATGGTCGCACTCACACTGGTGCGAGCCCGTACAATTGTAACGTATGTGGCAAGTCATTTGCTAAAAAAACAGGCCTGGTACGGCACGGTCGTATCCACACTGGTGAAAAACCATATGCTTGTGACGTCTGTGGTAAATCGTTTATCCAGGAGAGTAATCTGACGAGGCACACTCTGATCGGTAGTTGTGAAAGGTCGTATACCTGTCAAGTCTGTGGCGAGTCATTTGTTAAGAAGGAATGTCTTGCAAAGCACACTCGTGTCCACACTGGTGAAAGGCGATATAGTTGTGAGGTCTGCGGCTGGGCGTTCACTCGGAAAAGCAGCCTCACGGTCCACACTCGGATCCACACTGGTGAAAGGCGATATAGTTGTGAGGTCTGCGGCAGGGCGTTCATTCGGAAAAGCGACCTTGCAAAGCACACTCGTGTCCACACTGGTGAAAGGCGATATAGTTGTGAGGTCTGCGGCTGGGCGTTCACTCGGAAAAGCAGCCTCACGGTCCACACTCGGATCCACACTGGTGAAAGGCGATATAGTTGTGAGGTCTGCGGCAGGGCGTTCATTCGGAAAAGCGACCTTGCAAGGCCACACTCGTGTCCACACTGGTGAAAGGCGATATAGTTGTGAGGTTTGTGGCAGGGCTTTCTTTACGAAAAGCTGGCTGGTTCCATACTAGGATCCACACTGGTGAAAGGCCATACCGTTGTGTCTTTGTGGCAAGCATTTGGTAGGAAGAGTTATCTAGTAACCCACACTCGGATGCACACTGGTAAAAGGCATATATAGTTGTGAGGTCTGCGGCAGGGCGTTCTTTGGGAAAAACAGCCTGACGGTCCACACTCGGATCCACACTGGTGAAAGGCGATATAGTTGTGAGGTCTGCGGCAGGGCGTTCATTCACAAAAGCAACCTGACGATGCACACTCGGATCCACACGGGTGAGAAGCCATATAGCTGTAATGTCTGTGGTAAGTCGTTTGCTGCGAAGTGCAAGCTGACAATCCACATTCGGTCCCACACTGGTGAAGTTCCATATGGTTGCGATGTGTGCGGCAAGTCGTTTGTTAAAAAGAGGAGTCTGACAGCCCACTGTCGGATCCACACTGGTGAAAGGTGATGAAGGTGCGATGTGTGCGGCAAGTTTTGGGTTTACAAGAGGAGTCTGGCAATCCACTGGCGGATCCATACGGGTCAAGGGCGGTGCGTTCGTGACGTGTGGTAAGTCGTTCCGAAAAACAGTCTGACTACCCCTACTCGCGCCCACACTGCTGAAATGTGATGCATTTGTCGCGACTGTGGCCAGCTCGTTTCCTCAGAAGATTCTGACAGTCCGCTATAATTATCACGTTTGCAGGAAGTCGTTGACCAGTAAGAGAATTTGGGTCCATTACTTCCCTTGCCACATCGAAGAGCAGCCTTTGTGATTTGCGCTGCAGGCCGTTTGCTTACAAGAAAAATCCGACTCCACCTTTGCACTGGCACTGGTAAAATATCACTCGGTTGTGCAGTCTTGAGGCAGCTGTATATGCAACAAACCACAGTCGAATCCGCGCCAGTAGGCCTAACGCCGTAAGCCGGAAAGGCCACTGTAGGCCATAAAAGGCCGTTTGCCGCTCGTGCCTGACCCTTCCGGAAAATCAGAGAGGCGAGAGTCGGGTGTGGCGCGGGGACATTGGCTCAGGACTCCGGTGGTGAGGTCTTCTTCGGGATGGCGTTTTAAAACTGAGCGCCGATGCTTCGTGCTTAGGTGTCGCATAGCTGTGTTGCTTGCGGCTTGTCGCTCTCGTGAAAAATGCTGCAAAAAAATCACTCAGGAATGTACACCGGTGAAATGAATGAAACACCGAAGAGCATGGCAGTACCACACCACGCACGTAATGCGGCAAGACCATCAGGTAGTATAATTCGTCTGAAAATGCATTTGGCCCCTGGTGAAAGAAGCCTGCGCTTCTGTGCTGTTTGCCTGAACAAGTAAAATCTTCCAGTGTACTGGGCGCTCGCCCTTGCATCCTTACATGTACATACCCGCGGAGTTTCGTCATGTTTTGGATTTGTTTGGTGCTGTTGTTTAACTGTGTCGCCGTGATATGTATCACCTGTCGTACTCTCTGTGGAGGGTCACGGCATAATTTCCCGATTTTTGTGAGTCATTTCGTGGTGAGGACCACACTGGACGTCCCTCTTTTGCAAGTGAATGATGGCTTCCCTGTTTTGTATGTATTTGTGTAGTGTCGTTTAAGACTCAGGCTGCCTCCCGTGTGTTGGTGGCGTCGAAAGCAGCTTTGCCTGTCACGTGCCGGCTGCACGCCTGTTTTATGATTGAACACTGGTTAGTCCAGGATGACGCGACTGCATGCGTCTAAGATAATTCCAGAAATGTATTCGTGAGCTTCCGAGAATCATCCCGTGATTGCTTTGTACAGTGTGTTATAGGACGTGAATCAGACTCTTTACCTCAGCTCCAGAGCAGACCCAGAATAAACTGAAGCCCTCCCGGGCTAGCACGTGTCGGTTTTTCCTCGCCTCTCCGTGGATGCAGGAGAGATGCCGCTGGAGGCTCCGCCGAATGACTGTCCTATGGTATCATCTGTGGAGTTCGCATTTTTCCCCAAGACCATGGCTGTCGATAACCGAGGCATTCCACGAAAATTCGACCGATGAAATGAAGAGCTTACTCCCTCATTTCTTAGATTTTGGCTTGAACCTTCCTGCATGGTTGTCTGCAGCTTGAAATCGAACTGTGCAGTTTTCAGCTCGATCCTGGCCACCATTTTTGTGCGACTATTATATTTCTGTGTGACTATGTTATGGTTTTCGAACCTTTTGAACAATCATCACACTTGGTTGGCTTTAGCGGCTTGCACCTCCTACCGTAATACAAGGAATATGATAAAACTGTGTATGATTGGACCTGCATGGTACAACAGTTGCTTGCCACTTTTATTTTGACCTCAGGACCCGGGCTGTTACGGCCTAGCTTGACCCAGGGGTAGTAAGAAATCTAATTTTTTGCGCCAAAATGAGCCTTGGTAGTTGCCTTTAACGCGCAGAAGTAAAGGAATTTCAACCTTTCTCTAAATCTTTTCATTAAGTTTGTATTACCACATGGGTGAAACCACAAACAGTTTTTGAACGCTGTATTCCATGAGTATGAGATGATTCAGCGCTCGGGCGGTTTAAGAAATTTCTAGTTCAGTTGTCGGGCTCAACTTTCACTGCCCAGGTCAGTTCGAGACGATTATGTTGCAAAATTCCGCCACTCTTGTCGGCCATTTCAGACGAATGATCGCCTCTTCACGTATTGAAGCATGTACTCATTATTTGGCAATGATTTGGTTTTGGCAAAAGACTGAAATGCCTCCATCCCTCCCATATCAGGTAAATATAACACTGTGGTGCAAATTGCAAGAACACAGGCGTTTTGGGACGGGTTTAGCCTCTCCAAGGCAGCGGCCCGCCAGCGAACACGCCAACGAAGCTGCTCCAGCCCACCGAGAACGGGCCAGCGCACGTGACATATTGTCGACTCGCCGGTGGGGCCGCGAGCTAGGTCAGGTGGACCGGACACAGTAACAGATTGCGCGTAATGTCACGCGCGTCGAACCTTTCATCCGGCTCCCCACGCGTGGCACGGATACAGTAGTGCACAGCACGCTACGCCGTGCACGGAGCGCGGCGTCCGCGGCGCCACAGAGACGCCGACCGACGCGCATCCGGCAGTGCTCTGAGTCTTTGGAGTCGTGACAGTGTGTTATCACCGAACGGGGGAAGCGGAGTCGCGCAACATTGCATGAGCACCAGGAGGCAGCCCAACAGCATGGCCGCCACGCCACAGTGGCAGGTGCAACCGAGTGTGCAGTCGGGCCGATCTGCTGTAGCCATGTTGGCGCTGCGATGGAGGTGATGAAGGTGGGCCATCCCACATCAAAGCGCGGAAGAAGTGTTCTGGCTCCTTCCGATTTTGATGGAATTTGGTAGGCTCGTAGCAACTATGTAGAAATAGACATCCACCAGTTTTTAGCCCCGGATGCCCTCCGAGGTCAAAGTTGCGGTTCATGAAACGTCAGCCGCTTTTTACAGACATTGCCTGATTCAAATGGAATGTCTGTAATATGATCCATGTAATACGATCTATGATCATAACTCGGTCATAGATCGTCACAGAAAAATCCGATTAGCGAAGTTGGTTGCAGAAATCTTCCAGCTTTCGAAATTGGCCATTTTTCCGTTGACCTCGCGATGACCTTGGATCTGACCACCGGGGGATGCCAAAAAGGGCACCCCTGCTATCTCAGGATCTCACCGTTGGATCTGAGCTGACATCCCACCAATCGATAGCCCTGAGTCTTGCGATCCAGAAAATATGTTAGTGCTGGTCACGTGACTCATGACGTCGCAGGTCACGTCAACGCGTAGCACATCAGAAAAACTGACTTCGGTTTGTACATCATATCATCGGTAATACTGGTCCTAGAGCCTCCATATGGGTATCAAACGAAAGGCAACGACCTTCTCCATCAGATGCATGCCAGAATGTTAGAAATGTCGGGACAAGGTCAGTCTAGGTTAGGTCAGATAATGTTGCAATACTCTTCTTGTCAAAGAGCAATAATTACTCGCGGGGATTCTTTACTGTGTCAAGCACAGAACTGAATGATATCTCGTGATAATTAAATCTGCCCTGTCTGCTTTTTAGCGGTTCAGGGTCAAACAAGGTCAGGACCGATAACCATTTTTTCTAACTAGGAACAATGATTGCTCTCCGCTGGTACTGAACGATCTTCATTTGTTTTTTTCATTTTCTACTGAACGACATTCATTTGTTTCAGTTAAATGTTGCATTTCATTTCGTTTTGACATCTAACTATGGCGTGACTTGAGATGACCTCACGTTGCATTTGGTGAACCTTGCCAAGAGGCGGATATAGATTTGCTTGTCTGGCTTAAACGATGGGGGAGGTCAGCGGCAATCACTTCTATCACCCGCAATGCAAATCAGTCCCATTGCTGTCATGCATGTGACCTAGCATGACCTCAGCTGACCTTCATATGGCCCCGAAGCACGGCTAAGATTGTCTTAGTTGGCTTTAGGGTCCGACAGCATTGGATAAACTCACTGTTGCTAAGAAGCGGAAAAATGGTAGATGTCAAATCTGGATTGTAGGAGGTCGATTGGTGATAAAGTTTCATGACCTTTGACCCTTGACCTTTTAGGTAAAGTAATTTAGAGTTGAACAAATGGGTTCAAGCAGGGCATTTGGCACACTCAATCGTAGCAGTCAAATAATCGACAAGCATGAAATCAACCAACAGTCAGGTCATATTACGCAAGCGCCGTTTTGCATTACATCAGTTGAGATATCTACTCGTAAATAAGCTGGAAGTTGCCCAAAGAAGTTTCTTCTCACACTTATTTTACATGCTATCGCACCTGTTGTGCTGTATTTTTGCGGAGATCAAGGGACAAAACATGGTGAGACTTGAAAATGCCTAAATTGAGGAGTCAGGTCAAAGGTCATCGCGACGTCAACAGGAAAAATGGCACATTTTTGTAAGCTGAAACATCTCTGTATCCAACTGCGCTAATCGCACTTCTCTGTGGCATCCGATTGGGCATCCGATTGGGAGTTTGAATCATGCATTGTCTGTAAAAAGACGGTGAGCTTTCATGACCTGTAAAATGACCTCAGAGGTCACTCAGGGCTATAAATTTATGGATGTCTACGTTTGCCTTCATCAAAATCACAAGCCTTCATCAGAATCGAAAAGGGCCGGGTCAAAAAGTGCCCAACCTTCTGCCATCTCACCACGTACGGCTGCATCACCCTGGGTTTGCAACTTGGAGCCAAAGTCTTCCACTGGAAGTTCATGGTTGCGACGTCCATACCCTCACGCTCGGCACCGACTTCCAGCACCACTACCACTTGGCGGTCGATATGAGTGCCCGGACGCTCCTGCTGTCTTCTAGCAAGGCACTGATGGCCTGTGTGCGCGTGGCATCTCTTCCCCCCCAAGTCAGACACCCAGTTTGACATGTACCTTAACGCGCCCCCGACTGGGGGGGGGCAGTTGACCGCCCCCTCCCCTGAGGTTTTTTTGGGGTTGCGAGAGAACGAACAAACACAGAGCCACGAAACCTATGTACCTTTTGCTTCATCATTTTTACATCTTGTGTCAAAGTTTTGACCTCAGGTCAGGTCAGATGCCTGACCTAGGTCAAGTCAAACAGACCTATGTCCAAAAGTTTAGCGCCCTGTAACTTTTTTCGGAATACAAGATATCACAGTAGGGACTAGTGATCTTGATAGATTAAACAAATCTGCTATCTCAGACTTTTCGGAATTTTCCGGGTCATTGACCTAAGGTCAAGCCCATTTTTAAGACATGCTGTCTTTTTTCGGAAACTGACGAAATATTTCATAACATTTTTAGTGTGGAGTCAAGCAGACATCTAGTTACCGTCATTGGGCAAAGTATCAATGACTTCCAGCCATTGACCTGAGGTCAGGCCACGAATAACTGTTGTGAGCTAAAATGTACCATCGTCAAAATCAGCGATGAATTACTCACAATGGGTAGGAAACGGCAGAACTGGCTTGTACAGACTTAAGTAATACCAGGAACCTCAAAAAGTTTGAAAAATTGCATAGTTCGGAAATAAACAGGCTCTCGCGAATAAAACTCCGCCAATTGTGTAGACTCGTACCTAATGAATTTTTCCAAATTTAAGAATGAGAAACCATCACAAGAATCACTAAAATGAATTAAATTTGCATGGATAAGCTTATATTGCAAAAATAAAGGAACGCTAAAATTAGTTCCGTTAATTTCCTACTGCATACGGCTGCGGCGTTCGCCAATTGCCGGCGTGAAAATTGCCGTGCCTTTAACTCAACGTTTCGGCGTATATATTGAACAAATCTGAGAAACTGGACGTGTATCGGCATTTGCGGGCCTTTACTTGTGCGGTGGTGCCTCTACGTATGCTATAATAGTCACAGCCCTTCAGATTCAGACCGTTTCTCGGTCACATGTAATCGGCCATGAGAAAACATATATGGGACGTAAATTGCTTATATATTACCTGAAACTAAAAATGAGACCAGTTTCGAGCTCTACTCGTCACAAGCTTTCCAACAATGTGCTTATTTTTTCGTGCGACCAACCGTTCGTGAGTTAGAGGGGGGCGGCCAACTGCCCCCCCCCCCAGTCGGGCATGATCGTGACCGACCGACGGTCGTGCCCGGGTTAATTTATCCAATGCTAATAGGCACCAAAACTGGGCGCGGACCAGCTGGGATGGCTCTGGTAGGAGTTCCCCGAACTGCCGTCGCCGCCACCTGCCAGAGCTCCGGTCCGCCACTGCGTCATCGAGACAAGAGGTCCAGGACGGTCCGAGCCTGCCGGCTGGCACCGGGCCGCCTCGCGGAGGCCATGGCCGAGGTCAGCAGGATGCTAGAAAACGGCACTACGCGTCCCTCCAAATGCGCCGAAGGTGCATTTACTCCCCTAATCATTTTAAGAATCCTCCGCTTATGCTTTCGAATACCAACGTCATTCGCGTCGCAGCCGGGCACGCCGGTTATCTTGGGGGGGGGGGCAGCGAATCGTCATCATTGCTCGAGCAGGAACCGGGACCGGAAATAGGTCTCGCGCTCATCACACCTAAAGGCGATCCAGAGACCGTGACAGAGACAGCGGAGCCATGACTCCTTTTACCCCTCCATTGAGTACGTCTCTGGACTGAATAAGTTGCAATTTGTCATGGGGACTAAGTCAGCCTGCTACAGAGACGGTTACGCATTGGTGGGCTCACGTGGTCGGGCTCTCCCTTCAGTCTTCAGTCGAAATTACAAGCACTTATTTTTGAACGAAATCCACTTCACATAAATATAACACCTACATTGTACATAACCATAGAGTTTGGACATATGTTGGATGTGTTTGCTGATCCACTTCTTCGCCCCTGCGGAGTGTTTTCGTATAACTGCGCTTTCTTGGATAAGGCATTTCGTCTTGATCAATCCGACCGTCGCTGTTTTGCGAGTGAGCAATGATTACCCTGTTCCGTATGTGTTTCGTAGTGTTGTGTAAGACGCCGGTTACCTCCGTCTCCGTTTACAGACATTTGTGGTGTCTAAACCAGCCTGGTATGCCACTTGTGGGCTGCACGCGTGTTTTGTGATTGAGCACTGCCATGCGGTTAGTCCAGGACAACGCGACTCCACACGTCTAAGAGAATTTCAGATATAAATGCACGTTTACACGTCCACACGTTATACTTTTGTAGGGCGCCTCGGAGGGAAAGTGAATCAGACTGCAACTGCAGGCAAGACACGAAATAAACTCAAGTCCCAATGGGCCAACACGTGTCGATGTTTTCTCGGCTCGCCATGAACGCGTGAAAAATCCAGCTGGGGAACCGATCGGTGGTGGTCCTGCGGCACCATCATTCTGGAGTCTGCAGTGTTCGCCACCGTCACGGATGCCGACATCAGAGATATTCCACGACAAAATGGCCGCTGAAATGAAAAACTGACACCCTCATCTCTCGGATTTTGACAAATTTCTCTGTGAGGTTGCGTGGTGTTTCGAGTCAATCTGCGCAGTTTTCAGCTGGATCCGACTTACTGTTTTCGACTTTGACTTTGACAATGAGATTTTTGAACCCGGTAACGGAGCCCGGAGCCCGGGGTACGGGCTGAATTCCCCCACGTCATTTTTAGGCGCAATCCAGCGCATGCAAATGTGGACTCATGCCCTTGAGATTTGCCGCTATCTTTTTATTTATTTCCCCTTTTTTATTTTCATTTTTATTTATTTATTTCATTATTCACTTATTTTCTGTTCGTCTGCTGCATAGTTCTGACAGGCGCAAGACCACACATTTGTGAAACTGTCGTGCTTTCAGCCACACCTTTGGCCGCACTTAGAGATTTATCTCCAAGTAGAAATTGCAAAAGGACGCTATTTCTGTCACCACTGTTTACCACTAACGGAACTCGCCAGAAATGCAAGCCACCATTGACACGCCATGATTGCAAATCCGGCCTGCGTTTTTCGATCGTGTCGATTTGTATTCTTCTGAGAGGGCCATGGCCGACCGAATGTCGATTTGGGCTCCTCCGATGTTGGTTTGGGCCTCCCGGTCTTTTCTGCTGGTTTTAAAGGGAAATGAGTAATAATAAGGAAAAGAACGGCCCCAATGGGAGAGGCGAAAGTAAAGAATAATGTAAAAAAGCGATGTTTTTGTCTAATGCAATTTCTGATTTCATAAGTGGTAACAAAAGAACTTATAAATTTCCGCGAGTCAAAATAAAGTGGCTGAATCGGTTCAGAAACCCACATTAGGTTGTCGGGCCCTCGACTCGGTTCCCTGATCATTCACAGAAATTGACGGCCCTGGATCAAAGTTTATCTCTAAGGTCCAAGCGAAGTTCAGAGGGCTGAAAATCAAAATAAAAAACTTCCGGAACATTTTCGAAAATGGTGTCAAATGAGAGTGCGTTCATCTGCAGATAACGTTGCCATGCCGTTGTAGGTCAGCCGCGCTCCCTCAGCAACGCGCCGGCAGAACGCCGAGTGCTCGGTAACGCGTGGTCATCCGGAATGGAAGTAACGTTATCAACTTGACGATGTCAGTAAAAAGCGGAAGTCCATGGTTTCGCAAGTAAAAACTTCAGGAATAGGGTTGCATAAGTGACGTGATCAAAATTCCTGAATGTACGGAAGTGGTAATTGTGGGCTACTCCAATGCACTAGCGAGCAGACCGTTTTATGTTTTCCCCAGTCGCCGTCCGAGACGCTACTGTCGCAGGCGAGGGGCGATTTGGGTCAGAGCTGACTGTCTAGCGCGAGAGTTGACAAGTGCCAGACCGATACCGATTGCGCGTTGGCGGCCGTGGAGATTGCCGATGCTGACGCTGCAGGGGTACTATTGCCTGCAAAGCAAAACAGGTGAATGGTGGGATAGTTCTTCTGAAGATGTATATCGATTGGCCTAGGCTTCTGCAGGAGTGTCTGCCCGCCAGAAATCGTATTTGGCAACCTAAGATTGACCAGAACAAAATGAAAAAACAGGTTTGAAGTAAGGTGTATCTTTGTGTTGGGTGCATAGGTCAGTGTTAAGAACATTGTTTACATTGCGGACGTTGGGATTTATTTGCATTTGTTTTTGTGTATTTTGTATATATTTGTATTTTTGTTTGTACACTGTGGACTGAGGGCTCAGAAGTATTGTACTGATATTCTTGAATGGGCAGTAATTTGATTATTATGATGTGCGATAAACCATGGAAATCATTGATAAGTATTACAGTAGGGCAGTTGGGTGAGTATGTGGTACAAAATGCATTTTGTTTCTTCAAAAATAATTGATTTCAATCAGACACAACCATTGAGAACAAAATGTATTATGATCTGAAAGCTCTGAAAATACCCAAAATTCTGACATTGGATTGAAGGTCTTAAAGATATGGAAATTATATTTTTGCAATATTTTGCTATACAGAGAAAAATGGGAACATTTTGCATTAGTTAAATGCATCCCTGCAGTGATCATCAAAAAGACATGGCAAATTGCACAATGAACAAATCCTGCCGATTTGGTCACGAGCTGTGAAATGGATCTGTTGAAAAGACAGAATGGCTTGTATATAACATGTGACATGGGCTGACTTAAAAAAACCCAACTCATAATCTTGCCGCAATCAGTTGATCGAAATAGGATATGGCAGCAAGGGAAAATGTGCCCCACCAGAGCCCTCCTGTTATACCACCATTTATGTTGCCCCTCTAGGGCCCTACCAGTGTGAACTGTACCTGGTTATTGGTTTCATTCTGGTTACAGGAATGGAGCTGTCCACTTTCACATTAATGATGGAAACTTTTGTGATTTGCCCCCCCCCCCAATCTCTATGAGATGGCTGTGCTAATGGGTCATGCCAGCCACAATTGCTGTCTGCAGCGAACACTGCTACTTTCAGCTCTGCTTTCATACTGAGGACTGTGGCTTTTACTAGAAATGGTTATAGACAAAACTGAGGAGCTATAGAAAAGATCTTCAAACAACAAGCAAGGTTGTTGGGTGTAGGCCAGCTAAAATGTCTTTTTAGCACTAGTAAATGGGCTTTCTTTAAGTAGAAATTAAATTCTTGTTTTTCTGTCTACAAGAGGTCCCTGCTGGCCACAGCTGACCACTATCCAGAAAGTCTGTACCGCAAAACTTACAGAAATTGAATGCATTGTAATAGCAGAAATTCTTTCAGGAGGCCTATGGGTAAATTAATATCCATGAAGGTTCCTTCACAAAGTCCTCAGCATGGGTGAAAGGTGGCTCATTATAGAGTTCTGCAGCAATCTTGTGCTTTTATTTTTGATGGTTTATATTTTTGCTTTTAATTTGCAATTTACCATTTTTATATATTTGCTTTTATTTTGATTATTTCATTGATGTTTCATGTGTTTTTTGTTCCATTTAATTAATTTTCCATCATATCATTATTATTTCTTAAACATTTCTACTCTTTTTTATTTCTGTTCAGCTTATGTGCCATTTTCCCATTTTATATGCCTCATCTTATTTCCTGTTCTTATTACATTCATTTGTATATTGCTGCCACATCATCTGGATGTCCACTGACTGTCAGCTCCCTCCTCAAGTGGTCTGCATGTCCACTGAGTGCTCACCCCTACCTCAGGTGGTCTGGATGTCCATGGAATATCCATGCCCTCAGGTGGTCTGCATGTCCACTGAGTGTCCATCCCCTCCTCAGATGGTCTGGATGTCCATTGAGTGTCTGCCCCCTGCTTGGATGGTCTGGATGTCTGCCAAGTGTCCACCCCTCCCCAGGTGGTGTGGACGTCCACTGGGTGTCCGCCTTTTCCTCCGGTGGTCTGTGCGTCCATTGAGTGTCCCCCCTCCCCAGATGGTCTGGACGTCCGCTGAATGCCCCCCCCCCCCTCCTCAGGCCGGCAGGATGTTGAACCAGGCGTCCAGGGAGGCGCTCTACTCGGCCACGTACCTGGAGGACTACCTCGACTGCGTGGAGAACATGCCGGACGATCTGCAACGGTCGCTGACCCGACTCCGTGAGCTGGACATCCGGTACCAGGTGAGCAGGGGGAGAGCTGGGTTGAGCAAGCTGTGTGTTTTGGTGAGTAGGTGGCTGGAGTAAACGTGGGAGGCCAGGGGTTTAGCAGGCCTGGGCAGGGTGTTCTGGATGGGTGCCAGTCGGGTGCTCTCGTGTGAAGCCTGTGAATCAGATGTCAGGGCCTAGTTGGGGTACGGGAGTGTGGTGTCAATAAGCTCCTTAAGCTCCGTAAGCTCCCTCGCGTGGCGAGGGAGCTTACGGAGAATCAAACTGGCGGCGAGAGTAGAGAAGTCATGTCTGGCGAGTGTGTGGTCTGTAGTGAAGAGTATCAGACATGTTATCGGTTGGGGTCATGTGTTAATGGCAGTGCGGCCAGGATTGTTTTGTTGGCATGAGTTCTCTTCCGTTTTGTCCAGACAGTGACCTCTGCTCCTCAGTCTATTGCTAATTACTGTTGTCTGTGCTGCTTCAGTCGGTGCTCTGTGTGGCCTTCCTGCTATCGTGTTTCATTCAATGCTGTATGACCCCCGTGCGTTTCGGTCGGTGCTCTCGGTGACCATCGTGCTCCGTTTCAGTCGGCACTGTCTGTGTACCTCCTGTGTGTTTCAGTCGGTTCTCTTTGTGGCCTTTCTCCCGTCGTGTTTCAGTCGGTGCGCTCAGAGCACCTCGTATGTGTTTCAGTCGGTGCTCTCTGCGAACTTCCTCCTGTTGTGTTTCAGTCGGTGCTGTCGGTGACCTCCTTCCTGTGTTTCAGTCGGTGCTCTCCGAGCTGGAGCGCCGGCAGACAGCGGTGCGCCGGGAGGGCCACGAGGCGTACCGGACCAAGACGCTGGTGGCCATGCAGCGCTCGCTGATCGTGCTGCAGGAGCTGGGCGACGAGAAGCTGCAGCTGCTGCAGAACGTCCACGACCTGGTGGAGGGCCGTTGCCGCCAGCTGGAGCTCGACTTCAAGAACCTGGGTCGGTCCGGTGTAGGGCTGGAGATTGTGTTGTTTTCTGGTGTTGAGGAGCACCAGGAAACCTGTGCTCCTCAAACACTTTGTGCTCTGGAAGTTTGACCCTGTCGCAACCTCCATGGAAAAGCTGCATGATAACCGTGCTGGCGAATTTCTAACTCTGGAAGCAAATGACTGGCTCCGTTCAGTAAGACGCATGTATTATTTCGTAACTGAATAACACCAAGAATGTGAACTTAAACCAGCATTACTCTTTGCAAAATTTAGCACCCAAAACAAAAAAAAAACATACCCGGCGGGCGGGTCGCCGCCAGCGGCTCGATGGTGTGTGGCGAGCCGCTGAGCCGTTGGGGCCGGGCTGAGGGCTTAGGACCGGTGGCCTGGCTCGGGGCTGTGTGGGCTGCCTTGTAGTGTGGTTCGGGGCGTGCGTGGCCGTTTGATTTGTGGGCCGTGGCCGCTGCCGACGGTTGTGCCGGCTGACGCCGTCGTGCTTTCTGGCGGCCGTTGTCCTATCACCAGAGGCTGGTGGTTGATGGGTTAGGGGTTGTGCGGTGTTTCGTTGAGGCATGGCTACCGAGTTGGCTCAGCTTTTCAGAAAGTTGTGCACCTGTACCGACTTCTTCATCCCAGTCCGTCACGTTGAGCACCAGCTGACGTCAGACGTAAAGAAAGGGCTAGAAATTCGAGTAGAAATACGCTCGTGATACTGCAGTATCGCCAGCGTCGTTCGTGTTTATAGCCCGATAAGGGGCGATACGATGTGGATTTCTGGTCAGGGATGTTGTGATGGTGTTTTCTCCCTCTCCCTCCCGCCGTCCGATAGGGAGGAGCCGGGGAACCACCAGTAACCGTCGCCTGGCTCCCGCAGACTACGGCAAGGACCAGGAGAACCAGGAGCCGTCGGGCGGCAGCCGGTCCGTGTCGCCGCCGGCCGAGCCGCCGCCGCGCGCCGCCACCGGCGCCCTCCCCCGGCGGCGGCCGCGGCGCGCGCGCGGCGCCGAGCGCGCCTCTTCCGCCGCCGCCGTCGCCGCCGCCGAGGACAGCAACGACGCCCGCGACGCCGACGACGCGCCAGCGCGCCCGACCAAGCAGGCGCGCGGCGCGGCGACCGGCGGCGGCCAGAGCCGCGGCAGTAGCGCCGCCAAGCGGCGGAAGCGGAAGGCGCGCCAGGTGAGCGGAGACGGCCGGCGGGCGCGCGGGTCGCGGACGGGGATGCACGGCCGGTCCGGCTCTGTGTGTGGTTTGTTTGTGCGGGTGCGGGTCGTTCGTGCGTTAGGGGTAGAAGTTGTCGAACCGCGGGCGCCTGTCATGATGGCTTGATGGGGAGGTACTCTGATGGGGATATTGATGTCTTCCTCTTGTCAGGCAAGTGTCGGGTCCTTGTCATCTCTAGTGGGGCAATGAAAATGGAGTGGACTCGGCCTTGACTCTTCAGCCTCCGAATGACCTCTGACCTTTTTATGATGGCTAGTCTTAGTGCCTCTGATTGTTGTTTGACCTTTGCATCAAAAGTGGGAGTATTTGGTAGTGCCGCTGACCTCTTTTGACTTCTACTTGACCACTGCTGGTAGCAGGAGCACTCTCCAGTGGACTCTGGTAGTAATGGAATCTTTGTGTGACTTCTGTATGACACCTTTGTTCTGCCTTATCTCTTGCCTCTATCTTAATCCTGCCTGACTGCTTTTTGACAACGGACAAATGTTTTAGTTCTGACGTCTGATAATTTTCCCACCTTTGATCTCTGTTTGAGGTCCACCATCGGAGTTCTGACTTCAGTTTGACCTACTGGCGTTTGATCTCGATGTCTTCGCCGTGTGACCTCTGCTTTTGGGGATGGAAGGAGTCACCAATGAAGCTCGACTCTGTCTGACTCACTGATCTTTGGCAAATATTTACTTGACCCTTAACACCTGTCTATCACGTAAAATCTGTGTGGTCTCAGTTTTACGGGCAGAAGGGCCCACCCTGTGTACTGTGACCTACATCTGAAGAACCGACCTCTGGATGACCTCTGACGTCTGACCGACATACAACCTTCATGCTGCCTGTTGTGCAGGAGCATGACTCAGCAGTGCACTGTGACCTCGATATGGTCAGCTGACTTTTGTTTGACTTCTGGTCTCTGTGCATGTTGTTTTGCAGGAATGGGATGACTCACCTGTGGACCATGACCTCTGCCTGATCATCTGGCCTTTGTTTGGCCTGTGACATTTGGCCTCTGCATCGTTTGTTGCATGAGCGGGAGGTTCGGCAAGAGGACCGTGACCTTCGTCTGATGTGGTCTGACCTTCATCTGACCACCACGTGACCTGTGGCCTCTGGCTTCTGACCTGTGACCTCTTCAGGAACGTAAGGATTCGCCAGTGGACCGTGACCTCTGTCTGCTCAACTGACCCTTGACCTCTGACCTCTGACGCGTGACCCACGTTTCAGGCGCGGGAGGTTTCACCAGTGAACCGTGACCTGTATCTCCTCAACTGACCTCTGACCTCTAACGTGTGACCTCTGTTGCAGGAGCGGGAGGACTCGCCGGTGGATGTGCCAATCGACCCGGACGAGCCGACCTACTGCCTCTGCGAGCAGGTATTCTTCGGCGAGATGATCGGCTGCGACAATGACCTCTGTCCCATCGAGTGGTTCCACTTCTCGTGCGTCAACATCGTGCACAAGCCCAAGGGCAAATGGTACTGCCCGCGCTGCCGCGGCGACCGCATGAACGTGATGAAGCCGAAGCACGTGTTCCTGAAGGAGCTGGAGAAGTTCAACAAGCAGAAGAAGGAAGAGCGGGAGCGGAGTCGGGGCGGCCGCGACTGAGGCGGCCAGCGGTTGGACCGCGGTCCGCACTCGGCGGGTGAACACGGGACTCTGGCGAGGGCGTGGCGCTGAGGGGGTGTCCAGGCGAGGGTGACGCCGTCCCGCCTGCGTGGGAGGCGGTCGACAGGACGTGTGACGCGTGGGAAGGTGGAGTCTGAGGAGGTGGAGAAGTTTGGGGTCGGAGGTGGAGGAAGCTGGTGTTGAGGTGGAAGGGCGATCTGGTCGGTGACCTTAGCGTGCGACGCACGTGACGATCTGGGGAGGTCGGGGGCACTGGCTGGCCGGCAGACTGACTGTCACTGGCTGGCCGACCGACCGACCGACCGACCGACTGACAGAGGGGCCAGTTGACTGACTGACTGAGGGACTGAATGGCCAACCGACTGTTCTGACTGACTGAGTGACCGACCGGCTGACTCGCTGACTCGCTGACTGACTGGCAGGCTGACCAGCTCACTGGCAGACTGACTAGTTGACTGACTGATGACAGGCTGGCCGACTCGCTGACGGACTGACTGGCTGGCTGATGGACTGATTGACTGGCCGACCGACTGACTGACTGAGTGGTTGATTGATGGATTGACTGACCGACCAGGAGGCAGACAAACTGGCAGACTCACTGATTGACTGATTGGCTGGCCGATTGACCGGCTAATCGACTGACTGACCAGTTGACTGAATGGATGAATTAATGAGCGATTGACTGATGAACTGACTGACCATCCGACCAGTAAGCGGACTGGCTGACCGCCTGATTGGCTGACTGACTGGCCGACCGACCGACCGATGGCTTCCCGGCCGATTGTCTGATTGTACGGCTGCGTGACCGGCGGACAGGCCAGGACGGGGCGGCGCCGGCAGCGTGTGACCCTGGCGCGCCGGCCCTGAGCCGTAGTCGAGGCTGGCGCCGGTGGAAGGCTGCCCGGCACCCCGCCGCCTCGCCGCTGTCGCCGGCGCTGCTGCGGTCTGTACGAGGGTGTGTGCTTATGTGTCGGAGTGTGGCGATCAGACGTCGTGAGTGCCGACTGCGTAATGCGACGGGGACGGTGGCCCCCGGCCCTGCACCTGTGCCGGCCTGTGTCGTCAGTGGGGTCAGAAGGTTCCCTCCCGCTCGCGCGGCGTGAGGACCGTCCTCGCAGGGAGGAGCTCGAGCAGCCGGATAGATCAGAGCGGCATTCGCGGTCGCCGTGCCTTTGAGCTGTGTGGTGAGCTGAGCGGCACGTGGGATGAGCTCGTGGTGAGCGGGGACTGCGCTGGGCAGCGGACGAGGAAGAGGGTTCGTGGCCCATCCGGCTCACCCTGCTCGTGCCCTCCCTCCGCCGTCAGTTGTGCGGTATTTAAGAGCGTATGTAATCTGGACGGGACCTGTCTGCTGACAGCGGTTGGCGTGCGGGATTTTAGTCGCGGCAATGGCGTTCGCGGGAAGCGCGGCAGTTTTCAGGCGAGTCGCGCTCGGCGTCGCCTGAGAATGAAGGAAGCCGTGTAAACCCGGTTTAGCCGGCTATGTGTTCCACGAATACAGTGCGCTCTTCAGTACAGACCGTATTTGTTATACAGATGTGTTGTGGACTGGTTTGTTCATTAGTCAGGTGTGGAACTCAAGAGTTGGGCTTTGCCAGGCTGACGGCAGAGCTTGTCTCGTCACGCTTGGCAATAAGAACGGACCAATTTCACGGTCGTATTACGCGCGGTCTCGCTCGTCCTGGTTCAGTTTGAAACCAATGGAAGTCGGATTCCTTATGGTGTCTTGAAACGAGGCAGCGTTACGCACTATGACGGCCTGCGAATGCGGGCTCCAGACTGGGAGTCCTCACTGGGGTCTCAGCTGTCATACTGCCCTCGACTGGTCTGCTGTCACGGTCGAAACCTCGACGCCGACGCAACAAAGCCTACTGGCCGAATGCACCCTGGGATTCACTAACCAGTAACCCCAGCTTATAAATGGCCTGCAGTAAGGTGGCCGATACGGAGGCTGATGCAAAGCACGCGTTCTGTGAGCCAGACTTAGCTGGAGATTGGCAAAAACGGTTTGGGGGGCCGCCGTAGGATTTCTTGCCGTTTCTTTCCAGTCGTTGCAGTCGTGTTATTCCCTGAATATTGGAGGGTTGGAAAGCCCCCATCTCCCCCGGGATCGCTCGCCATGAACTCAGAGCCACTTCATGTCGGCGCATGCGCTGCTAGATGACAGTGGTGGCGCCATATCTAACAAGACAATGAAGCTCGTGTCACTCGGATGCCCTGAGGGGTTTCGTGATGCCGACCCTCCAGCGCCGTCATCTGAGATCAGTCATCACGTGAGACGAGCCGAGCCGTGAGAGCTGCGAGAGCGCGCAGCTGGCGCCGAGCTGGCAGCCGCCCGACCGACCGCCGACCTGCCCAGCAGTCCCAAATCACCGGCAGCGACGCAGCCAGGATTTTCTTAAGGGAGGGGGGAGGCTGGAGTTGAGTGAACTGAAATCATACGAAAACCGCCTGCCGGGAAGATGATGTGCAATGGTTTTCACGGAAAACGTGGGGCTAAGGGAGAGCCCGGTCCCCCCCCCCCCCCCCTTGGCTGCGCCTGTGGTCACTGGCGCCGGAGGCTGTCGACGATAAGCGACGGCAGACGGTCGCGGGCCTGGTCGCCAGCGGCGCCCTCCCTCAGGCAGGCTCAGATCTGCGCGTGACCGGCCCTAACGGACCATCTGTGCGTACGATGTGGCCGAAACTCTCGAGTTTTGTGACGCAGCGAGCCTGGTCCGGGTGGCCGCCAGTCCCGCCAGTCGCCAGTCCCGCCAGTCCCACCGGCCGCCAGTCGCGGCGGCCGGTGGGATTCACCACTCTGGGGACAGCCGTCGCGGATTGTTCGAGCTTCAGGTCTGAAGGTCGCACAAAATGCCAAAACGGCTCCAGGTGTCGATGTACGAGAGAGTGCACTGTTAAATGCACAAAATGTTGCGGTGGCGTATACCCATAGTTATAGGAGAAACACGTTTACTTCCAAAGGCATGCCTGATATCAGGGGCGCAGTCAGGATTTTCTTCAGGGGGAGCTCAGTGTGAACTGAAATCATGCGAAAATCGCCTGCTGGGAAGACGATGTGCGATGATTTTCACAAAAAATGTGGGTCTAAGGGGGGGGGTTGCGGGCTTTCTATCCTCCCTTGGTTGCGCCTGTGCTTGAGATTTTAGTGCTACCCGTCTTCTAGATTTCCCAATGTCATGGCTTTTGCCAGGAACGAGGGCATGCATAGCAAATTCTTCTCAAAACGGACTTCAGCCTCGGTCTCTGATGGTTCCCTGACACAGAACGCTGATGGTATTAAACCAGCAAACTGGTGATTACATGAGTCATGTTGGCATAACCAAAATCGTAAAGTTTTGCTGCACGTACGTGTTATTCTTAAAGACGCAGAAAGCTTTGGGAGGGCTCAGATATGTAATGGAGGGGCTTAAAAGAACACTGGAGTGGCTCAAGCCAGGTGCGCAGCGCAGGGTTTCACCAAGGAGGGGGCCAGGACACACCTAACTCCACTCAAAGCTCAGAACTCCTGGATTTCGGCTGCTTCGTTTTCGATTTCTGGGAATCTGTATTTATTTGCATTTTTGATGCGTACAAAATCTCAGAGAACTCAGACCTATGTCAGAAATGAAGTTTCGTCTTCGTCACACCCGGCTTGTTGCACTGAATTTTGAGGGAACCAGACAAATTACCTCGTTATGACCGAATTTCGTTCTACGCGGGTTCATTATAAGCAGATATAGTTATACAAGTGTTCCGGTTTAGTAGCCATGTTTTCAGAGGAAAGCGTTGTTGCACATCGCTTACGGTGGGGACTGGAAAAACAACTAGGCTGTTAGTTTGCCCTATGCTAAACTGTGTTTGCAACAAGACTTGCGTTTGTGTTGACATAAATTGTGTTTAGTTTACAACGGTGATGCTAAAGTTTTTATGTTGTTTGTTTTAAAAACTGCTTTAGTTAGTTATGAATATACAAGTTTATAAAGAAAGCCCATTTATAGCATGGCTGATTTAAGCCCTGAAACATCCGGGATTAAAAATGATTAACGTATTCTTATTTACACCTAGTACATTTAAATTAACCAAATCATTTAGCTGGAACAAACAGGTCTAGGCCAATCGGGCAAAATAACTACCTTTGACAAAGATGACGTATATAAACAAACTGAATGCTGATATACTCTTTGGTTATATGTTGATAAATTCATAAATTCCAGAAGTCTTTTTGCTACTTACTGACGATGCAAGTCATGACGCAAAGTGGACATGCTCGCGTCCCCATGTGCGCGCGAGGGTTAAAATCAGTGTTCAAGATCTCCGCTGCGTGGACGTCGATGTGGTAGACGCCTGAATGGTAAATCAACAACTCTGAAACAACAACAGAGTCGAAGGGATTAGTATGCATTAGGCTGGAACTCCATGGCCATGGCAGGTACTGTCGATTTCTGTGCATACGTAGTGAGGTAGACGACTTGCCGTTTGTGAGCGAGACGTTGGCTGAATAGATGAGCGGACACAAAATGGACCGACAGCAGCGGCGGTACCTGAGGAAGCCTCACTGTGAGGGCACGACGGTGGTTGTCGTTTGGTGCTGAAAAGCTTATCAGATGTCCTTCGGTCGTTTGGCACGGTGGGTTCGGCACGATAAGTGCTGTCCACAGCGCACTGATGCGCAAACAGCGAGAGCCCACGCGCCCACGACGGGTTAGTCTATAGTTCTGAGGAGTACGGGGCCGCGTGCAGTGGCGGATATAGACATTAGAGTCAGTGGTGCTGAGGCTCATAAGACCCACGCTCACGGGATCTACGCTCAGAAGACCCGTGCTCAGAAGACCTATTCTCAGAAGACTGAAGCGCATTAGACCTCACATGACTCACATGCTCACATGTCTCCGCTCAGGATCTTATCCCAAGAACGCCGAATTCCACAAATTCCGCATGCCAGGTTGGCGAATAAAGACTTAAACAGATGGCGATGCCGGTTCTGTATTTGCTCTTTAAACCACGTGTTCTAAGGTCGTCTTCAACGTTCCACACCGGGAAAAACCATTACAGCGGCTGCGGTTTGCGAGCCTCCCGCACTGACACGCAACTGACGAAGGCTAGCCAAAGGTGTTATTGCAACATTGACACAAGCCTGTGCATGCCCTAGCATCCCAAGAGGGGCTATAGCCTACCGCAGTGGAACTGGGTCCCCAGCCCCCCCACTGGTGACTCTCCTGACCTGTTTGTTTGCACTTTATCGAGTCCCCTCGAAGACCATGACCTGTCTCTTTGATTGATGGTTTCTCTGAAACGACCGGGTACCCTTTCAGAACTAATGGAGGACGGACATGGGCCAATCGTACAGGCCAATCAAAAGCTTGGACGAAGTCTCCTGCAAAGGCGGCAGGCAGTTAAGGCGAATATTAACGCAGCTGATTATACATCCAGTTGTGGAATATATTCTGGCGAAGAACACGGGAGCAAAAATACCTATGACGTGCTTGTGGAGTGGAAGACCAGAGAAGTGAAAAATATCTGGGAACGTAAACGGGAATGCTTGTTCTCGGACACTAATTGGAGCGAAGTATATTGCGATATGAATGACGTCACATCGTCTAGCAGGCACAGATCTGTAAACTTTAAGGTACTAGCTAGGATTCAAGTCACACAAGTTTTTCTGCATAAAATTGGAATAGAACAGACAGATGCATGTAAACATTGCAACATGGAAAGTGAGACTTTAATGCATAAGTTCTGGGTTTGTCGCATTACTAAACGTTTTTGGGCAGACATCGAGAGATATCTGAAACAGATCAACGTCTTGGAGGATAACCAAAATGTAAGCGCAAGGGATGTAATACTGGGCACAAATATAGCTCTCATGGTAAATCATGCACTTGTGGTGGCAAAATATATGTGAAGTAAAGGGTGGAGCTTAAACAAGGATGCTTTCATTAACAAATTAAAGGCTGATCGTAGGGTGGAACACGTCTCGTCTATTATGAAGAATGCTCAGCACAAAGTTCACATGAAGTGGGGAAATGTTGTTCATCCAGCACCGTACATACGGCAGCGAGGGGAAACGGAGTTTTTCTGTCTTGATCGAACTGGGTTCATTTGGTAGTGATGTTTGGCAGATGACAGATGGCAGATGGTGTCTGGCATATGATGTTTGGCGAATGTTTGGTGTTGCAGACTTGAATGTTTGGTGTGTCAGGCAGCGTGTAGCTCATACTTGGATGTTCGGATGCCGATAATGAATTAGCCCTGAGTGGGAACAACTGAAAAACTCTCCTGCAAAGGCGACGAGGCCAATGATTAACTTTCGCCCACTCTTGCTATTTCGCCATCCTAGAACGCACCGCGTGCATTGTCACCCCAAGCCATTCATTTTCTAATTAAGATAGAGCCTCACCACAACAACCAGCGGATTGCTTGGAAGGCGCTGGATCTAACGGTGTCCGATTTGACCTTCTTGAGACAAATCTGACCTTCCAGGCGATGTCAAATAAAAAAGATTTTCCTTTTGCGCTACAAACGGAATGTCTCGCGCGTAGTCTCAATATAGCAACGACACAGCCTCTGTGGCGCTAAATGACATAGAGAAGCTTCTGGTCGTTCTTGTAGCATGCAGTTTTACTGCCTGAAGTCAGTCGGTCGCATTCCAGGTCGATCTGACCTAGAATGCGCATGTGCCCTTTTCAGCAGAATCCGTTTCCGACGTTACTTTGAAGGCACTTTGTTATGTATCCGTGTTTGTAAATCCGAACAGCTTGGAGTGATTTATCAAACCAGATCCATGTGCAGAGCAGAAAAATAACAGAAAGTCACTCGAGGTCGTCCGAGGTTATATACCTCATTCCGCTTTGAACAGTACGAACGGGATACTCACTGCAAAACCACAACAGACAAAAATGACAAATGATGTCGGACAGCGTCTCTAGCGTCGAAACAACATAGCGATCATTGACGTGCCGCGTGGCTCGGCGGCGGTCCGGTTTCGAAGGTCACGCGTGATCGTGGCGGACGTAAGATTACCGATCGATCCGATCGGTCATCACGCATCAGAGCGATCAGTCTCCATCGCGTCAGAGTTGAATTGGAAAGTGCTTCTCTTTCAGCCACTCGGCAACATCTTCCTTCACATTAGTGGCATATCTCAGCACAAGCTGGCTCACAGTTTTATGATGATTAGGCATAACAAAACTTCGGTCTGCTACGGCAGTCTGAACAAAGGAGTTTTTTGTGACAGCGTTGAAACCAAAGCCGTTTAAAGCCACGAGTTTCGCCAGCATTTGCTCTGACGTTTTTCTCCTCAAGAATGCTTCTATCTTTGGCTGGCTGCTAATTGCCTACGCTTTTTTGGAACTTTGCCCGTCTGTGTCTGTATCGCCAGCCTGGCCTTATGTTTGCTCTGCTGATAATAATAGAGTCCTGCAGGAAGTGTTTTTTCACTTGATACTTACCTTGCACGTTCCGATCGGAGATACAGACACTCACGGGGCAAACGATATATATATATATATATATATATATATTTGTATATATTTACCGTAATAAAATCCATGTATCGGAATGGCTGCGAGCGAGGCCTAAGGTCGACTGAGTCTTGTTTCACCTGGTGGGACAAAATTAAATTGAGCAGTCCGGTCCGGTCCAAAACGGTCATATCGCTTTCAGGGACTTTCAAGTTTGTTACCACTGGACACCAAATCAGGCAGTTGTTTGCTAGCAGGAGACAGATGAATTATTTAAATTTTATATGTGTAAAGGAGCCGGCGCATTTCAGTGCACTGGCCTCCAAGTTTTTTTCCGCGAAATCCGTTCCGGGAGAAATGTTTTCGCTCTTGGCCTTTTTTTGCGCGGGTGTTTTTGAACCGCTCATTAATGGCAGCAAGCAAACAAAAAATGACGCGTTTCTGTGTCACTTCAAATCGCAACTCGTCGGATTTCAGAGCGTTGTCTTGTATTGCAAATGCATAAAGAGAAGGTGATGATGCCATTAACAATGAAGTAGGTTTGGCTCGTCTTGCGTTCTCGAAGGCCTCAGGCCTAAGGCTGCTGGCGAAACTCATCCGCAGACGCGCGACCATCATCGGCTGCCTCTACCGGCCCTCGTCAACCAACGTCACACAAGTCTCCCGCGGCTATGATGGCATTGAGGACCAGATTCAGTCCGTCATCGCCGCTGATCCACAGTGTAGTCTCGTGCTAGCTGGTGATCGTAACTCCCATTCCGTTACCAACCCAGCTGGATTTTGGAGACTCTGCGATCTGGAGAAATACGGCCTACGTCGGCAAGTAAGACAATCTGCCCTCTACCGCGGCTCCTCCAGCTCAATTCTTGACGTCATCTTGCTATCGACTGGACTGTGAGCGGAGAGACGCCACCGACTTGTCACGTGTATAAGTGTGACTACCGCACAACACTGGCGAGTCACACTCACGTTCCATGCACCTCGCCAGCGAGTGAAGCCAATGTTTCGAGTTGGTCGGAGCTGGTGTTTCTTTGATCCGGCAGCGTTCGTCGCTGACGTCGCCGCCGTGGATTGGCTGCCGGCGGTGCGGCTCGGTGACCCCTGCGAGAGGTAGTGGGAGTCGTTTTCGACCTTGTTCAACACCATACTGAACACTCACGCCCCAGTGCGTCGCTTCCGCGTCCACAATCCCACACCAACCCCTGTCTCTGACGCGACCCTGGAGCTTATGGACCAGTGGCGTACAGCTCGCGCTGCGAGGAACGGAGCGTACGCCGAGCTCGACGTTCAAGTGCAACGCGCGATACGACAAGACTGCCGTGACGACATCGAGCGCCGGCTGCAAGAGAAGTCGGCGTCAAGGCTGTAGCGTCAGCTCCCTCACATCATCGCGCCAAAGTCGGAGAAGTCGACCCAGCCCGAAAACATTTCTCCAGACGAACTGAACAGCTACTTCACCTCCATTGGGGCCCGCACGCGTGCCAGCGTTATTGCGGAGTTTCAGCAGTCAGATCGTCAGCCGCTTGGCGCGCGCCTGTCGCGTGTAAACAGCAGCGCCCTGACGCTGACGTCCATCACACCTGACGCTGACGTCCATCACCCTCGCCCAGCTTCAGCATACCTCAGTGAGTATGTCGAATAAAAACTCGTGCATCGAAAACGACATGCCTCCGAATGTCATGAAGTTATGCTTCACCATTATCGGGCGTGCATTATTAACGCGTCGTTAATTGCAGAACTGTTACGGAGCTTGTGCCGCCCTCTTGGAAGAATGCCATAGTCATTCCGCTACATAAGTCAGGTGATCCTTCGAATGCGTTAAATTTCTGGCCCATTACAAACGTTCCACTGATCTAAAAAATTGTCAAAAAAATTGTGCATGGAATTTTTTTGCCAAGTCACCGACTACATGCAGCGGAATAATTTGTTCAGTAATGATCAGCACGGCTTCTATGTTCCACTTCTCAACGTGGTGGGACATAAAACGATCCCACCAGCTCTTTAACCCTATTCCCGGAGGGCTAGACGGTATGGTCGATTCCCGGCAGGGGGGGCGGCGGATGCGGCCCCCCCCTGAGATCTCGAGAACTCCTGGTCCGATTTCATTGCAACAAACGGCAATCGATTTGCCGTGACGTGAACTACATTTTTATAAAAAGAAATTTTCAAAATTTTAAAATTTGTGAATACAGGGGGGCAAAAATATCAAAATGGGGGGTACTTTTCGACTCCTTATAACTCCGTTGTTTATCGACCGATTTCGATGAAACTGGCATGAATCGAGAGATTATGGATAGGGCTTTTACCATAGGTCCACAAATCTGAAATTTTTGGAAAATTCAGTAGGCGTTCACAGGGTTTCAAAAATAGGAGGATTAGTTTTCTAACAACTGAATGAACAAAAGAGGCAAGCACCCTTTTTTGGCTTCTGCTAGTCATGTTATACTAAAGAAGTACAAATCGCATTACAATGTTTGTATAATGTTAGCATAGGTGGTGCCAGGGACATGAAAAAGGGGGATCTGTCATGGTCACACGTTTCTCAGATCAACTTGTGACCTTTGATCTTAAATGACCTCCAGTGACCTTGGAGTCACTTGGAATGACCTCGTGTGCATTTGATATTATCTATAAACGTTTTCAATAATTTGAATTCACTCTATTTCAAAAATTTCATTTTATGGCTATTGTGATATAGGGTACGGCGCATTAACATTTTAGGTCATAGCTCCGTGACCCGACCTGATATCAAGCTGAAACTTGGTGCACAAGTAGAAGGCACCCATCTACGTGATATATATTCCGGGTTTGGCAATTGAAAAAACGGCGCCGAAATTATAGTAAAAAAACAAATTTTGACTCTTGACCTTGACCTGACCTTGTAAAGTGACTTCAGATGAACAAAATTACATCTGCACATTGCCCAACTATTTAGCTATACAACCATATAAAGTTTTAAGTCTTATCTTTAAAACTCTGTTTTTGGCAGACATTTTCCTTTTACCCTCAACATGGCCAAAAATGGCATTAGGTGCCTCTCAAAAACGTTGCCTGGCTCCGCCCCTGAGCAAAATGGAATTTTGAGATTTTGTCACGGCACGTAGAAAGAATAGCTAGGAAAGGTCACCAAGTTTCGTGAAGCTGCGTTAGCCTGGACATAGCCTGGAATTGGCAAGCAAAAAACCCGAGGGGGCCGGTTCAGCCCCCCCCCCTGCAGGGAATAGGGTTCAACTGTCGCAGACCATATTCTGCAGAGCATGAACCAGTCAGAGTTATCGTTGGTGGCACTGCTCGATCTTAGCAAGCGTTTTGATGCAGTGGCTCATGACGCAATCCTGGAGAAACTTCAGCGGTTGCAGATGGCCCCAGGATGGTTTTCCAGACATCTGAAAGGCCACACGCAACGTGTGAAAGACGGCGACAAACTTTCAGAACCGAAAGTGCTGCAGATTGGCACGTTCCAAGGATCGTGCCTTGGGCCGCTGCTCTTTAACATCGTCAGTAGCGACCTAGCTTGTCACATTCCCAATGAGGCCAATGGCTTCCGCATATGCATTGTTTGGTACGCCGATGATACCCAACTGATGATCACTGGCCCACGGCATAAGCTGCCTGCGATGAGAGACGCGTTGGAGAATGTTTTGGACACTGTGTACGCTTGGTTCTTTCAACACGGCATGTAGGTAAACGCTAAAAAAAACGAGGTCACGTTGTTAGGTTTCAGCCAGGGGTGTCGATTTGTATTCTTTAAAGGGGGTCCTGGCCCACCCAATCTTGATTTGGGCTCCTCCAATGTTGGTTTGGGCCCTTCCATTATTTTCTGCCAGTTTTAAAGCAAATTGGGAAAAAATAACGGAAGAAACGGCCGCAGTAGATAAAAGATAGGCAGATAATATAGAATAAGGCATAAAGTGATGTATCAATTTACCTTTCTATGTTCTTTATATATATATATATATATATATATACAGGATATACCCAATTCTGTATTTGAAAAATAGTAAGAAAAACTGAAAAATTTCCATTGATCAAAAATAAAGTGAGCTAAATCCATTGAGGAACCCACATTTTGGGGGGGAGGTTAGGTTGTCGGACCCACGACTCGGCCCACCCAGTCATTTACAGAAACTGACACCCCTGATAGCAGCCGCAACCCTCAACATGATCACAGATCCAGACAGTGAGTGCCCTTTATACACAGCCTCTTGCCCCCTCAACAAAGACTAGAAACCTAGACGTGATCAGTGACTCGTGTCTTACGTAGGAGCCGCTTGTCAACAGCGTTGTTTCAAAGTGTAACGGCATATTTTTTGGTCTACTGCACGCCAAGAGCGTCCTCTCACCAAGCCTACCTCGTCTTATCGACACTGGTACTGTCTCACATCAGATAATGCTTACCAGTCCATAGAAACACATCTGCATCCCAGCTAGCCAAGATTCAAAAAGCTTTAAATTTCATCGCTCGCGTGATTTCGGGTCGATGCAGATTCCAGCATGTATCTGATGTGATACGGTCACTCAAGTGGCTAACTGCCAACGACCTTGCCACTGTTGCGGATGCCAACATGCTGCATGCTATTTTAAGATCGTAGTAGCCTGCGTATCTGGTTAAGAGTTTGTCTAACAATAAAGACCACGTCTGTCGCGTCACCAGCCAGTCAAACACGTTGCATGTGCCCCGTGCTATCAGCACCTTCGGCCAGCGCACTTTTTTGCCGAGTTTGTACCGAGTATAATGTCCATGTCATACATCACAATGTACAACATTCCTCTTTACCGATATTTACGCGCGCACTGGACGGAAGCACACTTTTGTGCCCCCACGCCTGTTTTTCTTGAATATCTCGAGAACGGATCGGAGTTAGTTGCTGCTACTTTGTGACATTCATGACAATTAAATAACTCGTTGAATGACGCAGAAAAATCGAAAATCGGCCGGAAATTTTTCAAGTTCTAAGCATTTGAAGTCAGGCAAACATAGCGAAAATGACGGTTGTCGCTGACAAATGGGAACTTTGTGAAAGAACCAGCGCTCTTCCTAAAATTACCGTTTGAACACAATCACGCGACGTCATTTGGATACAAGTGATGGATGTACCAAGATCAAAGTCAGGGTTAATAAGGGTTAAGGTCATCAAAGGTCGAGGTCAAACAGCCTGTGTCCTGATCCAGCTTTGCTTCGCGACATGTCGGTTCGTATGAAATATGCATTCAAAAACCCTAATAAATACACGTGTGCGCACATTGATATGCTTACATCTACCAGGGTCAGTGAAGGTCAAGGTCATTTAAGGTCAAGGTCAAATATTTTGTGACCTGGCCCAAATTTCCTTTTCGACATATCGATTTGAATGAAACAGACACTCAAAGACCCTAATAAAAAAACGTTTGCGCACATGGATACGCTTACATATATACCGGGGCCATTTCAGGCTAAGGTCATCAAAGGTCAAGGACAACTTTTTTTTTTGCCTGGTCCAGATTTGCTTTGCAATATGTCGATCCGTATGGAATATGCATTTGAAGACCCTTCTAAAACACGTCTGGCACATTGATACTCACAGGTATATACAGATGTACATATACATACGTACATAAATATAAACGCTGGAAGTAACTAAATGTATCGATGTTGGCTACCTTCACTGAAAATACGCCAAAAGATACGTGTAGCGCCCTCATTTACACTCAAGCTATCCCGAGTTGCTCGAAATCTGATCTGGAAAAGATGAAAAAATGACGCCATAGGTAAATGAGCTGACATGACCTCGACCCAGAATCCTCAGCCAAGAGACCAGAGGAATGGAAGTTGTCGCATTCCACGTTTGAACGCCCAAACAAACACCCTTTTCCCGTTTCGTTCGGAAAGTTGTACGAAATGGCCTATAAGGGCCGAGAAGGTGTCAAAAGTTGACCTTTTCGACCCCATTCGACCTTGAAGATATTGACCTAGGGTCATGAAAATTGCGCACGGTGTTCAAATGCACATCGTTATAGTCCAACCATGTCCATAAAATTTCATGTCTCTAGCTCTTACCGTTGCTGAGATCGGACGGGGGGGCACTTTTTGACCCCCCTTCCAGTGCGCGTTAGCACGAACCCCCCTTTAACTGCGCGTGTTAAAGCATATCTTAAAACACAACATCTTGCGATCTCTATAGTCGAGCCGATGGTGCTGATTTTTGTATTGTGTGTTCTCATTTTGACTTGCGAGTAGCGTGGTACCCAGGCTGCCACATTTTACATCTCTTTCATTCTTTTTTATCTGCGTACCATTACTTATACGACTAAGGCTACAGAGTAGCCCTTTTTAGTGGATGTGGCCGGCTATTTGTAAATGCAGCACAATATAACATAATACAAAGGGCGTCGTTGTTATTAAAAGCCAATAGCGGCCTATATGAACCTATCTGACTAGAATTATAGTACAGTAAAGAACAGAAGGATAGTATAGCAAAGTACAGGTCAGAAATAGCAGGCTACTGTCAGCTGGATCTTGTTCAGAATGAATTCGCCATTTACAGTCGCAGGAAGACAAGTAAGACGTTTAGTGGGAAGTGGGGCAAACGTGGCTTAATGTATTTCCCATTAAATTAGGAGGGATGTCCAGAAATAGTTTTAGACACATTTATTTCGTTCTAAAGTATTTCGCAATGTAAATGGATGTTTGTGGATCTGTTTCATTAAAGGACACTGTCATGTGCTTTTTCGCTTTTTGTATAGCAAGTCAAACTTGATTACTCAGTTTTTTTGTCTGTGGAATCGGTGAGCAAAAAATCTAATTTGGTTCATATTTCCGTTCAGTCGATGGAGTGCCGAACAATAGATGCGTACACAGGCTCATCATGCAGCCAAGGACATTTATTGATTTATCGTACATATTTGCTGGTTGCACTACCAGGCTTAGTGCAAGAACCCAAGGGCTTAAATCTTGGCATTTTACTCCGGTCGCCGTCTCAGAAGGGGTTGCCTGATCTCGCACTGGTGCACGAAAAACGTCATAGCCCAAGGAAATACGATCCACTTGTGTCGATATACCTTTTGGCAACCCGCCGTTACGACTTCTATAGATCATTGTATGTAATTCACCAGAAACATACAGCTGCTACTTTAGTCGTGATTCATATCTCATACTGATTGGCACTGAATATCAAATAATGCGTCAGGTATAAACAGTCCTTTTCATTTTTTCGCTCAAAATCGTCGTCAACCTCCACATCTGAAACAGAAAGAGGTCTATGGAATGAGATATAAAAAACTCAGGACCAAATTTACCGCTGCATATGGTACCACTGAAGGCAGACTTTACTTTGTTATCGCACGTCTGACAGCCTCAGCCCAATCAAGTAACAAGAGCTAACGTTTGCGAACAAACTGGGGCTTCGCAGTGATATTACGATTTTTACAATCGGCAGTCAGGCGTCCGGAACGTGACATATACTACGACGGCCCTTCAACCGGAATATTTGCAGACGAAATAGTGACGACCAGATGGCGGCCTGTCAAACCATGATTTTCTGCGGGTGACGATTACAACCACCGCATGCCTGTTCCCGGCGTCGTCTGGCTGTCCCTTATCCAGGGCCCAGTTGGTGAAGTTCGTCGGGCTGCCGTCCTCCCAGTGAAAGACAAGGGCCCCCGTACTCAGGCAGGTGCTTCAGTCCGATGTACAGCTCTCGGCCACGGCCGGCGCTCAGCGACGAAACAAAGTCGTTTTCTGCTTCTGACAGGATCGAGGTCAGGTGCGCGCCCGGCCACAGGTCCTGGCATCTCTGCTCGGCGGCCTGATAGGGGCGCTTCTCCCATACCAGCCTGTAGCAGCTTGTTCCGTACGGCTTCCACCCTGGCAAGCAGCCCAGCAGCTGGCAAACGCCAGGCGACGCCGAGCCGCCGTAGGCGATGTTGGTGCAACCGAGATTCCGCGCACACCCGAAGCCACACAGAACAGCGCTGGCCGCCGGGACGGTCTTTAGAACGGGGCTCTCCTGGCCTCCCAACGACACGGGCTTCAGCTTTAGCGCGTCGGCCGTCACCAGCAGGACGGCGAGCCGCAGGACGCTCACGGCGGGACCCGCCATGTCTACTCGCTCCTGAGCCGTGCTGGAAACTGTGGTCACCCCGGCAGACCGAGGCGGAGCAGCAGACAGTGTGTGCACGGCAGCCATGGACACCGGCCTCCTATTGGTGGAGCATGCTGCCGTGCTGAGGATAATGGCAACTGCTGCACCTCGGCAACATGCCAACACTAGCTTGCAAACCACAGTTCCTGTGCAAAGAAAACAGAACCAAATATACAGCCAGAAGTGCCACCACAATCTTTTTTGCGAGGGTACGCCCTGACAAACATAGACGCAAGTTATTCCCATGTCCTGGCTTCTCGGACTTGGGCCACAATCTTGGATGGAATGAATAAACAAAAATGTATTTTGTTTTAGTCGCTGTATGGGCAAAAAAGCAGCCCAGCGGCCAGATTTGGGCCAAGCAGATTGCGCAAGCACCAGCCGTTTGCAGATTAGTTCGTCAGAAGCGTAACCAGTGGCGGCACCACCGGGGAAGAGCAAGCAACTGCCCCCTAGCTCAGCAAGATCCAACGCCACCTCAATGGCGACGCGGAGAAAACAGAGATCCGCTATTAGGAATAAGCTGCTCTGCCATCGAACGCAACAGTGGGCCGTTTCGTTGCTGATGTCTGCAGAGACAGCTGAAATGCGTTCTTAAGTTCCATAGGTGCTGGAATGAAGCATTTGTATTTACTGAAGCCATTTAGGAATAAACAAATGTTAAAAAAGTCAATAGTATTTTTAAAAATTATCGAAATGTTCAGTCCTTTGGATCACTGAGAAATCATAAGGCTTCGATACCCTTCTTGCTTCCATCAAGGTGGCATCCGAATTTATTCAGTACTGATACGAAGCCGTTTTCATGCAATATAAAGTATTACTAGACATTATAAAGTGCGACCTGATAGCATACATATTACCCCTACATCTAAACAGCAACCGGGAGCACAATTCAGCCTCTTCTTTTATGCGTAAATGGAGGCTTACTGGGCGCCAGGTCACGACTGACGAAAATCTGGCCGCCACGAGAAAGATGTGCTGGGACGTCGTCTCCGAAGAGCGCAGCAGTAGGTGCACCCTGCACCGCTGGTGACGACGCCCATTTCCATGGCGAGCGGCGCAGTGCCGGCAGCCGAGTCTGGCCAAGGTGGCGCCACCGTCGGCATCAGAGAGGGCGCCACCAGCACAGCTCCGTGTGGTCGGCTGTCGACTTGACCCGCATCGCACCGATAGTGTGTGTAGTGACGCCCTGAGGGCAGCGTGTACAGTGGTACCCTGAGGGCAGTGTGTATAGTGATATCGCGAGGGTTAGATGTATAGTAATATCTTAGGGGTGGTTTGCGGTCTCCCGTACAGTAGTACCCTGGAGTGAGGGCAGCACTCCGGCGGTGTGTATAGTGTTGTCCTGAGGGTAGCATGTGTGTAGTGATGTAGTGATCTCCTGAAGATGGTATGCGTAATGCTTCCCTGAGAACGGCGCGCGATGTGATACCGTGAGACTGGTCTATACAGTGATATCCTCAGAGTGGTGTGTAGTGATGTCGTGAAGATAGTGTTCATAGTGATATCATGAGAGCATTATGTTTACCTTGTAGATAGTGTGTAAATGACAGTCTGAGAGTAATGCGCCTAGCGATACATTAAGAACAGCGTATATACTGACTCGCTGAGGGTGTTGTGTGCAGTGATGCCCTGAGCGTTGTACGTTTAAGGATGCAGTAAAGGAGGGGCGTTATTCCGAGAGCAAAATGTCCGGTGATACCCGACGGTGGTGTGAGTGAAATCACGCCCTGAGAGCTCTCTGGTACCGCGCATACGACAGGCCAACATCTTGTCAGTCACATTAGAGCTGCAAAATGTTTACGCTTAGTTTAGGCGCCGATGTTCTTTATGAGGAATGAAGACGTTCACACTATCAGGCGCACATCACCCATCGTGTTGGTGGTGGTGTTCGTCAGGGGAGGGTGAGGCATAAAGAGAACGTCTCAGTCCCATTACCGTGTTTAATCCATAACCAAAATGGACGGGACCTAGTACACATCTTCGGCTACCATTATTTACCAATGTTGCTGCGTTTCAGACTTTATTAATGTTGTGTAAAAACAGCCTAAATGATTGAGATCTGGCTGTATCGATGGTGTCGATACCGAACTTGATCGGAATGACTTCTCATAGCCATAATTAGAGTGAAAGTCCACGCCCATTGGAACTTGTTGCAGATGCTCTGAGTCCCTCATCCGATTTCACAATGTCAGGCAATGGGTGATTTTGTCGCCAAACTTTCAATAACACTGACAGGGACGCGGGATGGTGTTGTTGTAAAACTTGCCACAATAATATTGCAAAGCAAAGAAATGCATAAGTACAGTAGCGATTTATCATGTATTATGAGCCCCAGATGTCAGGTGTAATCAACCCAGGGACGTAGCGGGAGAAGGGACAAGAGGTACATGGAGGCCGCATATTTAACGCTTCTTTACGCGAAAATGAAAACAAGTAAAAATTCCCAAGGCTCAGAAATATGATTTGTGTTTACAAGGGCCAAGTTTGCCATAGCCTCCTGTTTGGGGAAGTCCTCTCTGCGCCCCTCATTGAATCTATAAGACAGACACTCTAAAGATTATAAGTGTGTGAATTTTAGTTTATCGGATATGCTCTCGCCGGTTTCAGTTATGTGACAGCTATCGGAAAACCTGCTTGGCCTACGGATTCCTTTTTGTTCTTGTCATGTGAACAACGTTAAATGCTTCTTTGCAGGGAGGCATAAAGGTAAATGTAAAGCGATGAGCTATTCATTATCTTTCTCATTCTTGCTGCCACGTGATTTAGTCCACTGAGTGGCAGTGGATATCATGGCCCACGTTCTACCACGTCCAGGGTTTTTTCCTAGATACGGCTTGGAGTGTAGTAAGACGCGTTGTTCATGTTTTGTTTCAAAGACAATGTGTGCATGCATTATCTTATCATCAATCTGAAAAGGCCCAAACAATCATGTTGAACGATAATCATCAAACATAGCTAAAATCTAGCGAGACATGCTGGTGCGTCGAAGGACGTCACGGTGTCGAACGATAAGTAACATGACGTCACTCTGGCGCCGCAGACCGGTTCACGCCCAATAAAGTGCAACAACTACAATAAAGTGACGTCACACCCAGCCATTGCCGTAGTGCCCTGAGTCCTAGCGGCAATATGGGCTGCACCTCTATACGTCCATGCCGGCAGAGCTGTGGCATTTAAAACTGCGGAGCAGATTTAAGAGCGTGCGTTGCACGTGACTGGCAGTGACAGAGGTCCGCTCAATGAGTGACCATTCCTCAAGTGCTGGCGTGACATCTTCAGCCATAACTGAGACGACAACAGGGGGAAGGCGTATGCCGGGCCGTTGCAAAGCGATTCTACTGAGGGGTTCGGAATTAAGCCACCCGGCCGACCCAAAACTGAAGTTGAGCAGTACGATTTTGCATCGAGAAAGTTAGTTAAAACGAACTTTGATCTCGGCCAACCTAAATTGCTCCGCACTTTCCGATTCTCGACATTTGTTGTCACGTGGCCAGCCGTGAACCAGACCTGGGTCGCCACGTGCCCAGGCGTGAACCAGATCGGCAATCTCGCGCCACTCTCACGGGCGATTCTGTCTGTAAACACGTGCGCAAATGGCGTCACGTGCGCTCTTCAGTGTGCTGTGTGACTTGTGCCCACTAGCGGCCAACGTGTGTGTTACGTAGCTACAGTGCGATGCGTTTTAATTCGGGGCAGATGTGCTGTGTGACGTGCGACAATTCAGCGCTAACGTGCTGAGTGCTAACTCGGTGCTGACGGTCTGCGGATGTCATTAGTCGCCATTCGTCGATGGACGGCGTTTTAATGAGCGGCGTCAAAGCGGGCTTTCGTAGCGACCCGATAGCAATCAGACCACAGGCTCACCGCAGCACGTCAACACTCGAAAAGGTCAGGGACTTAAGCCCCCGGCGACAAGGAGTCCCGTCGGCGCATTCAGGTTTTCCCGATCGCGGCCGGAGGTTAAAATCCATGAAATGGTTAGCAGATCGGCTCTTTTAATTACATAAAGAAATATGATGCAAATTAACAGCGAGACGGCCGCTCCTTCATCTCTTTCCACAACTTTTCTCGTCCCTATTTTTCTATTCCAACGGGCCAGGATCCGACAGGTCAGGACCGTTGGACATGGACGACAGGACCACTGCCGCCTTTAAGAGGAGCTGTCAGGCGACAACCATACACGTGACGAAAACAGCGCCGTCACAAAGGCTCATCCGGTGCGGTCGGTAAGCCGGACACGCGTGACAGACGCTGTCGGCGCACGCTATTCGGCCGCGGCCGCCAGCGGGGTCTGCGTCACGCCTGCTGCCGGAGCCGTCACCAGCTGCCCGGCCAGTGGTGCGCTGTCATCATTGTTTGGATGACATCTCATGTTGCGGTTCTCTGTTTGGAGCACATTTCCCGTGTCAGTCCCTGCTCGGGTCGCATATCACTTCATGCAACCAGGGGTGTCGCTTTCTATTCATTTGTGAGTGTTCTGCCGCCCGATGTTGATTTCGGCCCCCAATATTGATTTGCCTGCCTCCCTAATATCTTTTAGTGGCCTTAGCAAAAGGCATAGGCAATAATAACGGAGGGAACGACCGAAATAGACAAGAGATAAACAGAAAGTACAGGAAAGCATAAAGTGATCTAAACCATTTAAAAACGGAAAAGTAACAGATTCTGTGGTGCACTGAGCATACCGTATAGAGGCATCGGTTTTTGTAGGCCTGATAGTGCTGGGGGCATACCAATATTGATTCAAGCCCTGCCAATGCTCTTTTGAGCCTTACCAACGTCCTTTTCCTTTTTTACAAAACAAGTCTTAAATCACAGTTATATGTAAAAATGTCTTCGGAAAAAGAAGAAAAGCAAGAATCATGCATTTCATGCAACAGGGCGACTTTCAGATGTAGAAATGTCGCATACACTTATATCATATATATACATATACATATGCCCACATTTCAGAAGCGGTTAGCTTGTCGGCCCTAGGGTCACTCCCAAATCATTTACACAAAATGACGACCCTGCATGAGCCCCTGTTTGTAGCATATCTCACGCCGTGACCACCGTTTGTAGCACATCTCATATCGTGACCCCCCGTTTAGAACACATCTCAAGTCTTGAACCCCCGTTTGCCCTCTGGCAAACCCTCGGCTCCTCCCGTCAATTTGGCAGCCTCCCTGAGACTCTGACGTCACCCCTGCCCCGGAGGGCCAGATTCGGGCCAAGGTCTGTGCATGAACGCCGCAGACGCGCCGGAGACCGAGCCACAGGTGACGTGCACTGTTCGGCGCACGCCGTCAGCGACTTGCGCGTCAGACTGATGTGCCCGGCCATCAACCGCCACACGGGCGCGCTGTCCAGGAAACAGCGCCGGGACACCGTCGTGCGGGTTTGGGACGGCAGCGACGGCGGCCGAGCTCAGCTCTCAGCTCTCAGCTCAGCTCTCCTCCCGGTCAGACACCAGTCAGAGCCGCGGCGACACGCCCGACACAGGTCGCCTGACACTCCTGACACATGGCACCTGACACAATTGATACAGGTCACCTCATCTAACGCCTGACACAGATCACCTGACTCTCTGACACATGGCACCTGACATGGCTGACACGGGCCACCTGACACATCTGCCACGGATGGCCTGACACACCTGACACGCCTGACACAGGGCGAGTGACACATTGACGCAGGTCATCTGACACATCCGACACAGGTCACCTGACACGCCTGATACAGGTCGCGTGACAAGACCGACACAGGTCACGTGACACGCCACACTGCCGGCACCGGTCACGTGACACGGCCGACACATGTCCGTGCCGCTGGCGGGATAGGTCACGTGACACGCCCCGCCCGTCCTGTTCCTGTCATTAGGCAAATTGGCGCCGGCGGGCGTGGTCCTGAACTTGACGACCCCGCAGTCACGACGGCCGGTCCTGGGTGACGGCGGGGCCCGGGACGATCAACGAGATCAATCGACCTGCACGGAAACGATTTTGTTCCAGATGGCGACACTGATTCCGTTGTGATTGCCGTTTGTCTGTTTCTGGGATGTGTTCGCTGGCCTGTGGACTCCTGCGCTATTCAAAATCTCGGCTGTCCAAGTGAGATTTACTTACGAGGTTGGCAGCTGCAGTGGAAGGTAGGACAGGCTGCCAGACCGCACTGTGGTGACTTTGTGGGCACGTTGGCGTGGTGACCTTGTGAGCACGCTGTTGGGGTGCACTTGTGAACACGCTTTTGCGGTGACTTGGTGAGCACACTGTTTTGGTGATTTTGTGAGCACACTGTAGTGGTGAATTTGTGGACTAACGATTGTGGTGAATCTGCGAACACGATGTAGAGAATTTGCGAACACGCTGTTGTGGCGAATTCGTCAACACGCCATTGCGGCAAATGTCGCCGCGCGGCTGACCCGGCCCGTTTGCTGGCGCGGGATCCGCCTGATCCGCCTGATCCGTGTGATCCGTCCGATCCACCTGATCTTTTGATCGGGCCGATGGCGGATGGCGTCGACACGAAACCGGCTGCGTTCGAGAGGGACGTGACTGGGGAATATCATCGCGGGAAAAAACGCCGCGTGTGGATTGCTTCAGAGTGGCACATAGCGCGTGCTTGGCGTGTAAACATGCAAAACTTCCGCTTTGCAAGGTTTGAAAAACAGAGTGTGGATCTCGGAAACTGACGGCGACGAGGCATCGAGAGTCACGTGACCGGACGCAGCAGGGCGCCAAAGGCGAGTCTTTTCTCGAGGTGGACCCCGTCCGCCAAACGGAGTCAATGCTTCTGCGTAAACAGAGCTTGGCATCCTAGCTATCACGTGAACAGTCATGACGACTATTTAACGTTGTTATGAGGACGGAAGACAGTCCTGGAGGCTTTGACCTCAGGTCAGGGTCAAACCTATTTCCCTCCTCAGGCGCCTCTAAGCCAGCCTCAGTCGTAACCCGGCTTTACTCTCGTATGTCGAGGTCATGTACGTAGGCGCGTTTTAAAGACGTAGGCTCAGGAGCATTTGCAGGCCATTTCTTTCTGTCCAAATGAGCAATTTGTTACAGTTCTTGTAAAGGTGGGTGGTCGATCGTTCCCTACGGGCCCTACGGGCTCCCACAGTCATGGTCAAGGTCGAATCGAATCGAATCGAAGGCACTGCAAAACAAGAAGGTAGCGAATGGAAAGCATAACTTACCAAAGCTTTGTTTTGAAATTTCGACAATCTAAAGTGTTGTGTGATACATCGAGATACACGACACTTTGCACCAGACAAACCACAATATGCAATTTGTGTCTAATAAGTATCGTATAATATTTCAATAGAATTAAATGCACACATGGTTGTGAGCAGATATGTGCCTGGATCCCGATGGAATGCAGGTTATCCCCGTGTTATATGCGACCCCTCTTTGACCTCGGCGGGTCATTGCGTCATCTAGGAAAGTTCGTGTCCCTCCGAAGCCAAGCGGTGCCCAGGTGACACAACACTTATCCAGGTCAGTTTAGAATCCGACGCGAAACGAGGATAGCCTGCATTCCATCAAAATCCCGGCACATGTCTGGTTATGACCTTCCTATTTCACGTGGGCATTCCCTTCCCTTGTTTAGCGGCTTGAGACATCTAAATAGAGCCGCCAGAATTTACCGCCGACCGTCGAGTATTATTGCCATTCTGATTTGTCAGCTTTGACTCGGTAAACATACACTACGCGTGTGACGTCATGTGGGCCGATTCGTTCATTTCGTTCAGAGTCCGCACATACCCCTCCCGTGTTCCACGATTCGGTCCGCCTCCCGTCGCTCGCGTTGTGCGGCTCAGCCTACCTCCCGTCACAGTGCCGTGCGGTTCAGTCTACCTCCCGCCATCCGTGTTCTGCGGCTCAGCCTACCCTCTCACCACCCGTGCCCTGCGGGCAGCCTACAGGCCGGGCGGCGGCCGGTGTCGGCCGGCGAGCGGGGTCGATACCTGCGGACACTCGGGCGCCGCCCTGGTGTCGGCCAGTCCGCGCTTGGCCGCGGCCGAGGCCGGGCCGCCCGTGACGTCACCGATGACCCGTCGGCCGCGCGCGAGCGGGGAGAGCGAGCCGGTATGAGTGCTCTGCCAGGCGGCGGCGGCGACCGCACCGAGATGTTCACCATCGCGCTCAGCTGTCCGTGAGTACGCCGGGAAGTGGGCGGAGTGGACCTGAGAGTGGACGGAGTGTTCGTGGGAGTGATCGGAGTGGACCTGGGACTGAACGGAGTGGACGAGGGAGTGGGTGTGGTAGACGTCGAACCGATTTATACGTCTGAGGGAAGTTGGATCCTCTTCTTCTCTGAGCGCATGCATGCTGAATGAGGTCAAACTTGAAGGCAGACCTGGGCGTTAACAGCATTGACGGGAGATCTAAGGCAGACCTGAGGCGGACCTCAGGTCTGAGGGTAGAACGTGGAGCGGACCTGGGAGTAGACCTGGGGACAGCCGGACGAGAACAGGCAGCGTGAAGGAGACAAGAGTCCTTGAAAGCCGAAGTAGGCGGGAGCTGCCTGTGACGTGGGACTCGAGCTTGTCTGAGTGGCTCCCGTCTGCATGGTCCGACACCATGTCTGGTGTCGGCGATGGAGACATTTGCTGTTATTTTTTCCGAATCTACACAAAATGAGTCTGTTGGATTGTGAGCCTGGTGCACTGTTTCGTTGTGTGCAACGCCTGTATCCGTCGTTTATTGATTTTGTGCATCCCGCCGCCGACTCATGATTCATTTAAGCCCCGAATCACGTGTCCACGTGAATCACGTGAATCATGGTTCATTTAAGCCGTGAATCACGTGTATGCAAGGGATGTTTTCTGGATTGGTGGCTTCAAGAAGGTCGGCTAAACGTTGCGAAATGCCCGGCGAATCCAAAGCAACGCTGCTTTAGAGGATCTCAGCCCTGTCGCTGACAAACGAGTCGATACTTGACTGCAAACGGCTCGAACGAATAGGGTAGCAAAGGCGATTTCGTGCAGCGGATGGCGGCCATTTGCATTAATCGGCAAGCGAGAATCTTCTGAGAGGACGTTTGCTCAGTGAAAGGCAGATCTGTTTCAGAGTGGTCTAGCAAGCGCAGTCCAGCACTTCCCGGCGACAGAAATCGGATCTAAACGTTGCCAGCCCTCGCTGGGCCGGAGGCTCATGAGAACTCGTGCGTGTTTCGGAGATGGTCGGAAAACTAAGAGGCTAAGAAATATAAAACCTGGGTGCCTTTTCATCAATTTCTTTTACACGTTGTTTTAATCTCTGAGCTTGAGGTCACCTCAGGTCATCAGCCCATGACAGGTTACGTACGAGAATGTTTCAGAAGTGAAGTGTCATAAGTTTTTGCAAAATGTATCGCTTGACATGAGCATTGCTCCGTTACCAGGACACGATAGAGACAACAATTGTGTTATCTTGGATTTTCCGCAAATGTCAAGGTCAATGATTTTAGGACACCTAAACTTTAGGCCTTTTATACTATCACTTGAGGCGGTAGGTCTAGTTTGGCCATTTTGAAATCTGAATATACACCTTGGTGCTTCTTGCGTCCTTTGCACATGCATCTTCTAACTGTGACCAGAGGTCAGGTCAGGTTTTATACCAAATTTCCAGGCTCGCCGCCGAGTATGATCCATCAGTTTACTGTCTTCACAAGTTCATCAGGAACAATCCCTGCCATAAAAGCACTGATATATGGTAAGAACTTACTTTCCGAGAATGATCTATCCCTATTTGGTCAAGGCTTACCTGATCTGACACTTCGAAAAATAATGCTTATTTTCAATGCTCACACGCTTTTTATGGCCATAGATGATATGAACCACATCCATGCTTTCTTTCTGTTTAGTTTTTACTGACCCAATTCTTTTATTTTTGGTCGCGAAAATATAAACTCTTGCCATCACTGAAATAGCTTCCCGCCAAATATAAAGCTTTTACACTGCGGCCGTGCCCGCTGCCCGGTGTGTGTGACTTACGTAAGCGAAATGCTTTGGGACATGGGTTTCGTGATGTAGAGGGAATATTGCATGAGGCGATGTTGTAGGGTTTTATGCCATGTCGTGTCCGATCAAAGGTAATCTGGCAGGAGATACGACAAGCGCCAGAAACTCCCCACTTATGTGCGTCAACCGACTTTGACTTGGACTGACCTTGTTTGACCTTTGTTTGATAGTTGCAGAGTTCATATCGCATCCTAAACACTTTTGCAGTGTGGTTTAACCAAGAGCCTTTTGCAGCGGAAAAACGCAGTTCCTGTCCTTGTAGAAGACGATTTTTTCTTTCGCTTTCAGTTTCTTGTGAAATGTCCAAATTTAACCTCAGGGGCTTTTTTATTGCATCATATAAATACATCAGGCCTTTCTGACGTCTAACCTCTTTGGAGCCACGTGAATGACTCGATTACCACAGTTTCTTTTTGTCATAAATGTCGACAGGTAATTTGACCTATGATGGCCTCTGGTGCCCTCAGTACTGCCCCGATTGGGCTAGATCAGCAAGCTTTTTTCTAGTTCCGCAAAGGCCTTTCCAACGATCCTTTTACATTGTCTGTGCCATGTATTGTTCTCGAAATCTTGGGGCGTTTCTCATGGTTCCCCTCCCCCGGTCCCGCAAAGGCGAATCCAGAGGCCGGCTCAACAGGGGTTAATTGTCAAGGATTAATCGCAATCTTATTTCCTTGCCATGATTTGACGCGATGTAGCGGTACGGCTTCGGCCAGCTTTTTTAGACTTATCTTCAGGGATTACTTTGGTAACTGATTTTGTTTCTACATTTACAGTGTTGAGCGATCCACAAGGTCGTCGTTCTTTCAACTCGAAACAGTGGGAAAGCAATGGGTTAGTACAATAGAGCCACTGGGTTATCAGAAGTCATCCGCTAGAAACAACAGCGATATGTACACGCACTCGTAGTAAACAGGCACCCGTAGTCACCATCAGTTGGCCGCCTAATCTAACAGTAACCTCCGCACATGAAATCACAACACAGCGCATGAAATCACTTCTTGGGAGACAGGCGCTAAACAGGTTCTGTTTAGCGATCACCAGCGTGAACAGCGATGCCATTTGCTTGACAGCAGGAGGGAGTACTCGCTGTACGTTATGCTCAGTTGAAAAGCTACGAAAACACATCCCTGCGGCTGCTCTGTTCTGGTTTTTCGTTGCTTCATCAGACGTTCTTCCACCTGGCATCGAGGAGGGCCTGACGTCAGAATTTAACAGTAAATCGGCGACTTTGTTTGCATTGTTCCCTCGCTTGCTGCTCCTTTATTCAGCGACACTTACCGCACTTCCAGCGGGCAGCCGGAGTAGCGTTGTTCTGCAGACTTCCCGGCACATACAGTGTTAAGGTCGTGACCTCTGGATTATGGAGCTTCGAGTGAGTCCCCGACCGACTACTAGCACGGAGTCTTACGTGGCGCGTAGGAACACTACTCACCGCCTCGCCATACTGCGTCGTCAGTAAATCCACCGCAGTCGATCAGCACGTTTTGGACGGATTTGCGACGTTCACCGTCTGGCAGCCTAGATTCGCCCGGAAAATGGGCGAGAACAACTCGCTCCAGAACCTTCTCAAACGGCCCAGAGTCTGAACTGCCCGCGGCCGTGAATTTCCACAGCCAGGACGTTTCGTCGGCGAGGCGAAAAAAAATCAGCTGACCCCTCCTGGGGCGGCCGCCGTTCGTGACCTTGAGACCTTTAGCGGCCCACGGTGGTGGACGGAAAGGGGTTTCCCCGGAGGTTCGCCTGAGGTCTGATCCGCAGGTGTTCTGGCGGGAGCGGCGGCGGCCAGTTCTGCTTTGTCGGGGTCAGCGCGGCCTGACCTTTGCGCGTGGACAGCGGTCGCGTGGTCAGGTCGCCGACCCCTTTGTCCGGTGTTTTCGGCCGCTGCGTGGCGTGTTTGTCACACCTGCCGGGACGAACGTCACGTTACGTTGTGCCAGCGGGCGGTCGTGACGTAGCCTGTGGCGCGGGAAGTTCGCCTTGTGACGCGGCATAACCTGAGGCACCTGATATTCGGAACCTTTCCGTCCGGAGTCGCTGGGCTGTGAGGTTCCCTCCCCCCCCACCTTCCCCAGGTGCCAGCCTGGGACGAACACTTCAGGTCTGCGGAGCTCTTCAACAATGACGCTTAAGTGGGTCATCACACCTTGTTTTTAGACTCGTAGCTGAAAAGAGCAACGGAAATCACGGCAGCAGTTTCAGTACGTTCGTCCCTGAAATGTATCCAGGGTTGGGTATGTCAGGCCAGTGTTTTGGTGAACAGTGATCAACCGCATATCTGTCGGTGCTGGCTTTACTTTTTTGGGTACCCTGGCGCCCAAAAACATATGGCAAACTCCTCTCACGGGATCAAGAGAGCTGTGCACCTGCCTTCCAATGTCCTGGGGTCTTCGTCAGCGATGATCCTCTCCTTCCCTCCATGCGCAAAGGTCACTGTTGCGTTTCGTGGTGGATGAATGATTCTTGCACCATGCGACGGTACAGAACGTACAGGAACTTTTAAACGGTAGAACATCGCCACACGACAACGTGCGTTTGAAAACGAGAACGCCCGCCGGAAACGGACACTCAGGAACGGGATGCGACGTACGAAGTGCCGTGCGAAAACGTCATAATGTGTTGGGAATGAAAACGACGTACCGGAACGTACGGTCGAGGAAATGGTTCATTGAAAACGTGTTTCTAATTGTGGTAACGTTTGGGGACGTTTGGTTGCGAGTCTTGAACTACATGCGTTGCATTAGGAAACAATATGTAGTCATATCTACCATGAACTAGATGCTACACTCCACGCATGGTGAAAGATGCTCGAACATTCCTGAACGGGTCTTAGATAAATTTTGTATTACATCCTTCCAGCCAATTTCACGGATCTGATGTAAAATATAAGGGAAATGGGAGCGTCCAGGTTATTCCAGCCTGTCAACAATCTTCAACCATTACATGCGCGTGCTTGGAATTAAGCTTTGAACGAAGGTCACGCATACCGCTGAACCGAAACTCGACTCAAGGTGAAACGGCATCCGCAGGTTTCATGCGGTTGTCTTGGGCCAAAGCGCGTGCCACTGTCTGGCAGCCGCTTTTGTTGAGTCGATAGTCGTGGGGGGACGCCTCACCCGGTGCTGGCAGTTCGCAGCTGGTTCCGTGAGCTGGGGCCACTCACCTGACCACTTGGAATTAGTGTCTGGCAATGAGCGTCAGATTCTGTTACGACTGTTGCCGCATTGGCGCATGGTTTTCCACAAAAAGGCACCGTTTCACAGGTGCGGAATGTTAGTTTTTATGTCGTCGCTCTAATAACACAGACCGGGCGACGAAAGTTAACGGAACGTGAAACGAAAGAATAGCAGGTCTCATTCTCCCAGGCGAAAACCAGTGTGTATCACCTAGCACAGAAAGTGTCGAAGACTTTCTCTGTGTTGAAGTTGTAGCATCCCACCCACTGTGGATTAACACTTCCCATCAGAAGATTCTGAATTGAAAGAATTAGGACATCAGTGGGATTTGAACTTCGCACCATCACGAATCGTGGTTTCCCCTAGGGAAACTCACGTTAAGCTCAATAAATGCCAGCGACAAAGACGTATACATATACAACCGCACACAAGTATCGACGTACGTTTACAGCTCGATTTCCGGCACCTGACTCAGCGATGGAAAACATGGAAACATCCGGCAAAATTCTCCATACGCATGCTGCATGTGTTCAAGGCTGTTTCGTTAGAGACGTACAGAGCTCTGAGGTGACGTGGCCCCATGTCTCATTTCTCCTTGACTCACGCCACTGTGAAAAGTAGCATCGCCTGACCGCCGTAGATCCATAATGCATGACCTGCAGCGCCGCAGATCTCGTTATGATAATTCGCGCTACAAAGGGCCACGCTTGGTCGCGACACTGGTAAGCGGGTCTGCCTCAATAAACAAGTGCTCTGGATCAGACTGCGAGGCTGTTGAGAGGCTCTTTGTGACATTTAGCGACCTGAAATGAAGGGAATTTTCCAGTATAATTTCGGTTTCGACAAAAGTAGAGCAGGTTGTGGCTTGCAGTCTCAGAAGCCAGCTTCTAATACGTATTGCGTCTCAGAACTTTGCTGAGTTTCAGAGCGATTTGCCATGAATTTCCTTCGCTTTCTTTTTCACCGTGTCCTATTTTCAGCTGCTGCGTGACTTCAGCCGCAGGCCAATAAACGTTTGCGTAGTGCAGGCCGAGGACGTATGACGTCATATCAGGGGATGACAGCGAAATGCAGTTTTAAATTAAGCGCGTTTTTAACGTCTGTAAGCGTTTTTGGAGCGAAGAGGGTGATCAAAACGTAATCGGTGATATTCTGAGGGCGTGCCAAGTTTATTAACGGAAGGCTGGCGGATGCGGTACATTTCCTGTAGTGACGGCAGCCGACAAGCCGGCCAGTGCGACGCTGCAGGCGCCACGGCTCAGGGACCGTAGCGGCTCGGCCGTTAATAATGCACGCGAGCCACCGTTTAACATATTACGCCGTCTTAACGCTAGCGAGGAGCTGCGACGGCTTATTCGCCGCAAAATGGCGCAGTCGCACGCGACGCCTGCCGTCTCGTCGTCCTTGCGTTCGCGGCCGGTTGTCGCGTGCGTTGTCGCACTCGACATCCTCCCGTTCAGCAGGTTTGTCGCAGTCCATCAGCGCGTGGCACGTGATGCGGACACGAAATGTCAGCGCACGAGAGAGACGGCGACGGCTGATACCATTTCGTATCGATGATGAGCGGAACGTTTTATGGAGATTGCATGCTGCATCGTGCCAACGGCACTCAGGGGAAGGTATTTGCTGTCCGGATCTCGCACGCCAGGTGATCAAAGTGGTAATTCCGGGATGGCGCGCAATGGCACACTTGCAGTGCTCGGCGCCTTTAGCCCCCTTGACGGTGAACTGGCCACGCCTCCTTCAGCAGCAGTTTCAGCTGACTGTGTCTGACTCGCCCGCTGACGGTGGTCGTGATTCACACGATCGCCACCAGGGGCGGCGGTGATGTCGCCGATGCTGCAGCTCTCGCGACGGCTTTTCACTGGCACTGGTGGCGCCACCGGCGGGGAAGGGAATGCCAGTTTCCATCCCCCTGGATGGGGGGAAAATTTACCATTATTGCAATGCCGGTGCATGGAAAGAAAGGGTTCGCGAGAGTCGCTCGCGGCTTGCTGTGTTGCTTGCATGGCGCCGCCACCGCCTACAGGAAACCTTTCCACGATGATTTCGGATGAATACGTTGTGTTAGACTGAACTCCAGATATGCCTTTTCGTAAGTATGGTGCTATTTTTATGGAACAGATACTCGGCCGAATCCCCAATCAGGTTCCACCTCTGTTTGTACGGATGGACAACAATGGCGTAGCCGGGGAAGGTCAGAGGTCTTGCTTGACCCCTCTCCGCGAATGTCAGATGCTCCCAAAAACTGTTTTTGTTGCAACTGATTTGCTTCAAAGACAAAAAGTGTTAAAACCAGAAAACCATGGTTCTTTTATTTTCACAATCTCCAGCTGGGTGATAACTCAGGGGTCAACTCCCACATGTCTGCAATATGATGGCATGAATACTATCAAGCATTTTTTATTGATCCTTGACCTTCCCCTCTTGCGAAATTCCTGGATGCAGGTTGAAAACAGCCAAGGACAAGAGATCACTGCCTCTTTGAACATTTTGCACCTCTTTCCGTGAGTTTTAGTAATCGACTTTGAATGTCCATTTTTAGTGCATAAGTGCATTGAACCATCACCGAAATCCGTCCTTTACCTGGTCTTGTGCAAATACATCATCAAGGTTCAAAATGATGGCTTCTCTCCAATTAATGTCTGAGTCAGGCTTTGTCCCGACAGTTACTATTTGGACCATGTTTAGTCCCACCAGCCAATGTTCGGACCCGGCTTCGTCCCACCTGTCGATGTTTGGACCTGACTAAGTCTGACCACTTAATTTTTGGGTCCAGCTTTGTCCCCCCAGTTCACGTTTGGGCCAGGTTTCGTGCCACCAGTTCACGCTTGGAGCAGCCTTCGTGCCACAAATCAACGTTTGGACCCGGTTTGGTCCGGCCAGTCCCTGTGCGGACCAGGCTTTCTCCCATCGGTCCAGTACGTGTTTGGAAGAGGATTCCCCGCTCCAGTCTCCGGAGCCAGGCCTCTGCCGGCCAGCCTGTGTCTGGGACTGGCTACCTGCTCTCATGAGTCTCTTAGCCAGGCCTTCCCCCGTCCGTTAGTGGATCTAGCCTCATCCCATCTGCCTGTGTTCGAGTCAGGTCTTCTACAACCGGTGTCTGCTCGTCTTAACCTGAAACCTGTCCCAAGACAGGACCTTGTCTGAGGTTCGTGTCTGGTCCGGCCGAGGCGTGCGTTTGATGGCACGGAAGACATTTCAGAAGGTCGGCGAGGAGCGAAAAGCGTTTTGTTTCCGGTTCTAATACAGCAGAGCCTCACTCAACGGAGAGCACGGAGAGTCCAAGTTTCTCCGCTAGCCGACGGTCGGAGCAAGGTCAACGCATTTCGCAGCGTGCGTAAACAATAAAAAGTGAATTATTTCGCCAGCAAGAGTAAGTATTTGATAAATGATTACCGCATGAGCAGCGGTTGTGCATGCTTCAACTGGGTCCCATGAATCACGCCATTTTGGACCTTAATGGGTCTGGGTCCACTGCCCTTTCATCGCAGTGTTCGTACATTGATTTCACTTGCAAGTTTGACAGATTTTAGTGTCTGAAAGACTGTTTGCAATTTTGTACTTTCTTCCCCAAGAAACGCACTCCAAATCGGACAGCGGCCAGCACCACGTAATTCAGTACATTTCCACGGGGCAAGAAAGGCAGTGTCATATGAAATGCAAAGTTCGTAGGGCAGGCCTCGTCAATTTAGAAAATGACATGAAGGGCGTGGTTGAAGCAGCTCTATGTTAATCCCAAGTATATGAAAATACGTCCCCGTGCATGTGAATCTTCCGAGGAAAACTTGGAAAAATAGGCGATTCAAATCAGGAGAGCAAGTGCAGTGTAAGAGTAGCTGGTTGGCGCTACATTTTCCAAGCTTTGGAGACGTTTTAGCCTACCTCACAATTTCTAAGCCTTCCTAAACTTACACCATCACCAAAACTGTGGGTGGGAAGGGCTGGTTTTAATCATGCGTCATGTCCTGTATACTTCTGGTTATACCCGGACATCACGTTCTGAGATTTTAGCATGGGCCTGGGGACAGGAGAAAATAGCTAAAAACTACAATGGATTTCACCCATGGTTGGAGATTCTAAGGATTTGGGAAGTTCTGCACCCCATTTTTCATAGATTTTAGATTAGGACCATGACGATGCCCGAAAAAGAAACGGTCCAAAAGCCTATTCAGACTATTCCCCCAATAATGTCCGGGAATCCCCAGCCATGGCCTCCCCAACGTTTCCCAGGAAACAACGCCCTTGGTCTCAACCGTTCTGGAGTACAGGCCACTTCAGTCTGCACTGTACTCCTCTTCTGTGCATACCGAAAGAATATGAACGGTCTGGAAGTGCATTGCTGGCAGGATTTGGACCCGGTCTGTGCGTACGTGCGTGCATGTACAGCACTGCCCGGCTCAAGGCGCCCACACCACGCTGTCTGCACGGTCCAGCAAACCGCGGGCCGCACGAAAAGAACGGAAGATTAGGTTCGCGAGGCCCACTGGCCCGGCTTACCTCCGCTCCCCCTCGCTGCCCGCGCCCTGATGGCTAATTGCGTAGACCGAACTACGCCGATGAGTTCTGTCCGCCTGCACGTGACATCGGAAAAGTCTGGAAAATCGGAAAATCGTCGTGAACAGGATGAGATGGAAGAAAGCAGTCTGATTGGCCGTGCACAGCCGCAGAAATGTAGCTAATGGATATGCCGAGCGATCATATCGAGAGAGGGGTTAACGGTGGTAGCCGTAGATAACGAGGTCACACGCCGGCGACCTGCCACGCCCACTAAGCCGAGTCCGGAGGCCGCCGAGGCAGCCCGGCGGCAGTTCCCCGTTTGAGCAACAGGTGGCATCAGTGGCGCCGGTCGCCAGCTCGGCGCCTATGACGTCACAGCACCGCCGCTGCCTGTCAGTGTTTTCACAGACGGCTCCGTGGGTGGCGCTAGAGTGGATCAGGTGTTTGGCGTAGTCATGGGGAGAACCATTACGCCCGTTAACACCACTTGTCTTCGTGTCTTTTCGTTCAGTTGGTTCCCGGCCAACATTTGCCAACAAATGTCATCCCATTTAGGTATGCACTTTTCACTGCTCTCGTAAATTGAATCGCCTGTCAGGGGTGCAGCCAGGAATATCTTACAGAGGGGTGCCAGAGCTCAATATGAACTGAAGGTATGCGAAAACCGCCTGCTGGGAAGACGACGTGCAATGATTTTCGCAAAAAATTGGGCTTAACGGGGGCTGGCCGTGCACCCCTGTTGGGTGCGCCTGTTACGCCTGTATCAGTTTCCCCTCCTTGGACAGTCGAGACATCAGCTCGGTACCGAAACTTTTGCTTGAAACATGCGGTGAATAAGGCTCTTCTGCCGCCAGTTTAAGAGCTCCGGCTCCTCAACTGACACCCATTCGTGACACCATGATACGGACCTAAGTTACCTCTTCCGGTGGCGAGGTGGTTCTGGTCAATTTTGCAGCCTTCAGCCTCACAGCCACAGGCGCAACCAAGGGAGGTCCCGCTCCACCCTCAGGCCCGCGTTTTTTGTGAAAACCATTGCTCATCGTCTTCCCGGCAGGCAATTCTCGTATGATTTCAGTTCACAGAGCTCCGACCCCCCCTTAACAAAATCCTGGCCGCGCCCCTGCCCACAGCACGAGCTCTGAAGCAATATGGCGCACTGTTTTTGGCCCGTCTGATCCCAAATTAATCCGGAGTGCGGCGGACGGCCAGCAGGCTGCGAATGATCGGCCGTGACGGCCGCTGGGCAGATGCGCTCCTCCGTTCAGCGGGTCGTCGACCCGTCAGCGGACGTCTGATTGACGTGGAGCTGCCGAACACGGGAAGGCACTGAGTCTCAGAAGACACGGCTCAAGCCGTCATTCGTCAGTCCTCGGCAGGACAGCTGCAGGCAGGAGTGTTCCGTGATGAGGCACAGACAACGGCCCGGGGGAGGATGGTGTCTCAAGATTCGGGAACGAAACCAAAACGGGAAAACATAGAGAGCTAGTCGATAAAGGACTTAGAGCTAAGATGGGGGCCGAAGAGTCCGGCACGGTTTCGAAGTGAGCCACTTCGTCTACACCGATCCCGCGACCACGGCCGACTGCCATTGAGAGAGAGGTGGTGGGGGAAGGGGGAGGAGGCAGGCATGAGGGACGGGAGGAGGGAGGCATCGGCGCCGGCACATTAGCCCATTGTTTCCCCTCCCTCTTTTCAGACGGCGGACTATCGAGACGGTGCGTCAACCATCACTCAGCAGTGGCTGTCACACGTTGTTCATCTGCCTGTCACACGTCACTCGTCTGTCTGTCACACGTCACTCGGCGGCCGGCGCGGGGCTGATGACGGAGTTCGGCATGCCACTCCGACTCAGACCCCTGGCAGGCGGACAGACTGACTCACCGGCCCGGAGTCGGAGTCATTCTGCCCCTGGTGGAGGGGCGCGGCCGGCTGCCGGCCGTGAGTGACGTCACTTGTTGGCGGCCACGCGTTATGTCATCAGCCGATTTCCGCATCTGACGTCAACTGGACCCCTTAGCATTGGCGCCGCATTGACGCGCCTTGAGGAGGGGCAGGGAGTAGGAGGAACCATGTGCTAGCCAGAGTAGCCTACGTCACCTGGATGCCTTGTGATGTCCTACGTCATTGTCGGACTGCTTGCAAAGCCGCGTTCAGAAACTTAATTGGTCCCTTGCCAAGTTACCTTATTGCTTCAAAACGTCATAAGGCCGCAAGGTTCGTTTTTGGACGGAGGTAAACGAAAATGCAACCTTGCTGCAAAGCACAGTTTAGAAGAAAATGATAAGCTTGTACATAATGTTTGTCAGTTTATGAACGCGGACCAGAGGTCAATGGGCTGATAGTGTGGCTGGTTTTCGCTCCTTAGCAACAGATGCCCAATCCGGGAATCCTTTTCAGTTAGGCATGACGTTTGTGAATATTGGCGATTGCACCAAGCAACCCATTGACGGCATTCAGGTGCTGCACTCGGTAGCTCAGTCGATCGAGCATCGGTCTGCCCGTCCTGGAAGACGGGTTCGAGCCGTTTTCGTCCTGGATACTCGGTCCGCAGGTCAACTGGCAACAGGCCAATACAGGGTCATGCTGATTACCATATGGTCGTGTGCTATATTTGGCGGCACGTGAAGCTTTCGTCACAGAATTAGCCGTTATCCCGAATTGCTCGATCGGGTGTAGGGGCCGCGGATTATGCAACAAGCCCTGCTCAGCTCATGCTTGGATCCAGAACATCAGCCCCGCAACCATTCGGACCAGACTGAAGTAAAGAACTCTGTAAAGGCATGTATCCTCGCCCACGGGCGGACTCTGCCCAGTCATGCACCGACTGCACAGACATCTGCAGCCAGACTCAATCCACTGAATTGCCTCCACACCGGCAGGTTGGACGCACGCCGCCTTTCAGGGCTCCTCAAGCGTCCAATCCACCGAAAGATTAATGCGAAACTCGTTACCAAAACTGTTCCCCTGCTTTCAAAATTTGTCATGTGCATGGTCTGCTCATCAACACGCATTTCTTCCCGTTGGTTGGCTATTGGGTTATTTAACGACGCTCTCGACTTCCAGGCTCATTTCGCGTCGCAACCTCTCACGCCGGTTGTCACCAGGGACGACCGCATTTCTTCCCGACGTCGAGCGAGGTTACCGCGGCCACTACAGCTCCGCGTCACCCTGACATCCGCCGAAATTCGCGAAGAATGACCGGTAAATCAGACCGCATTTTCCGCGCTGCTGCAGATCGCGCGACTGCACCAGCACAAATCACGACACCCCACCAGCCGCGCGCCGGCCGTAAACACAGCTGGTGCGGCAGGCGGCGACGCTCGGCTGGGTGTTTGTATGCGGGTGCCGCGGCTGCAGCCGGCATTGCTCGCCGCCGCAACCGCCCACCTGTGTCGCCACCGCCTGCTGTAGCTCTGCAGTGCGCCTGGTCCTCGTCGGCCGGAGTGGTGCGTCAGCAGAGAACAGGGGCTTAGTGACGTTCTTCGTGTTGGTAACACCGCACGAACATGTTTTTGCTATTTGTTGTCGTGCAACGACATCAAGCGTGTGTTATAATCTTTCCCAAAATGGGTGGGGCCACGGCTTTGCCTGTCCTTTGGGCGGCTACACCCACATTGGCAGATACAATTAGCCTCCTTTCATGTGGGAGGGATGATTTGTATCCCCCCCTCCTGCCCGCCGATTTTTCCAGCGTCAAAGCCAAACCGTTTATGCTATCGCAATGGTTTTGATGGCCTTTTCTACATGTCTCTTTTACATATTAAATCTCATTTTAAACATCTTACTGGATAGCGCTGATGTCGTTTTCAGAATTCCTTTCCTTGGGAAGTGTCTAGAGGCTACCAAAAATGCTATTTATCAGAACCTATATTCTGTATTCATCCATCCGTGTCACGCAGCATGAACCCGCGTTGCCAATAAACAAAAACGTCCATTGGTCTGCGTCCGTTCGTGACTTAATACACCAGCTGTAAATAGGACACGGCTTAAAAGGGCAGGGAAAAGTCGCGGAAAATCGTTTTGAAAATCCGGAAGCGTTCTGCGACATTATCTGTATGTCAGGTGGGCCTTGAACGGTGCGGATTAACACTAGGCTGTCTCAGTTCATAACACATGCTAACCGTGGAGCAAAGCTGCACGCAGCGTTCCACCCCATTCCAGCTTAAGGCCGGGCCCGTGCGGATCCCCGACATCTTTGGAATCGTTTCTGCGTTCGTCTCATGTCAGGGCGTCTTCACTTTCCGGCAAATTAAATACGTAGGGCAAAATAAAAACGCACACACACACAAAGATATATCGATTCAACTTTTCCACGATGACGTGGTTATTACAAGGTGATTGTCAGGGACATAAAACAGCAAGTCTGAAAATGAAGACAATGGTGCAAAGAGCAAACATGCACGCATTCAGTCAATACGACGCGCTACACTCCTAGTCTACCAAGCCTAGCCCATCTCTGCCAGCATCATTTCGGTCAATCGGGCCTTAAATCGGCCCAGTCTCATGTTACAAAACTGCGCGATCGGCTACAGAGATTAGAGTCCAATAAACCCTGCTTGGAACAGTCTCCAGTCTCAAACACCACTTAGGTAGAACGTTCAGATCGAATTTACAGATATACAGTGGCGGGATGTCGTTAACAAATGAAGCACTTGTTCCGAAATTCTGGTTAATGCGTCGCATCCATCACTATTCCGTCTGTCCTTTTTTCCTCCAGTTGGTCCGACAGCCCGGTACCGACCCGTCCTGGTCGACCAGTTACCACCCGCCGACCCCGCGACCCCGCGACCCCGCGGCTGCCGTGGCTAACCTCCGTGACCCCGGGCCCGCCCGCGGGCGGTCGTCCGCCGCGCGGGGGGGGGGGGCGCGTGCCGGCTGCCGATCAGGGAAATCAGAGCGGACAGTGGCGGACGGCGGGCGGTATTTTTAGCGGCGCGCCATTTCCGCCGCGGAGCGCCGCAGACGCCGCGGCCGCGCAACATCTCGCCTGCGGAGTCGCCGGCGGCGGCGGCGGCGCTGCTCAAGACGCCGCGGCGTGTTTGGCCGGGCGGCGTTAAACACGGCCTCCCGGGCGGCGGCCACAGCCGGCCGTTGTCTGCCGGCGGTAAACTGTTACCGAGAGACCGCCGCCGCCGCCGCCGCCGCCTCCGTCAGTCCGCACTCGCGCTGATCGGCCTCTGCCATGCGGCGGTTTAGCGCGCACGATTGGACATACGATCAGACTGTGCTGGCGAATAGACGCATTATCGCGGCTTCAAACTACAAGTTGGGCGTGGCACGGCAGTAAAGGAGTCACATTATCGCTGGAATGGGGGGGGGGGTAAGGTTGGTGATGATAGGGTTCCTCGCTGATATGTCCGAAAGATAATAGAAATGGTGGGTTCGTGGTGTGCGTACTGGCCCGTGATTGGTTTGGCGCTGGACAGCTCAGAACCTGCACGGAGGACATCCTTTGCAAATCCTCTACAAAGTGTCTCAATGCGACCTCACTGAAAACAAACGGCCAGTCGGCATGAACGACGACACAAAATGGATGGACGTGTTCTCCCACTGTCGCTATACCTCCCAGAAATCACAGAGATCACAACCCCCTTTTTGGAAACTCGTAGCCAGCATGCCTGTCGTTCTCTTGTTTTCCTTCGGAAGCGATTAACGATTTTGTTTCGAAAACACGTGTTTTACGTGAAAGGTATTTTCGGAAAATGGCGAAGAAAGTGGCTGAATATCAAGGGCAATATGGGATTTGAAGGTGGGTCAGGTGTCACGGACAGGTATCAGGCCTTCCCCATTTAACACATGGTCTTCATTCGCTAATGACCCTCCCCCTCTCCCCTCCCACTTCCCGTTGGTTTGTATCTTAATACCACGTTTCTGGGCGCTGCATGCAAAGCAACGTCTTAAAAAGCTGAAATTCGAAATCATTGCAGCCCTTGGCCTTTGCGGTTCCCTTATTGTCTTTACGTCCAAAATTGTTTTGGAGCATGGCGCTGGGGAAATGGATTGCACGGCTTTCTCTTCATCTCGGATGAACAGTAGTGTGTTGGTGGCGTCGTTGCTAGCCGGAATGCTCAGACAATATTGTGTGTCAGTAGCAGTGAAGTTTCAGTGGCGGGTTGTACCGCTTTATCAACAATGGCTTTGTCGCATATCTGTGGAGCTGACACAGTCATGTTTTAATGTCCACGTGAGAAATAGAGGTGTCGACTTCAGCTGTGGAAAACACAGCTGACGTTTTTAGGATTTCTCGCCCGGATGCAGTGAAATAGCTGCAACTGATTGCCGTCTTAGTCTGTGAAGATTGGGTTTGCCCCTCTAGAAAACCGCTCCATTCTTTGAAGACGCTGGCTTCGAAACCATGGTAGTGGGCAAGTTCCTGAAAGATGAATGCTCTGTTCTGAGAGTGGAGAATGCCGGTACCTGGCGGCGATAAATCCCGCGTGGATGAAGGTAATCTCATCAAACATCCTGCTGTAGCCTAAGTCCTTTCGGGACGCCCACAATTAACATAATGCCGGGTGTGGAGGAGTTGCTCATGCGCACAAAAGCGCTACATCGGGGAGGTTAGGGATACAGCAGTACGTTACATAACACTATCACGTCAAACAGGAAAGGAAGATAATAGCAAAAACACCAAAAAGAGTTATCGCCAGCAGCTCTATCTGCTGCTTGTCGATGCAAGTGAGCTTAAGGACAGACGAGCAAGGGGGATGGGGCATTACACAGTATTGGCTGAGCATTACACAGTTTTGAGGATGGGGCTGGCTGGCCGTCACGGAACGTTACAAGGGGGCGGGGATTAATAAAAACGCCGAAAATGCTCTGTGCGCTTCATGGACTGCCTCTGTCTAAGGTTTCCAGCCAGCGCTGAATCTGACATCACAACCCTAAGGCTGTTTCGTGGCTAGTTGCGCTGCCGGCCGTGTCCGGGCTTTTCAAATCGGATCGCAAATCATTCCGGTAATCGTCCTCCCCCGCCCCCTCACCTCCCACATGGTTTGCTTGGTATCTGAGGGCGTCCCGGAGGGCTGAAAATAAATGCCAGCCAGGTTGTGAGATAATGCAATAACTAGCCCCTGGTGGGTGGGCGGTCTCCGTACACCAACTCGTGACGTGGAAAGAGCCCAGATGGTTTCGGTTTCAGTTTCCGTCTCTTTAAAGGGAATGCTATATTTTGGTCGACTTTCCGTAAACAGACATGGCTGCAGTAGTCCCTAAATAACACTGTTTGGGTTTTAGCCATATATTTTCCGCAAAGCAACCAAAGGCTCCAAAAATGCCTTTGGCTGAAAATATGTTGCAGTAATTAGTGGATATGACACAGTACAGGTCAATGAATGTACTCCTGTAAATGTACCGTGACCTGCGCCTGATCGTCACGTCATGTGATAATAGCAACAGCAACGGTAAGAAAAGTAGCCGAACAGCACACAGGGGAAGCCGTGGAAAATTGGTTTGGATCTGCGAGTAGAGCTTTGAGGCATAATGTATATTGCAGGTTGAGTCGTAAAGCTAAAGTCGTAAAAGCTTGGCTGTCGCGGCTCAAAACCCGTGTTAAGGATAAGCATTTCCTTTAACTTTGCCGTCAGCAGATTACAGTGAGGTGTGCAGCAAAGGCCTGTAGTGGATTGTGGGTCAAGCATAGGCGTGAATGTCAATGCATATGTGGGCCTCTGAATGGATGTCAACAGAAATGTGAAGTGTACAAGAAAGCGTGGCTGCTAGCGACGATACCTGGAAGTGAAAATGTCGACGTGCAGGAAGATACAAGGCTATTAGCTGTTCGTGAGACATCGACGTGCAAGACCGCGCCGTAGTATGGCGCGTTGTGTGGTTTACAAGTCAGTCAATATTTACTCATTCAACAACAGTCTGGTGAAGTGACTAAGGGTAGGAAATAATAGAAGTAAACATTTTGAAGCAGCGGGCAGCAAAGTAATGATGTGCAAACCAGTGGTGCACAATGATTACTAGGCGATCGAGAAAAAATAAGCCCGTCTATAAGTGAAGTAATAGACCAAGCCCGCTTTCTTCGGATGCTTTGTTTTGATAACCAAAAATGTGTCTTTTTCATTTCAGAGATAGGTAGGCAGTCCATTGTTTATGACATGCCGCATTTTGGGGAAGACACGTGTCATGTCGGATTCTCTTACCAGCCACATCGGAAACGTTTTCATTATATCTGGGGCTCTACCGGAATTCACGTCCTCCCTCGGCAATTCTACATGACCATTGTGTCAATTCTACATGCCTGTCAACCACTCACTACTGATGCACGAGCTCCTGGCTTTGTTTAGCTCGCTTCGACTCCAGGTCATTTAGCACGTACAAACCTCGTTGATAACTACCAGCGCTCAGGGGCGTCTCCAGAAGTTTCCCGAGGTGGGGTCGGGCGGAAAAAAACGCATGAAACTGCTTTGGAAGCCGGCTCCTCCTTCTGCGAGTTTTCCTTCTCGGTATATATTTAATTGTTCCGAAGGGGGGCTTCTCCTTGGATGCGCCTTCGCCGGCGCCTCAGTGTTTGGACGCGCTCGTGGCGATTCACCGCGGACTCGGAACTGCCGCCGGCGCTCGTCGCAGCCTCGGGCCATTGATCTGATTGACTAGAGCCGGGCCGGCGACGGTCGCGAACCGGCGAAACGACGCCGAAAAGTCGGTCTCGCCTTTCCGCGTTGGCCGCCCTTTCAAAGGCGGTCCAAGGCGGCCTGCCGACGCCCTGGAAAAGAAAAAACGGAGAGCGGGAAGAAAAACCGCGAGAGGAGCAGCCGACTTGCTGAGCACGTCATACATCTTTTCCACTTGCGCCACCTCCTTCCGCCACTCCAACCCTCGCAACATCCCGGGTGCGCCCGTGGGTGCTGCGTTTTCACGGTCGCTCAGTCGTCACAGCGGGACAGTTTCAGAACGCTCGGCCCGCGGCTTTGTCAACGCTCTGCCGCCGGTAATGGTCGGCCGTTTCCGAACTGCCGGGCGCTGGTCGGCTTTCAGCCGCTGCCTTCCACGTAACGCCGCAGCGGCGCTTCGTTTGCAAAATTAAGTGAGACGGCGGCCAGCCCGGCAGCCCTCCTCCGTTTTCACCGTTCCTCTCAGGTGTAGCTGTTCCAGAGATATGGAGCAGAATCGTAATGGTGGAACTCAGTCTGTATTTCTTAATTCGTAATAATTCGTGCCTTCTTCCGTATGTCGTAATTACTGATTGACGTAATCAAAATCACAGCAGTGGTAATGGAGGCTCCATCCTACGTGGCCCAGGGTTGCTGCTAGCTAATCCAAAACTTTTGGGCATTATACTCACATTTCAAGTCCATGAGGCTGCTGCAGCTAGCCGAGATCAAGCGATGGAGTCACTGGACTCCCTGGCAGTTTGTCCGAACGCTTTCTGTTGGGGGATCGCGCACTGCCTTCGCTTTGTTGTCGAGGAGCACACCTCTAGTCCGAGATCCATGGATCGCTGACATGGATCGCGCCGTTCCGGAGGGCGTGCCGTCCCGTTTCTAGTGAGACTAGGCCGGCAGGACAACTGTTCAGAGCGGAATTCCGCAAAGGCATGAGAGACTTTACAAGAGTCTCTTTGGTGGGCGATGCAAAATCTGCAATCTGCATCTGCAAAATCTCTGCCGTGAGAGATTCCACCACCATGGCTGAAAATTCTGAGGGTGGGGGAGGTGGAGAGGCATAAGATCCGGCATTTTTTGGAGATTTTAAGCATGCGTCCTATAACAATGACTGAAAAAATTGTCTGAAATCCTATTCAGACTGTCCCCCTGACAGTAATTATCGGACGGAAATCTCCAGCCGTATCCACTAAGTATCCCCATCACGGGTGTAGGAAGTTATACGACAGGTAGGGCGGGTGTCCTGTCCGCCTTGCAGAATTCACGAATCCTGTGGTGCCCTAAAGAAAGGAATAGCCCGTTGCAAAGTGTTTTTCATATTTATCATGCATAACGCTGTACTTATGGCCAACCTACACCCACGATGAAGCATTACTTCCTGAAACAATGCCGAAGAATCCATAAGTCACTGACTATAATGACGTTAAAAGATTTAAGAAATTTGTCTCATGAGCTCTTTGTCCGTACCAACTTTAAACGGTTCCGACACACGTGCCTCCTGCTCTGGAGACGGCAGCTCCTGTGGTTTATGGTCGCCACGGGTCGTCACGCCACGGCCGGGGGACACTGCAGCAGAGGTGTGCCGGCCGGCGCTGCGCGTGGCGTTCGCTCTGATGCCGCCCGCGTCTGCGGCTCGGTCCCGGTCTCGGTCTGCGGAGAGCGCAGGCGAGTCGGCCGAGCTCGTCCCTCGGCGCCAGCGTCAGGACCGCGCCGTGGTGGCACTGCGCTGGAGGGGAGCCGAGAGTGACTGCCGCCGACAGGGGAGCTGCCGCTCCTAGACGAGTCGAGATACTCGAGGACAAAATAGCCGAGGATGAAGAAACCGTCGTGTTTAACATCCAGTGCATAAAAGTGAATCTGCCTGCTAAACATCGAAACATATATATGTACACACACATATATGTATATATATATACTCATATATATATATATATACTACATATATATATATATTGCGAGGTATATATATACCTCACAATATCTATATTAATGCGTGTGGATATCTATATATATGCTTATATATATGGTTTCATATTGTTATATATATATATATCGTGATCGGTACCTGCTGGAAGAGCGCTCGTCTTTCCGTCGTGTCAAGAGGGTTTGCGTTGCTCCGGTGTTCGATATTTGGCCACGGTTCGGCTGACATCTGGCTAAAAGACCGTCGGGCTGACTACCACATGGTCGTGTCGCATCCTTAGCGGCACGTTTAACTTTCGCCAAAAAACCAGCTGTTACCTGGAACTTCGATCCGGTGTGGGTGTCGAAGTCTGTGCGTCAAGCTTTGCTTTGCGCGTGCTCCGATTCCCAAGCTCGTCCCAGGAACCATTCGAATCGAATTTAATACTCGCTGGTGGTGGGCCTGTGAGAGCAGTACTAAGCCTTTTTATTTTAGTCTTGAGCCCCCCCCCCCCTCCTCTGATGGAACTCCTGGACGCGCTTCTGCAGGCGACGCCGGAAGCCGTGCGGAGAATCGCCGCACTCCAGGCGTGTGGCGGCCTATTTCTGCGCCCTTCTGCGCCGCGTGAATTCCTGAGAAACGTTTGGTTATCGGGAGGCTGTCGACTCGTTGGACGTCCGCCGACCGCGGCGGGCCTCGGCGCTCCATTACTGCGGCTCCAGAGGCGGTGGTGGCGACCTGTCAGCGGACAGGACGGTGTCAGGGGACAGGAAACCAGTTGCGGCTTGTCATCGGAGGAAACCGAGACAGCGTCTTATCAAAAATATCGGTAAATGTGGAAAAGAAATCATACCTAATGTGTGTATAACCCTGTTCACAAAACTGAACGCACAATCGAAGTGGAATAATGTGCTCATTTTGTTCCCGCGTTCGTCAACATAGCAGGGAACATGCCCGTAAAGACACCTCACGCCGCACTGTCGCCCCACTGCCCGTGCAAGCATGCGGCACAAGGCCTTAGAGGTAGCCAGCTCACCCGCCTCAGCCAACGCTAGAATGCGATGTAATACAGAGTCCTTGATGGACGTCCGCGAAACTGCACTTCGGCCACCGGTAACGCAGTTGACAGAGCCCTTGTGAGGCGAGATAAAATCCTGCCTCGCATCGCCGCCGTCGCCGCACCGCCGTGGGTTCACCGACGATGGGTACTCGACTGCACGAGCTGGCGTCAGTGGCGGGGAAAGGAATATGTTTGTAAGACAACTATTCATTAAATTTACTTACGTTTCGTACCAGTTTCAAGTCTTAGACGCGTATTTTGGATTATGCGCAAATGATTCAACAATGACTGCAAGCCCCAGCAGTGACGACCATTTATCCGCCCTTGAAACGGAGAGAACTTTCCGGCTGGGGCGCTGGACGCGGGCGTTCTGTCGTGGGAGTTCGTCGTGGCGGGGGTGTGGTGTGCATCTTCCTTGCAGAAAGACAAAAACCGAAAATCATGCGTCATGAAATGTTTTGTTTCTTTTATATACGCCCATCCGACAACGATCAGATGGGCGGTTAAGGAGACAGCGTATACAAGACAGACAGCCGTGCATAAGACAGTCTGGTGATGACTGCATGATTACGTTACTACGTGACTACATGAACGTTATGGATCAGGTGTCTGTGAGACCGCAAGCCACCACTGCATGTGACCTGTCAGGGAACAGGACCGTAGTGCGGCAATCTCGAAGGATCAGGCGTTGTTGTGGTGCCTTCGGAAGACCACGGGGTGCTGCATCCATCTCGGAGGACCTGGGGTGTTGTCCGCTTCTCGGGGGGCAGAGACCTGTTGTGACATTGTGGGAAGGGGACAGAAGGATGGTGGCAGTCCTCAGCGGAAACGAGGGCGCTCCCGCGTCAAGGGAGGACCAGATCGTCTCCTCTGCGCGGAGAGGATTGGCTCATCTTGTACGAGACACGGGTCCGTGTCCCATGAAGAATGACTTCGTTGACCGTGGCAAAATCATGATATTTGGTAAGCCTGGTTCTCACTCAGCACAGCTCAGATCCAACGCAGAAACAACCTTGCCATGAACATGCCAGCCGAGCGGCATTATAGTCCCACTCGTTCGACGGAGGTGTACCAGTACAGCCTTCTTCACCCACACATGAAGACCCTGCCCACTTCCAGTTTTGTTACTGTCTGTCTGAAGGAAGAACCATCTGCTAGAGATGCCTTAGGCGGTAGTTGAAGTGCACGTGAAATAAAGACGTTAAATGAGCGTCTGATGTACGTGCGTACCCCTCCACCGCGTTTCAGCCATTGAGTTTGCGCTATAATAGCCATATTTGACTCCACCGTAGAGCAAAGTACGCTTGGAATTTAGAAAGTGTCGTGACTGTTACTACATCTATACATGTATGCGTGTGCATATGTACGTATATATGCACACGCATACATACAACATACGCATATACTCATGCACACATATATACAACAGTCAACCAAGAGTGCATTCAGACCATGTGCTAAGGTGGCCCAAATCTCCGTCCTTATAACCTTACCTACTCACAAGTGTTGACTTCTCGGATTTCGGTCACTTTGTTGGGCCATTTTCGAAAACGGACAGGTGTATAAACAAGTCTCCATTTCCAAAACAAAATATCCACAATTTCCTCTGGAAAAACGAAGCCAAAGGGCATGTAGGCCTTTGGCCAAACGAAAGGGGCCGGGGTCATGACCTCGATGGCCCGCTTTGGATCCATCACTGCAGTCGACCTATGACTGTACGGGCCGGCCGCGCGGTTACCAACCCAGCCGAGAGTCGGTCCTGCGGGAGCAGTCTGCCGCGGTCTGCCGGCCCGTTTCTGGTCGGTTTCCGCACGGACGGGTGGCCGATTGTTAGTGACAGACGCTCCGCAGTAGGGCGCCGAAAATTCCGCCGGCGGAGCTATCGATTACGTCTGACCGGCGTCAGTAGCGGCGGCGGCGCGGCCGCCCAACCGGGCCATTCGGGGTCACACTGCCGGCTGAAGGTCATCCAAGGACGGCTCTCGGTCTCAGGTCACCAGGGTCAGACTGCTGGGTGGAGGTCATTCGGGGTCGGCCTCCTGACTGAAGGCGATGTAGGATCAGTGTCGAGATGGAGGTCATGGAAGTCTGTTGACTTAGTCAAACGGATTCAAGGTCTGTCTCCCCGTCTGAAGGTTACTCAAGGTCACTCTTACGACACCGTGACTAACCGGGGCCTCCGACTGATGGTCATTCAGAGTCAGGATTTCGATGCGAAAATCGCTCTGAGTCAGTTTTTTCACGGAGATCCTTCGTATTCGTTGTCCAGACTTGACGCATCATGGTGATCGATACTGGGCGTTCGTTGGTTAATTCTCCCTGTGATAGCCTTTCAAATTATCGCTTCTTTAAATGCCCAACTTCTAAATCACAACGGCTCGCCAAGACATCTCCTGGACTCTTTGGAACAGTTTCTCCGCCGCAAGCCAGCCCAGCCCGTGAAGATGATAATCAGAGGCAGTATCACTGATGGGCCACGATCGCACGATCCCAGTGCTTGGACCACGATCGCATTGTTCTTATTGTGACAACGGCATCAGGAATCACGAAGAGGAAGTCACAGACCTCAGATCACGGATCACGAGGTCACTGTCGTGATCAGCTGCCGGCACTTGGTTTCAGAGAACAAGATCTGGCACAAGGTCAGATCTCGCTCGCAGCGGGACGTTGTCCCAGATCTGCGTCATAAGGTTCCAGCATTCAGGCGACAATGATCCGGTCGAAAATAAAGCCAGACATAGGAATCCGCCTCTCAGCTAAAGGCGAAAAGCCCGACCGCCACATTGTTTGTCTGATTATTTAGTTTCGCGCAAAATATCTTAAGTTTTACGCGGCAGCTCTTCAGACGAGAATAAACGTACGCCTGATGGGTTTGTAGTTGCGTTGTAGGTCCGCGAACGTTACACGTCACGACCGTCTACGGCTGTTCAGAGCTGTACATGGGGCTGAGTGTCGAGAAACCCAGAGTGCTCCTTGCAACGCTTCACGGACAGATCTCAGTCGCATCTGAGACTGACTTACCCGTCCAGGGCACCCAAGACGATAGCGTTTCACTGTGTGCAATCTCATCTGCGGTTGTCAGGGAAGCACCCAGGATTTTTCCCAAGGGTAGAGGCAAAAGATGCGGGAAGTGATAAGCGCGCCATCTCCTCCCGCGGTTTTCCACTCGCTGTCTGCGTTTTCAAGGAATGCCGGCCTCGCGGCCCTTGTGGCTGAGGGTCGAGTTGCACGCTCGTTGATGCTAGCTGCCAGTCTGACCGTTCGTAGCCTTGGAGGCCACTTTGCATGTCCAGGAGGCGTTAAGCAGGCTTTGGATGTGCCTGTGGGTCGACTTTCACGCTCGTGGGTGTTGCTGCTACGCCAGTCTGACTGTTCATGGCCTCGGAACCCATGTTGCATGCCCAGGAGGCGTTGAGCGGGGGTGTGGACGGCTGTGGCGCGCCCGGCTCTTTGCTGTAGACACCTCCGCCCACACCCTCCATTTTCATACTTCAGGCTTGCCGCGACTCGCCCGTCTCCATCCCTCCCTCCTCGATCCCGCCCCCCTCCGCCCCCCCTCCACCCGCCTGTGGCTCGTCGATGTATTCAGCTGTTCGCGATTCAATCCGGAAGCACCTGTGCATTAAAATTCGTTACGCGTTTAAGCAATTCAAATGCAAATGCGAAGGATCGGCGAAAAACACGAAATGTGTGCTCAGAGTGTACAAGCTAGAACCGGAGAGGCAAAAAGAGATAAAAAGCCGAAAACGGACAGAAAAGGCATTGCTCCCTTCTTGTGCGGTGGCAAGTGGAAAGTCACCGCGTTTTATTTATCGCGCCACTCGAACTCAGGAGGCAGGAGGTTCTGCGCTGCAAATGCTAGATTATCGTGACCTAATTCAGAGACGATTCGAGTGCTTCTCGATCCGGTTCACGACACTGCTCGTCGATTGACCTCGGGACGCCTGGCGACGGTAGATCTAAGACTGGACATCAGATCGCTGGTGAGCGAGGTCGGAAACCCATCGGACGTTTTGTCTAAGCCTATTGATTTCTGAGCATTTCTGCGCGGCTTCCGTTACTCCAGGACGTCAGGCGTTCGGCGTTTGACATGCGTCTGCCGGCAAGACCTCTGGCTTTGACATGGTCGAGTCGTCGACGAGTCGGCTTGAATAAACTGAGGCCACAATCGGGTTGTGAAGGACTGCGGGGACCACAGCTTCGTGTGAGGACATGGGGTACAACCCAATCTCAGACATTATTGTCAAAATATTGGACGTCGATCATCAGTGACAAAATGATTAGAACAGGAAACCTCACGTTAGGTTCAAGCAGATTCTGAGGCGAAGGTATCTGTCTTGCAACGCTTGGAAACAAAGGTGAAAATCAAGACGTCATAGTTGTCCTGTGAATCTGTACAGATTATAATGAACATCATAACGAGGGCATGTCGACTCGAGGTAAGGAATCTCCGTGGTGTTAGGGACGTAAAGTGGTGTAGATAACTAAGTGAAAGCTTTGTTCCTTCTCTTCCACTCTCTGTGGGCTCGTTTCTCCCACACGCGAGCGTAATCCTTCGTGTCTTCTCCGTCTTAAGCGGCAGTAGACCAATATAAGCTGGTATCAGCAAAGATGGGTATTACGCCGCTGGAGCAATCTGCCCTCCCAACCAACGATAGCCCTAAGACCTCGCCGCCACCATTCAGACCAGTAGAATCAAAAGCTCCGGCAGCTCTTGAACGTTGGGTTCGCCCCGCCAGTATCCGCGGAACGGCCCAGAAGCAGAATTTCTGCTCCGACGGCACCGCGCCATTTTCGGAGCCACGTGCGCAATTACCGCGGGCACTTCCACTCGGGAGAAACCATCAGTGGTAATGGCGGCCTATTGTCTGGCAGGAGGAGCAGTATGAACGGGGGCGCACCCCCCCCCCCCTCCTAAGCCCGCGAGCGTCGTCGTCGACTTGCCCGGGCCAACAGCGCCAGATTTCTTTCGTGTTCCTCGACGACTGCGAGCGGTGCTAGCTTTAACCATTGCAAAGGGCGGGAACCACCGCGTGCTTAACACCGCAGTAATGGAGCTCGTAAGCGGAAGTATCCACTTAGCGCCGACGCCGGCACTACCGCACAGGCAAGGACGTATGAACGTCCAAAGAAGCTGGGGAGCAAAGACATTTTTACCTATAGGGCAAATGTTAGAATTCCCTAAAAATGCGGGGGGAAGTCACAGCTTCCTTCCCCCGTTGCCATGCCCGTGCGCCCAGGGACCCTCTTCGTTTCGCTCCTCGTGAAGGAGTCCTTGGCACCTGTAGAGCGATTCGACCGGCAGCGTGCGCCGCTGCTTAACCGGATTGCCCTCGGGGGGTGGGAGGGGGTGGCCGTGCGGCTCGCTGAGCACCATGAGCGGATCCAGGAACAAAAGGGCCGCAGGACTCATCGTATTTCCCAAGATGACCAAGGACGAAGACCAAAAAACGTTGATATTTTCGATAGTAGAGACAAGTATCGACGTTTGCTAGCAATCATGAGGATGTCGATATACAAGCTGGTCGTAAGCAGCTGATATATAGTGAACAGAAAGCATGGGGTAAAATATCCGATTCCCCCTATTAAAAGGCACAGTTGGAAGGTGTTACAGTAAACATTTGATCACAGTGTGATGACAGGCTCATTTCCAGTCCTCCATCGCGATCAGCTGCTCGAATTGGGCGCCCCTCTCATACACACAGAGCTCCGCCCTGTACCTGGTGTGCCTGGCCATCTTCTGCGGCGTCTCCCCTTCATGTTGACAGCAAAGTCCTCCATGGCCTCTCGCCGCAGTGTTGGCGGCGACTGGCCAGTCCCCACATAGCTGGCCACACGTCCGTCTGCAACATCTCCAGGCAGGCTGGACCGTCCAGCGATCGCTCGAACCAGTGCACCGGGAGAGATTTGCCGTCCACAATGCCCACCCAGGCCATCGCCTCTTTCCTGTACGCCAAATTGCACTTCTCCGCAATGCGCGGGTTCTCCGGTACTCAGATTACATCATTTTTGCGGTTGGGAGCCTGCTGGAGCACAGACCATTTCTCCTCACAACTTCACAGGACCCTCTCGAATCATTCCTTCTCAAATTCATGAGTCAGCTCGAATTATCGTCAGTCAGGAAAGTCAGCTCGAAAGAATCAAACTCGAACTCATGGGTCAGCAGAAGACGCACGCTGCCAGCAGGTGAGAGGACCAGGGCGAGGTGGGCTCAAACGGCTTCCAGTTGAGCTTTTTCTTCAGGGTCTTCCAGATCATCCCGAAGGGCATCCCGAGCTGTTCTGAGGTCAGCCTAATGTGGGCCTTGGATTGCTTCCGAAAAAATCCTTAATCCTCCGGATTTCTTCTGCAATGGGTGAAGTGCGGCCAGGAGATATGGCAGGGCGCACCGGGCTTCCGTTTTGAACCTGTTGCATAGCCTTTTGGCAGGTCATCAGCTCGGATACAGCTCCGGGCTTGTTGGGGAGAAATTGCCACCTGACGGCGGTCCTCACGAGGATAAACCTTTGCAGCTCACCGTGCTTCAAGGTAATTCAGCTGGACTTCTGCTTGGCGAAGGGGCAATCGGGTTTGAACTGCGGTGCGGGCTAGTGAGAAATGGCCACATGTCTGCAGAACATGAAATGTTAAAATTCCAGATAAAATAAAATATGAAATTTCTCGATATGTAAACCACAGCACATCCAGCAGAACCTCTTGTTCGTTTGCTAATGTTGCCACGCCAAACATACTTTGTATCAGTTCTTCCTGGTCACCCTACACAACTGTGTGCAGCATTCAGCGTGTTCTGCGTTACATTCGAGAAAAGAAGGCGAGCCCATCCGACCCCCCCCCCCCTTACGTTTCCGCCCTCCCGAGTCGGCTAAGAGCGTGCTGAGAGCCGGGATGGCCGAATCCCCGGCGGTTCAGCGGACGGCGACCCAGCGGAGAGGCCGGGAGCTGTCGGCGCCACTCCGGGACGGAATGGTCCATCCCGGACCGACGGGCCGCGCTGCGGGCCGGGCTTGTACGGTGGCGAGAATCCATCACCGGCAGAGAGCGCCTTCAGTCCGGTGGCCGCCGCGGGGAATCTCGGAGCGAGGGCGGGGCCTCCCCCCAAGGGACCCTAAGCTGTGTCGAGTCAGAGGCGTAATGAGCTACTGAACTACTGGGTTTCTAAGCCGTTGAGTTATTGAGCTACGACGTCTATGTCAGTCTTCGACTACACTGGATGAAAGACGTAACTAATATTTATCTAGAGGGGTCAAGAGGCAAAACTGTGCAGAAAAATGCAACATCTTTACACGCAGTTACCTAATGGTGAGATGGAAAAATGTTCTAGGAGGCCTCTCCGGTCACGCTTCGCTGAGGCCGAGAGCTCGTAAACTAATCTTCCTCTACAGGAGAAGATAATATCCCTTTAGCTAACCTTAGCTAATCTTCCCTTTTAGGAGACGAAGGTGACCAAAGGATTACACCCTTCGTTTAGCTTCCAAATCCCATTTTCCTGCAGCGCCATCCCCTGCATTTTCGCCAGCCCCTTCGTCCACTGCAAGACAGCTCAACCTGGAAACGCGCCGGCGGCCTCGGTCGATATCAGACACTAGTCGACACCGCTGCAAAGGATTTTTTCACGTTGAACAAAAACCGTCGGTCTGAGGTGGTCTGCATCGTGCTCTTGAAACAGCACGATGCGCCGTACTACACGTCCATTGTCCTCAAACGGACTCACTTTCCGCAAGCCGTGCGTGCGGCGCGCAGTGGCGCATCCAGGCATGCCCGATGGGTTCAATGACCCTCTTGTTATCACCAGCTTGTCAATATTACACCTTAACTGGGTTCAGGTTTATAAACATTTAGGCGTGTCTCAGCGCGCTTTCATCCTCTTGCCCCTCCCCCTAGAAAACAATTCTGTCGGTGCCCCTGGCGGTGCGTTGCCCGGACACGGTGTGCGTGCCGTCCAGTCACTGACTCGTTCGCTGAAGCGTGCGCCGGCCGAGGCCGAGCGGCGCCGTCTCGACCGACCGTTCGGCGGGCCGTGACACCCCGAGCCGACCGGACCAGACGGGAGTACGGACCGTGACACCCCGAGCCGACCGGACCAGACGGGAGTACGGACCGGGACACCCCGAGCCGACCGGACCAGACGGGAGTACGGACCGGGACCGACCGGACCAGACGGGAGAACAGACCGGGACCGACCGGACCAGACGGGAGTACGGACCGGGACCGACCTGACCAGACGGGAGAACAGACCGGGACCGACCGGGACCGACCTGACCAGACGGGAGAACAGACCAGGACCGACCGGACCAGACTGGAGCGTGGACCGGGACCGACCGGAGCAGATTAGAGCACAGACCGGAGCAGCCAGCGGAGGGCCTGCCCAGTCCTCACGTGGACCCCACGTCGGCGGGGGACCCTCCGAACGGTACCGAGGCTGCTTGCCATTGCGCACTCAGCAGCATGACTGAAGATTTCCAAAAATGTATTGCTGGGGGGGTCCACATGAAATGTTAGGCCGTTACTTTCCAGTCGTTGCCATGAGCCTAATGTTAAAATCCTTGAATACTGGGGCCGGGGGGGGGGTCTGAACCCCCATCCCCCCGAATCGCCAGCCATGTTTAGCAGCTCAGCTCAGAGCCACGCAGCGCCTTCTGCTTGACGCGTATTCTGATCCCGAACATCACCCCTGCGTGCAATTCGGACGAAACACGGTTCGTAAACCTCTCGTTGGAACACAGGACCGAGTCCAGGAGGCTGAGGGCTTCGCCATGGAAATTAGCTGCGATGTCTCCCGGTTCAGTCCCAAGAGGAGCAGACAGCGACCCATTGGCTCCGCTGGTTCATTTAAGCAAGGGTGTCGCTTTGAATTTCTTTGGTAGGGTTCGAGCGCAACCAGTGTCAAGTTGGCGTGCGTGTGGGTCAGCGAAATACAGCTGACCGGGATAAGCCTTTTTTCCTTCACTGTATTCATTGGAACATAACTCATCGAGAATGCTGCTGTAACCTTTCTACTTAAAGCATTTACGGAACCATAATTTCCACCATATTTATGCATTTATATAATGCATTTGTATTCATTATTTTATTCCATGCATTGCGTACACATACTTGATATGCTTTATATGCAAATAATACCCTTTAAACTATGCTCATGTTAACGTATGCGTGCTGCTCCCGCTACGCATTGTATCACTCGTAACAGATTATTTTACATTCGTTTAACCTCAAATGGGGCAAAGCAAAGTAGTCAGCTCCGTTCAGAGACTCACAGTTGCAGACGTTGATTTGCCCAGCGGCGTTTTGAGCCCCTTCAGCCATTTTCACCGGAAACTTACAAACGACAAGGCAGTTCATAACCCGAAGCCCCGGTCCAGAGCCCAGTCCAGACCCCGGGATCCCATGCAGACCCCAGTCCAGACCCCAGCCCAACCCCAGGGCCTCAGTCCAGACTCCAGTCCAAATCGCCGGCGGAGCGTCACCCTCGCCCCGGCGGACGGCCGGCTCCGCGGGCCGTGACGCGGCCGTCACGGGCACGCGTCACGGCGGCCGGCGTCACGGCGGCCGGCGTCTCCGCTCGGCCGGGCGCCGCCGGCCGCCCAGGAAGCGGCGCCGAGTGGTCCAGCCCGCGCTCGCGACCGCCTCCTCCGCGGTGCCCGGCGCGGCCGTTTGACTGAGCCGGACGGCGCGGCGATGCATAAACCACGCCCGGCCGGCCGGTCACCACCGCCCCCTCCGCCGCCTCGGCAGCCGCAGCGGGACTTTATTGACCTAGACGCCGCGGCGGCCGGACGGGCTCCGAATAAATGCGATGACGTCACTGGCCGGAGACGCGGCCGGGCGCCGTTTCAACTCCATCGGGAGAGCCGTGACGATGAGGACGCAGCCGACGGGAATCGCTGGAGGGTTCGAGAGCTTTCGGTGCGTGCGAGCTGAGCACCCTCGGGTGCAGCGAGAAGACGGAACGCGAAAACAGAACACGAACGCAATGCATTACGAACACCCCGATAAGATTCGGGACCTTCTCGCACGGTCGATTTCGGGTACGACGCTGGCACCCATCTCCGCCGCCGACGCTGACGTCTTCAGACGTCGCAGGCGGCAGACGAGCTCGCCCGGTGGCTCTCACGATTCTCCGGCGAATGGCGTCAGGGGCGCAGCCAGGATTTCCTTAAGGGGGGAGCTCAGTGTGAACTGAATTCATAAGAAAACGGTCTGCTGGGAAGACGATGTGTAATGGTTTCCACAAAAAATGCGGGCCTAAGGGAGGGAGCTGGTTCCCCCTTGTCCGCGCCTATCGACCGCGTGCAGTAAAACACCGTCTCTCTGACCCGCGCCGGGGCCGGACGCAGAACCGGTCATTCGCCTCGGCCGCCTGCCGTGACGTCACGGGCGAGTGCAGCCGACCGCCGCCCGGCCCGAGCGGTTTGCATGCGAGACTGGCGACGGCCGCATTCTGAGCAGTTTGTGACGTACTTGGGGGGGGGGAGGCAGTGGCGTGCCGAGCGTTCCCTGAAATGGTGGCACCCGGAGCGAACTGGGCTATGGGTCCCGGAGCGAATTTGGCCATGGGTCCCGGAGCGAACTGGGCCATGGGACCCGGACCGAACTGGGCCATGGGACCCGGACCGAACTGGGCCATGGGTCCCGGACCGAACTGGGCCATGGGTCCCGGAGCGAACTGGGCCATGGGACCCGGACCGAACTGGGCCATGGGTCCCGGACCGAACTGGGCCATGGGTCCCGGAGCGAACTGGGCCATGGGTCCCGGAGCGAACTGGGCCATGGGTCCCGGACCGAACTGGGCCGGGTCCGGAGTTTTCTTGATTTTGCGATGGGAAAACGTAGAGACCTGACGAGAAGGAGGTTCGAGGCTCCGAGGTCTGCTTTGCCTGCCCCTGTGCCCAGTGGCAGATCCAGGCCATGTGCTAGAAGGGGGAGAAATAAGTATCCGCCCGTGGAACCTGACCTGCCCCAAAGTGTTGATTTCTCCTACGATCTTTGTTTTTCAGTTTCTGGTCAGCAATATGCACGTCAAATTCCAATCTCGGAAACAGTCTGCGTAATCTTCACTGGAAAACTGAAGCCAAAGGACATGTTTGATCCCAGTTTGTGAACGCGGGGGTTGTCACGTGATCGATGACTGCTCCCTGGATCCGCCAGCGCCCGTGCCAGAGATGTGCCAAACATCGACCCGACCCGGCTGAACCCGATTTCGCAGTGATCGCGTCACCAGATGACGTCACGGATCCGGCTGGAACCGGCTGGCCTGGCCGCGCCTGGTGACATCACCGCCTCTCCCGAACCAGGCGCCGCGTCACGGAAGTGTGACGTCACCCGGCGTGACGGGCGGGTCGCGCGGCGTCTGAGTCACCGCGGCCCACTCAAGGTCACGCCGTGCCGTCGTACCCGCGGTCCCGCGGGCATGGCGGCAGGGGCGCCGCCAGGAGCCGACGTCAGGGGGGACCGCCGATTGCCGGGCCGCCACCGCCCCTGCCGCGGACCGACTGAACCCCCCCCCCTTCCCCAGGATTCCCTTGCCCCTTCCGTCCGCGCCTGACGCCGCCTTTCCCGCCGCTCGGCCGGCGCCCGCGGAGCCGGTGACGTCACACGGCGCGCCTGCACGCGCAGCCGTGACGTCACGGCCGGTTGGCGCGCCGCGCGCCGCGCGGGACGCCAGTTTCGCTCGGCGGCGGCGGGCGGCGGGCGCGGTCGGCGCTATCGGCGGGCAGATAGCACGCGGCCGGCCGGGACTCAGCGCCACAGAGCGGGGACCGCGGCGGCGCTGTGATGACCTCCGTGTGGCGGTGCGAGCAGCTCGGCTCGGAGCTCGAACTGCGCGACATGCGCGCGGCCGACGTCAACGAGAACACGGAGAAGCGGCGCGGCGAGTCGGAGTCGGAGTCGGAGTCGCGGAGTCGGCCGGAGTCGGGGGAGCTGGCCGCGGAGCCGCTGCAGAACGGCGACGAGCCGGACGGGTCAGTACTCCGCATTCCGTACTTGGTACTCCGTACGCAGATGTGCGGCGGTGGCGGGCTGAACGGGCCGGTGTACCGTACCCAGAACTCGGTACGCCGTACTCCGGAGCTTTGTTCGTGGTGCGGTGGGGTCAAGCTAAACGGGCCAGTTCTCATTACTCGGTTCTTGGTACTCGGTACTCGGCGTTCGGGAGCCGTATACGTCGCGGCCTGGGCGGGCTGAGCATAGCCACAGGTCTCCGCTGCCGTAATTGACATTGCCTTCACCACGCTTCTGTTCCCATAAAGTTAGCCTGTGAATTCATGGCGGCAGAACGGGGGGGGGGGCGGGGCACCGTTCCCCCCCCTGAAGAAAAAGCTAAAAAAGTCGTTGCCTCCCTAACCGGAACATGTCCCGCCGAAACTGCCTGTGATGTGGTTACAAATGGTACAATTCAGCGTATGGCGTCACAAACGAAGGGTGACGTTCAGACGTTTCTGGTAACGTCAGTGATTTTCATTGCCCTCCATCCTCGCGGCGAGGCCGAGTACGGTCCTGTACCGACTGAGCTAGTCTAGTCTGATAGTCGCATGTGATACCGTCCGGACAGACCGGTAGAAACGGAATTCCCCAGCCAGCGTGGTTCGGAGCAGATATTTGCCGGGATCTCGATGCAATACAGGTTATCCTGATTTCGCGTCGAATCCCAAGCTGACCAGGATAAGCGCTGCGTCACCTAGGCACCGCCGTGTTCCGGAGGGACACGACCTTTCCGAGATGCCGCAAAGACCCGCCCAGGTCAACGCAAGGGTTGACCATACAGCACGGGAATAACCTACACTCCGTCGGGATCCTGGCGCGTCCGGTTCGGAGTTTCGCCAGTGTGGGTGAGCGGGTGCCGGCTCGGCAACGGTCCCCGCGCCGCCATCTCACCGGTCGGCTCCTCCGTTTTTTTATGTCCCTTCCTGCGCGAAGGCGGCCGCGGCGTGGCCTTGTTTACACTGCTGCCGCCCGCCCTCACCGTCTGTTGACTGGGAGATACGAGTTGAGATAGGCCGCTATCTCCTCCCCGCGTCGCCTAGTCCCCTCCGCCGCCGCCGTGCCCTGCGTGGCCGTGTCGGACGTACCGGCCGTACCCGTCTCACCTTCGCCGGTCCAGCGGCGCCGGCACGCCCTTCGAGCGCGTGCAGCCGTCCGGCCTCCCCCGCCGCCGGCGTGTGGACTCGCCCGTGCAGCGGCCGCCGCCGGCGCCGGCCCGGGTGGGCGTGGCTTCCGTTCGGTCCCCCTCAAGCACGTGGCTCCCGTTCGGTCCTGACGCCTTCGGCCGGGCCCGGTGCCGCAGGCGCGCCCTGGAGTGGGGCTGGGCGCAACAGGTCGGTGGCGGCGGTACCTGTTGCACGCTTGTGGCACCGTTCGGCGGTGCGGGGCGGGGTCGGCCGACTTCGGAGAGGGAGGGGCTCCTTTCTCAGGGAGTATGGTCAGCGGGAATGTCAACGCATAAGTCGGACACGTCGTTGTCGCGAGGAAAACTCTGGGACTGTTGTCTAGAATTTGTTGGAAGTTGCACGGTGGCTGAAAAACTGGCCCGGTCTCTTTTTCTGATTCTCATTTACCAGCCACTGGCACGAACTTAATGAGTGGGTTAATGCACTCTGTTCGGTGATTTGGGACAGCTGGGCGCACTAGGCTTCTGTAAAGACAACGTCGAATGTACGCTCGAAAATAGCTTACGAGTCTGGCAATACATGCCGGAAATGAAAGAAACCAACTCACTCATTGATTGATGTGTAGTCAATAGAGCGCCGAGCGCAACACGTTTTATATGGAATAATTTGATGTTTTTAGATGTCATGACGCCTCTCAAGCACGGGCGCAGCCAGGATTTTCTTAAGGGGGGGGGGAGCTCAGTGTGAACTGAAATCATACGAAAACCGACTGCCGGGAAGACGATGTGCAATGGTTGTCACCAAAAATGCGGGCCTAGGGGGCCCCGCCTCGCTTTGGCTTCGCCGGTGCTCATATGTTTTTCGTTTCATTTTAATTTTAGTTATGTCAGTTAACTTGCGGTTTTTCTTCATTGCAAGTATTGAGTCTTTAATTTTCTTCATCCTCTCAGAATCCCGCATTTAGTTCCTGGCGGTCGTTTCATCAGTAAGCGTCACTTTGACCCTGTAGTGTGGACAATGCCACGTTACCCGGTTTTCCAGCATACATGGCTTTGCAGTGAGCAGGGAGGTTCCCACGGTGCCAGGCCTCACAGATCTCACAGCTACTCAGCCGGCATTCTGCCGTGGGAGAACTCCGCTGGTCAAGACCACTGGTGAAAAGAAGTAACCGAAAACAGCGGGCCGATGTTGTCTCGTGTCATTGCTGGCATTCATACAAAACCGCGAGTTTCCCAGTTTCCGACTCACCTGAATTCTTTAACACTCCTTCCGACCATTAACCTGAAATATTATATAAAATGTTATTCAACTTAATTTATATAATATTATATTATATGTAATATTCTACAAATTTTCTTGAGTGCACCTCACGGTGATCACAGAAGGAAGCTTCACTGCTGGCCATACACGAGTATTTCTCCATGGTCACCATGGCGTGTCTGTTTCTGATCCAATTATTCTCGCTCGCTTTCTTGTTTCTCGGCTGCTTGCTTCACCAGCTGGTACTGAGCCGCCGACTGCCCATCACTCGACGTGGGTGGACATCCACCAGCTAAGCCGACGCCAGAGAGACCCTCGACCGCCATTTCGCGCGCGAATCGGCGCCACACCACAGCCAGTCCCGCTGATGTGGCAGTCCAGCGGGCGGCTTTCCGCGCGAACGATCGGAACGTCAGCTGACTAACCCTGCGGGCTTTCAGCGCGCAGTCCCGAATGCTTTGTGGCAGACTTTGAGCGAATCCTGAACAGGTTGTGAGCATTCTGTAAAAATCCCTGGGAAGTTTGCGTATGGTCTGGGAGACAGTTTGCGAGTGGTCCCTGGACAGACTGCGGCAGTCTGCGGGCAGTCCCCTTATAGAATGTGGACTCTGGGCAGTCTGCGCTCTGTGGACATTCTGGGGCCATTTTGGGTCTAACCTGGGCTTTGTGCGGGCGGTGGTCTGGGGCGTTGCGTGAGCAGTCGGTAGCCGGTCGGTAGGGAGTTTGCTCGCAGTATGAAGAGCCTGCTGCCTCTGTGGGTGGTCTCTGGGCAGGGTGTGGGTAGTCTGAAGAGTCTGTGAGCGATCCGAAGAGTGTGGACAGCGTGGCGATATGGGCAGGCTGATGAGTCTTTGGTTAGTGTTCGGGCAGTCTCTGGACATTGTACAGTCTGAGGGCAGTCTGCGGTCAGTAAGCAGTCTGAGGGCAGTCTGTGTACAGCGAGCAGTCTGAGGGCAGTCTGTGGATAGTGTTCAATCTGAGGACAGTCTGTGGACAATGTGCAGTCTGAAGGCAGTCAGTGGGTAGTGTGCGGTCTGAGGGCAGTCTGTGGGTGGTGTGCAGTTTGAGGGCAGTCTACGGGCAGCGTGCAGTCTGAGGGCATCCTGTGAGCAGTAAGCAGTCAGAGGGGAGTCGTGGACAGTGCAGTCTGAGGGCAGCCTGTGGACAGTGCGCAGTGCAAGTGGCAGGCTATGGTGAGTGAGCAGTCTGAGGGCAGTTTGGGCGCCGGCTGGCCGGCGGGTGTCCGTGGCCGCGTGTCCAGCTGTTGGCCCGGACTGCTCAACATCTGCCGACAGTACACCGGCTCAGGCAGCCGCCGCGAAGCGGACGCTGCGTGGCAGCTGCGGTTGGACCGGCGTGCGTAGGCGGGCGCCGCAGCGGCCGGCGTGTTAGTCACAAGCACGTGATCGGGCGGTATTCGAGTGCCAGTGTGAGCCAGGGCGACACTGTGGCGTTTGAGTACGTGCAGCAGACCGTGGGGGATGGGGCGGCGGTCTTGCCAACTTTGGAGAGTTCTGACAGGAACGTTACAGTGGTGTTTGTGAAGGCAATGCCTCGAAGGGTCTTTGGCCTCACTAGCTTTGGGAAACGTTACCATGGGCACGTGATGTTTCCATGGGAAAAAACTACCGCGAAATGGCTGTGGTCGTGCCACTTAGCGCTCCTACATCATTGCTCGAGGTCTATGGTCTCCTTCCTTCCGTGGTCTGTAGTGTCCAGCTAGGGTCTTGCATGGTCTGTGATCCCGTGGTCTGGTCTCCGGTATGGTGGCCGGTGGTTCGTGGTCTTCAGACAGGGCGCCCTGTTGTCTGTGGGTGGACCCGAACAGGCGCGTGATTGGCGTTTTTATAGCTGGCTTCTCGATCCGACAACAGACGACCTCCCGACTCGGGTTACACTGTGGCGCGCAGGTCGTCATTTGAGAGCCACTGACATTGCCGATGATTGCTCGACCGAACCGGAACGCTCGGTCGGAGCGGGCGGATATTCTGGGACGCAATTTTACGAAATGTTGCCTTGTCGGACGTGAAGAACTCGCTTATGGGTCGTCGCACGTGCTTAGTGGGCTATCAATAGACCGTCACGTGCTGGTTTCACTGTTCTTCCATCAGGTGTGGAATGCATTCTTGTTGGGTCTCAACCAGCCTCTTCATGGCCATGGTAGTCATGAACATGCTGGACGTCACTATGCCCCGTGGCGTGATGTTCTTCAGTCATCAAACAGCCCAAATGTATTCCGGTGGATAATTTATGCGCGATCTTTTCCTCGTCATTGCTACTGTGGGTGGTTAAGCACAGGGACGAACGACGTGTCGTCCAGTCCAATACTTCTGTGGGCATAAGGCTGCAGGACTCCATCCAATGAATGATTCAGGAGATCTGCAATGATCGTCGCAAAGCGTAGTAATGTGATTGGACTGACGATCGATTTCAAGGCGAAAGGTGCCGTCTGACGCCATTTATGTCTTTGTTTTTACATCGCGCATGCATTGCGTTGGAAGGTGTGTTTTTAGTTTGGCGGAATTATTGCGTCCTGTCTGCGGCCGTTGCCTTGACAACGGCCAACATGCCAAGTTAATCTCGCCCCACGCCCACCACACAATATGAGTGCGTGGTCCTTGCCAGCTCTCATCTGAAACGGGGAACAAGTCGGCACGTCCGGCTTGTTCCATTTTTCAGCCCCTCAGTTTCACCCCTTTTGCCTGTGAGGAGGTATCTTCAGTTGAACAGGTCAGAGAGCTGCAGCGAGCGGTGAGCGTAATGTTCGGCTGGTTGCGAGCGAAGCCGGAAATCGCCCCTCCCCCGCCTCGCTCAGCAGAACAGCTGTCCGCCGCGGGGCTGGCGGCAGGAAAACTGTTCCGTCTGTGGTCACGTCATGACTGGCCGGTTTACGCGGTCAGGGACGGCGTCTTTCCGCGCGCTCCCGCGCGACGCACTAGCGCCGCCGCCTCACCTGGCGGCGGCGCGGGGAACCGCCGTGTTTGCTTGGCAGACGAACCCGCAATCGGCCGCTGCCGCCGGTGGGAATTTGCGTGAGGCGGATGCGCGTGCTGCGAGCGCGTAAAAAACGAGCGGCCGGTGGCGCAACCTGGTGGCGATCTCCGCCCGCTCCGCCACCACGGACGTATCGCCAAGTCACTGCGCGAACTGCGCACGTGGCTGGGCGCACTGCCGGATCTTCCAAGTGGGGGGGGGGGGGCTGGCCACTGGGGTCAGGCTGATTTGAGGATGGCCTCAGGTTGGGGGTGGAATGGTCAGATAGGTCAAGCATTTCTCGGACTTTATTCGATTAGGCATTTTGATAACTGTTGTTCCTGGTCCTTAGACATATTTGCAAGGGAAGAAATCGCCGGGTCGTTTTACGTACATTATCTGCCGCTTTTGTCTTTGGAGGAGACTGTCGTTCTTTTGACCATCATGGACACGCCACTGACCGGCCATTTTGCGCGGGAAATCAGAAGCCATATATCGAGCCGCCAGCAGCTGCCATTTCCCATCGTTTCGACGCGAAACATCACCATAACTAGACATAGACATGGACAAAAACATATATTTGGGCAACTCACAAAACACTTGCAGTTATTACAGCCCATCGTCGAGGTGACAAAATAGTGCAGGGGTCTTAGGGCGGCGTTGTCAAGTAACGCGTAAAACGGTACATGATTAGAAGACATTGCTGCGCCGAGTTACTGATGGCGGGCACACACCAAATGACGCTGCAGTGCATACCAGCAAGGGGGCACGGACTCAGCGAGGGAGAGGCCAAACATCAGCTGATGTCCGACCTCTCCCTCGCTGAGCAGACGTCACCGGCCGCCGGAGCCGGCCGGTGGTGCGCTCCTGAGGCCCTGGGTGGACCGTCCGTCGCCGGCGGCGATGTCCTGGTCCTGCGCGCGCTGGGCCTGGGCGGGTACGTTTGGTCGGACCTCTGCCTGCCTCACTGTGGACCAGCGTCGCGTGCCACGGCGGGTCGGACCTTTGCTCACGCAGAGCTGCGTGAGCAGGGGCGTATCCAGGATTTCACAGTGGGGAGGGGGCACAACTCACAATTTTCTACTGAAAACTTAGTTTAGCGCGCCGCAAGCGCGCGAAATTTGCTGCGTGACGTACAGCAACACCGTATGTTCTCGATCTCTTCTTATTTGGACCTGCCCACCCAGAACTTTTAATTGCTGACATTCATTCACACGTATATTTATATAAGTAAAAAAAAAATGATTAGGGGGCACGTGCCCCCTGTGGCCCCCTTTGGATATGCCACTGCACATTGACCCGAACGGATCTTCTTACTGGTCCTGTGCCGCGCTATCAGAGCTGTTGTGCCGGAGGCAGGGACGCAGCTGGGGGGGGGGGAGCTTGGGGACCGTGACTTTTCCTTGAGGTTGAATTTAACGTTTCTGTCCGCATAAAATTAAAATAAGTAAAAATTTGAGGAACTTGGAAATAAAGTCGCCGAAATCCAAAGAACATTCAGTGTGTGAGTGTGAGGGACAGGTTTGTCCTGCCCCCCTCGACAAAATCCTGGCTACGCCCGTGGCCGGAGGTGATTTGGCTGAGCCGTCTGTGGCCGCACGGCCGCTCTCTGTTGACAGTTGGTGCTCGTCACACACGCGCTGTTCGGTTATCTTGTGCGGCCCGACCGCTGTGCGCGGTGGCCGATAGCGGCCTGCGCAGCCTGCCGCCGGCGGCGACCGAGCGGCTACTCACAGCCGCCGCGTGGCGTCTTTCAGACACGCCGGCCGGCAGGCGGGCGCCATCTTGGACGGTCTTCAGGGGCCGTTGCCGATGGCAGCGGTGTCAAGAAGCATCATCCAAGACTCCGGTCAGGGGCTGTAATGTCAGGCAGTGGATGATTGGAGGGCCTTGGATGTCCCGGACGACGCTTTTTGACCGTCTTCCGTGGCGGGAATACCTGAAAGAAGTTGTCGATAACAGCGCCCGTTTCGAAAGCGAGAATAGCCCCTGATGACATTTCTTAAGAGAAGACTTTTATGACTCTTGGGTGACAGCCGTTGATGGCAGTCTGTGATAACCGTCATTGATGATGGTCCTGATGACGGCGATTGGTCTCGCTCGTGATGACGTTTCCTGATGTCAGTCCCTTAATGCCTCAATGATGTCTATCCCTTAACTGCACGGGCACTGACATCAGTAGTTGATCTCCCTGGATGGTCCCGCCCGTTCCCGCCACTCGCAGCCTGGCTCTGATGTTGATTACGACAGACGTGCGGCCGCTGGACACCGTTTACCTGCTGCAGCCGCCGCTGTAGGGATGCAATCAGGGTTTCCTGAAACGAAAGACAAAAAATATTTTTTAGCACGCTGGCTCCTCCTCCGTCTTTTTTCTCCTCGCTCGCTATTCTTCTTAACCAGGGGCGGTGGGGGGGGGGGAGTCCCGCGGCCCCGTCTCTCTGGATGCGCCTTTGCGCGGCCATAAGGCTGTCAGCTGAAACCCCTGCGCCTGCCTGACGCAGGGCCTCGCCGCCGTCCGGCGCGGATTTAGTATTATCTCAGTGGATCACAATGCAGAGGAGGCCAGTGCTCGGTGTGGTCAACTGCGACGTGCCCTCCAGTACTGCATTTGCGGTTACTGAATTCATTGCTGGCTCTTCACTGGCGGAGCTTTGCAAAGATGTTGGCAAAAATGGGGGGGGGGGCAGCGGAATGTTAATTTCAACAAATTCCGATATTGTTGAGGCCATTCTTTTCATGCACTTCCATAGACCTAATCTTAAAAATCCCAAATTATTGGGGTCTTTCCCGAAACCCCAAAGCCACGTGGCCCTCTCCAGCTACATTGTCACCCCACCCTGCGCCGTGTAAACAGCCCTCCCTGGCGTGAACTGGTCTCACCGATCTTCGCAATGGGAGGTGGGGTCGTGACGTCACCGACACTTCAGTGCGCAAGTCGACTGACAGTCGCGTCGGTGTACCGATGGTGTAAAGTAATCTTGGGTATGGGTATAAAGTAATCTTGGGTAAATCTTCCCAGGCCTCTCTTCACTGTGATAGCCGAGCTGTGACGTCATCTGGGCACGTGACGTCGTTTGTCGGGAACGTCCCAGCGGCAGGAGCCGTTCGTAGAATAACGCAATCCGCGCCAATTGGCTTCCTAGCCGGATTTCGAACTCAGGTGAAGCTGTGTAAAATTCGTCCGTCAGTTACGCAAACTTTCGGGGAACGGCGCTGCATATTTTACACAGAACTCCAGGCGGTCTCCTGCGTCTAGCTGGCTGCGGCAGAGCCTGGAAATGATGCTATCTGAATCTGTCCGGCGAAAATTGCAACGGTTTCCATCGCCGCCAGGAATTTCCGGCCTGCGCGTATTTCTGCTTAAAACCGATGAGTTTTCCCTGTTGCCCGCTGCCGCTCGCCCCCTCCCCGTCCCCCGCCGCCCCAGCCCCCTCCCCCCTCAGCACCTGGTATCGGCTGGCCCGGCGCGTGGGCAGTGGGGTCAGGGGTCACGGCCTGTTGCCCTGCGGCCCGCCCCCATGCCGGCTGCGAAGGTCCTTCCTTTGTTCTCGCCTTCACGCAGCGGCGGCAAGCGCTGCTTGGCCCGCGCACATGATGCCTGACGCATGATGCGTGATACGGTGCGCGGCTGCGCCAGTGCCGTGTCGCCTCTGTGTCGCTGATGTCGCAGTGGGGACAGCTGTGACACCGCAGTGTCACGGCAGGGCAGAGCAGTGACGCGGCATCGGCACCGGCTGCGTATCAGTGTCACCGCTCATGTGTCAGTGTCACCGCTGTTGTGCCACCGTCGTTCGCTGCTGTGTCGGTGCAACCTGGTGGCACTCCTGCGCCATTGCTGTGTCGCCGCTACGCAGCTGTGTGACAGCAGTGTCACCCGAGTCACTGCTCGGTCAGCGGTGTGCCACTTATGTACATAGGCGCAGCCAAGGAGGGGAGCCGGCCCCTCCCCCCGGCCCACAGGTTTTGCGAAAACCATTGCACATCGTCTTTCGGCATGCGGTTTTCGTATGATTTCAGTTCATCCTGAACCCGGCCCCCCTTAAGTCCTGGCTGCGCCCCTGCTTATGCATCACTTTTGAGTCCCCGCAGCGCCGTTGTCTCTCGCCTGTTCGCACGCGTCCCCCCCCCCTCCAGTCGATGGCTCGACCTTCCTTTAGCCCGTTTTCTGCGTCGGAAGATCTCTGGTGCAGGAGAGGGGCGCACGGAGCCAATGTTGCCGGCCGGCCGCTCACCAACGCTGCACATTGGCCTTGATCTGTTGCATGATGACGGGTACTCTCCGCCAACCGTGCCCCAGTTTTCACCGCTTCTGCAAGCGACGATTGGCTGCGCCAGGCCCGCTCAGTGTCAGCTGACCCAGTTTGGTTCATTTGCGTGGTGGTGGTCCCTAGGTGTTTTCGCAGTTTACGATTGCTTTCGTTTTGGTTGCCGTCTGTCGTTGGTTTGGATATTTCGGTCTCTCGACAAATGTAAAGTTCTTGGCTGCGCCGTGGCCACGTCGACGCAGCAGTCTGACGTAGTGCCGCCCGGGCAGAATTCTGCCGAAACTGCCGGGCTGCGACCCGGGCCGACTCCGGGCGTCCGTCACGCGTTCTGCGGAGCTTTTCTGGGGCTCTGCTGAGTTCTCGGAAGTTGCATGAAAGCTTCGCTGTGAATTATGGAACCGAACGAAAGGTTCTTGTTCTGCGTGCTTTCTGCGAGCAGATCGGCGTTCGGTGACGAAGAATCTGTGTGTAGGTTTGACCCACGGTTGGCAGGGTGGAGGACAAAAACGCGTTTTTCTGTTGGTGCCGCTTTACAGCTTTGGTAATTCGAAACCAAGGAACTCGAGCCATGCTTTTGCATCTACCTCATTTTGCTACTTGTTCCAATGTGCTGAGGAATTCCTCATACGAGATCATTGCTTCGCGAATGCAGACATGCAGAGGAAACATTTCAAACAAACGTTGACTGCATGCTTGCGGATGTCCGACCACCGTAAACATTTACATAGCTCGCTCACGAGAGTGACTGCAGATAAACCCGCATCTGCACAACATGGGTCTGCAGATCTGGACCACACGTGCTAACCGGGGTCACGACAAGCTCAGCTGGCCCGAGCTGTGGCAGCCAGAGACCGCCACGTCAGCGACCGTGGTTCCCTCTGAGTTGGTCCCCCCCATCCCGCCTCCTCTGCCCCCTCCGCTCGCTCAGTCCGTGTTCTGGGTGTTCCGCCGGCTGCCGCTCGTCAGCTGGCGGCACCGGCAGGCGGAGCAGGGGCGGCGCCAGCGGGGGTCCAGGGGAGGCTGATGTGGGGACCGGGAAAGGCGCGCCGGTCGCCGGACGTGATCGGCCGAGGAGCTGAAGTGTCTGGAGTCTGGAGGCTGGAGTCAGGAGGTTGGCAGGGTCGGCTCAACCTCCCCGGCTATCGTGCCTGGCGGCGCCGCTGCGGATGAGCTAATGCCCGCGGGCGGTGCCGCAATGTTTCAGCCGCGAGTCGGCACGTGATCTGTCTGCGCCGTGTTTTGTTTGGAAGAGGTCCGCGCCTGAGCACATCGGCGTTCAGGCCACTGCCAGGTCACTGTGACCGCTGTCGGGTCAGCGTCTGACCGCTGCCTGCCATTCCTTGACCGCTGCCGGGTCACCCTTTGACCCCTACCGGGTCACCCTCTAACCGCTGCCAGGTCACCCTCTGACCAGTGCCAGGTCATCCTCTGGTCTCTGCCAGGTCGCCCTCTGACCGCTGCCAGGTCACCACCTAACCCCTCCCAGGTCACCCTCTGACCCTTGCGAGGTCAGTCTCCGACCCCTGCCAGGTTAGTCTCCGACCCCTGCCAGGTTAGTCTCCGACCACTGCCAGGTCCTTTCAAGCGAAACGGGGTCCGCCGGCCTGGAAGAGACCGACGCGGGCCAAGACGGCGCCAGTTACTCCGCTCCCGTGCCAACTCATGAGACTAATATTGAACTTTGGCAAAGTGGACGGCCGCCCCCCCCCCCCCCCCCGGCGCAGCCGCAGCCGCCGCTGGGTTGCCGGCCCGAGGCGGTCCTGTTCCCGAAGTGGCACAGGGCGAGGCTGCTGGGCTCGTTGCCGTGCCGGAAGGGATGGGTGTAGGTTTTGGTTTGACTCTGGGTGTCGGCACGCCCACGAAATTGAAGCCGGCACCCGCGAACGTTCCAGAAGGTTTTGCTGTCACGCGCCATTTTTACCTAATGCGCAGTCATTTTTTAACACCTTTTAAAGGAGGGACATGACGTCACTGGTATGGGAGCATGCGTAAATTTATTAACGAAGCACACCAGTCCTCCCCCAGTGAGCGTCCGCATTACTATTTCTGTATCTGCAAATTTCATTGATGTTGGTCTACGGCCCGTTCCGGTGTCCCACCGTAAACATTTGTGGAAAACCTCTGTCCTGGAGGAGGGTACGAGTGGCGAACCGGAACAGGTGGATACAGCAGAGGCCCGTATCTTAAGTACAACAGGGCCTATGGGGACGGTGGTGTGTGAAAGGGACGCTCTCCTCTTCAGCTGACGTTTTGACGAGGAAAACTAGGGCGGTTGTCTCCGCCTTTGCACGCTCCTGTGCGTGCCGTCGCTCCGAGCTTCGCTCGGGAAATGGTCTCCTCAGCTTCATGCTGCTGCTGCCGTTTCCTGTGCGGCGAGTGCAGCCGTTCCGCGGCGAGGTAAATCACGGCCGTGAGCGCGCTGCTGCCATTGGCTGGAGGCCGAGGGGCGGCTGCGACTGGTGGTCGGGCGCCTTGGGGTCAGCTCGATTTGGGGCGCTGGATCGGCACGACGGAGGTGGGGGGGGGGGCGGACGGGGTCACCGCCGGGTCATCCTGTCGTGCGTCGCCGTGACCACTGACCCACACGCGGAACCGGGGGTTCCTGCTAATCTGTCACGATCCCAGAAGTCCGACCACAGTCCCTACCAGTGCGACCAGGGCGGGTTAAAAAGGGATCAGGGAAATGGAGATTAGGAGATTAGTGTTAAATAGATAAATAGATGGTGATAAATAGCTAAGTAGTGTTAATGTAGAAATGAATATCTTCTTGCATTTAGACGAGGCTTGTGATGCGTAACAGGAAAGAACACGCAGTTTTCGCTGACAGCATGTTTCGCTGAATGTTTTGAAAACCGTGGTACCGATTCCGCCAGCGGTTAAGGACCTCCCACGAAGGTCAGCAGGGCGCGCTCCTGCGCTGACTTCTCCCAGGTCACGGTTCCCGGGACAGGCGGCAGGAGCCAGCTGTCGGCGGGGTGGGGGAAGGTCGGTTACATTCGATGCGGCAGCTGACTTTTGTGTTTGGTTGGAGACCTCTGAGCACAGCACGTGACTAGTGATCACTGATTTTGCGTTGCTGTACCTCGAATGGCTGCCATCCTTAGACATGCATCTATTACTCACCCATGCATAGGAGCCGAGCAATCGCACCCCCCCCCCCCTTCCAGTTTTAGCGTAAACCCTAAAGACCAGATTTAGAAGCAGATATTAAAACAACACAACAAAGAAAAGCTGGAACCCGTTGCTCCGTCTTGCTCCGAAAGCTGGCCATTGATGGCGGACTCCGGCTGACTAGTTTATGGAAATTGGGGATTTTGGCACGCGTTACGTCATTTATTGGCGGCGTGTCGCTGGTGTGTTTTGATGGCGTCATCACACCGACCCTGTGACGCACAGAACCTGTTTTCCATTTCATCGCATGACGAAGTAGTCCTCCGTTTTCAGCCCATTTAGCGAAGGGCATTCAATATCGCTGGGTGATCTATTGGGGTTCGATTGGGGCATGCATCACATTGCTATTTTGGTACAATATCGTCGGATCCTTGTCAAAATTTAGCTTCTGAAAGGTTTCCGTACCTGGTTTTCTGCATATGCCCCAGAGCGCTCCAGAGCACTCACTTGTGCGGGATAGAACATCACACAATATAACATCAGCATATAACACAATATATCATCATAGAACATCAGCTGAATGATCTGAATGAGGTGATCAGCATGTGGCGTGAAATTTGAGCGGTCGTTTCTCTGGCGGACGTCTTTGAGTGTTTCTTCATCCGTGCGTCGGTCTTTCGGTGAGGAAATGTGAACGATGAAACGCCGTCCTTCCCGTTCACCGCGAGCAGGAAGTTTCTGTCCGTTCGGCTTTCGTACAGGGATCACCCACGTCGACAGCATGCTGCACTTCGGGGCTCTGTCTTTCCGTGCGTTTGTATTCTCAACATTTCGGTATGGCCTTGCTCTCAAAGCTGTACAGGCTATGTAGCAGTTATTTAACAGACCAGACAGACCAGACTCATGTAGACATGACTGGTCGATAGTGTATAATTCTCCGTAAAAAAACGTCGACCGAAATTGACTGTTTTTACGGCGGGCTCGTGCTTTGTGATACGAGGGCGGCTGACGTGCCTGACGTGTGACGTGCGACACGTGACGTGCGCTGTGTTCGTATACAATGGCGTCCGCGTCAGCGCGTGGGACGACGTCCTTTGTGATATTCTGCCGCAGCTGAGGAGGCGGTCTGGTCAAAATCTGCCGACGCCGCTGTCTCAACCGACGCGTGGCCCTGCGATTGATTCGGCAGAGCCGCATGTGGCGCCGCAGTTGTCTCGTTGATTTATTGGCCGCCAGGGTCAGTTTCTCGAACATATGTTGCCGATGGATTCCACGAAAACCGAGGATGGATGCGCAAGCGCTGTCATCCTGTTTTTTGTCAGTCGCATCTGTTCAGTGTTGCTGGTAGAAATACCGGGCGGCCAAAGTCTGGTCGTCACATTTGCAATGGAAGATTTGCCCGCGTGCCGCTTCGACGCGCGGCGGTCCGCGTTGCGCAATGCGCGCTCGCCGTTTTCTACCGGTTTCGGGAGCGGTGGAAGCCGCACGGCTGCCGCCAGCGGCGGTCGATTACGACGAACGTACCTGGTGGTGCACAGTTTCCGGAGTTCCGAACAGGTCGCTCCATTAGACCCCACCTCGTGCGGCCCCGCGCAGTGGCCCCGCTGCAGCCGGCCGGGCGAGGCCAGCCGGCCGGGGTCAAGGTCAGCGGGCGGCCACCGCTCCGGCGCCGCCAGCTGCGTCGCCCGGCAACCGGCCCCGCCGACCAGGGGCCGGCTGTCATCGCGCAGGCAGTGCATGACGGAGGCGTCTGCCCGGTGCACGGGCGCCGGCGACAGTGGGGGGCGAGGCGCGGCGGCGGTGGCACGGGACCCGGCAGCGGTGGAGCTCCACGGAGTTCTACCGTCGGCTGCGGACGGCACGCGCGGTGACCCCGTCTTCTGTCGCTTCGTGCTGCTCGGACCTGAGCAGCGGTGGCCTGACGTGTGACGTTGTGCAACGTTTGCTGTGGCCTGAAGCTCGGAGCCGCACTGTGACTCGAGGCTCCAATCTGTGCTGCAAGCTGAGGTCGCGGTGCGCCGACCTGGAGTTTAGTGCTCTGTCGTTACCGCGTGCTCCGTGCTGAGCTGCGACTCGGACAGCAGCGCTGTGCTCGAACCGTGCTCTCGTCTCGGGTGAGGACGCCTGGCCGGGCCGTGTGAAATGGCAGCCCCGACCTCCGGAACAGGAGCGCAGCGCCCGCTCCGGCAGGCCGACCCCACGGCGGGGGGCAGCCAGGCGCCCGCCGGGGAACGGCCAGCCTCCGGCGGAGAGACGCCTGAGGAGCGGCGGGTATCGGGGGAGACTCGGGAGACCTCGGCGATGTCGGAGTCTGCCGTGGCAGAGGCCGTCCCTCCTGGAGCAGAGACGCCGCCTCCTGGAGCAGGAGTGTCCTCCCCTGGAGCGGGGGCGGACTCTTCTGGAGTCGTGGTCCTCCGTGAGGGAGAGACCCCTCGCGATGCAGCTGCCTCGTCTGAAGTGGAGTCCCCTGGCGGAGCAGGGTCCCGCGCTCCCGCAGGAGAGGCGTCCCGTTCCGGAACGGAGGCGCCAGCTCCTGGAGCAGCGGCGCACCCTCCCGGAGAGGCGGCGTCCTCTCCTGGAGCAGTGGCGCCCTCTCGGGCGGGCGGCGCCGTGCCGCGCCGCCGGCTTCAGCCGACAGGCGGCGCCACCTCCGGCCGCCGGCGGCGGGTACCGCCCGAGGGGGATCAGAGCTCAGACGCGCCCCAGGCGGCCGCCGCCGGGTCACTCGACGCCTCGGGCGGCGGCCGGGCGACGGCCGGGCGGTCCGGAGCGTCTGGCGGAGGTCGCGCGCCGACTGGGGACGCTGGGGGCGGCCTGGGGCGGGCGCCGTCCCCTCAGGGCTCGACCGGCGGCCTGTCGGCGGCCCTTGCTGCCGGCCTGCGGGCCTGGCTGCGGCGCCTGAGCCCGCGAGACGAGGCGGACGAGAGTCTGCCGCTGACCGGTGGCGCCGACCAGTGAGTATGGCACTAAACCGGGAGCTAGGCTGCACGCATAGGCGTAGGGACGGGGGGAGGCCATGGCCCCCACTTTTTGGAAAATGTAACGTAAGTCCTTTGGGGAGAAACGTCTCTGTGCCCCCCTCCCGCCGCACGTTTCTGAATGTTCCTACGCTCCTGGCTGCACGTCCTTCCTCAGGGATTCGCGTTGTCTTGCGGTGGGCATTTGTCGCACGAGGCAGCTGTCGCGCAACAGCTCGAGTGGGTGGTCTGACGTCGTGTTCGACCCTCTGAACCACGGATATAACAGTCCGAGCACTCGTCGGGGAGGGCGGCAGCCCGGCTTAGTTTGGAGGGTTTTAGCACAATCCCTACGGTGTTAAGAAGTAGCCTCAAATTGTATCTGGCCTAACCCGCTTCAGAAGTACCTCGCACCCACGCAGTGAACGGCCGGTCACCCTGATGGTGTTACCCCCTACCAGCCATCATCAACTCCGTCGCAGCGTGAATCCCCTAGGGTACGAGTGACGACTCAGGGACGTAGCCAAGGGTGGGGGCATAGGGGCCATGGTCCCCCTGAGCCAAGCGATCCACATTACATATTGAGGGATTTGGCAGGAATGCGTCGTAGCGATCATATAATATGCTGCAAAAGCAAACATTACATGTTTTCCTGTGCGTTAAGTATGAGGTAAATTACACAGAATTGCTGTTATTTTTTTCAAAACGTTCTTCATATATCAATGTCATGTGACAGATTTTGACATTTGCCCCCCCCCCGCCGAAGAAAATCCTGGCTACGTGCCTGTGACGGCGTGGTGACCTCGACGCTCGACGAACGGTCGAACCATCTGTGACAGGGCTATGGGGAGGCGCCGACCCTCGGGTCAGCCAAGGAAACCACTATGGTCATTGTTACGTGACTGTTTTTCCGATTTCAGAAATGACGATGATATGCTGGGAATGATGGAAAGTACGCGCATTAAATATTTGATATTTCTCATGCCAGTAAAAAAATCATACCGTGGCCATCCGTTATTTGCCTGCTTAGCATCCGTTAAAGCACCGTTATTTGTCTGCGAAGTGCTGCTCCAAGACGGTGGGCTCACTCCGCCCCTGCCAGTGTCTCATCTGAATATCGTCCGCCGATCCCAGACGTGCCGACACAAACGCAGACTGTCTGCGTGCCTCTGGGCTGTCGTCAGCCAAGGTCACGAGGCGCGTGACAGTGTGTTTAGACAGTATCGCAGTACCATTTACACAGCATCATGGCGTACACGAACCCGACAGCCCTCGGTTAAACTGACCGCGGCTATCGGACCATAAACACCGCAAAGTTCTGCGCGCGCGCGGAGGCTCGGTTCATTCGCTGCGGGCACCTCCGTTTTGGAAGATCTCGTCCGTCGCGCGCCACGAGGTAAGGCATGGGATCGGGCTCGTGCTGCAGAGGCGGTGGGCGTAAAACAGATTTGGCCACCGGTGGAGGCTTCCGGAAATTAGTGGTGTTGGCTGAGGCCGAACCGGGCCGTTTCTTTTCGTACGTGACGTGTGCTTTAACTGTAGGCAGATTGGCGTTGCATGGGCAACACCAAGAACAGCCACGTGCATCTGGAGCTGTCGATTGGTTTTCACTTTCCACTCTGATCTGACGTGCTCCGCGACTGGCAGCGGAGTGGGCCTCGTGGGATGGGATGTAGTCGTGGTGAATCGATGACGAGAATCGTCCAGGCCGGAACAGAGCATTCGGATCAGGTCACCCAGGGGTGCAGGGGGTACATGTCGTCCCCGCTTCGCTGCCGATGACAGTAAAGCGCAGGTTTAGTTTCCATGTTTTCGCTCTCTTCCACCATAACGTTGCGTCAAATAGGCGGGACATCAGATGTGTAAGAAAAGGAGCATTTTTATTTGATTTTGGGTTAAAATGCAATGAAAAAGTACTCGATGGTACTGAGTGAGGTGGTACGAGGTAATAGCCCGCCAGTGGTACTGAGAGAGGTCGTCGCGCTTTTGCCCCATCCTAGATCTGCCCTTACAACCGGGTCTGTGCCTGATTCACCTCGAGTGAGTCAAATCCTCAGTAGCTGGAAGTCTCTTCTGATTCTGACTCATGGCTGTTTTTAAAAACATGAATCGCCTCAATTCTCGATTCGACCCCAGCATCACTCTATCAGACCACTCAGATCAAACAGGGGAAAAACTGATGAAATGGTGGTGGAATGACCCAAACAAGTCTGCGATTCCATTCTGATTCCGATTTACTACGGTTTTGAAAAGAATCAATTCTGATTCTGACCAGCGACTAAAGCATGTAACTACCGAATCGATTCGCAATCAAATTCAGCATCGTCTTTAAATCGATTCCAGCGCAGGCTGCTTACAACCGAAGGATCATACCCCGAGCCGCCGAAACACGGCAGATTATTCCGAGCTGACGCAATCTGATGGCGGGCCGGGCCGGACTGGCCGAGCCCGATTCCCTGCCCCGTCAAGGTCACCCGGTCGGTGGCCTCTGGGCAGTTGTACACCTGGCGTGGGCGAACGTCACTCATGGCGTTGGGTCCGGAGAGCTCGGGTATCACGTTGACCGCTGGCCGATATACGAGACGGGGGAGTGATTTTCGGCCCACGGCCGGTTGTCGAGTTTTGCCCTCGCTGCAGAGTACCGTGGATAGTTTCTTCACGGATGCGGTTGATTTTGACGGCCCCAGAGGCGTAGAGTCATGTCGCTGGTCACCAGAACATCTCCCGTCGTAATGACTGTGTTTACCCACGGCTTAACGCACGGAATAATGCAGGGATAAACGCGCGAAATGATTTGGTTTTATGAATCGACGTTCTGGAGAGTGAATCCTCCGCCGACCGGAAGGACCGGCGGCGCCGGCCAGTCGGCCGGCGACTTCGAAGTCAGCTGACCGACTAATTAGGGACATCAGTCAGGAGCCGGGCTCGAGCTGGCCAGGACCACATTGTGCCCAGGACTGAAACCAGGCCTCACGGGGACCGAAACCAGACTGGAACCAGGCCTCACAGGGACCGAGACCAGACTGAAACCAGATCCGACAGAGACCGACACCGGTATGAGACCAGGCCTTGCCGAGATGCTGGTCCAAATCAAGTTACTGCTGTTCTTCACATGCCTTTAAATATCTGAAACCTAAGAACCTGTCATGCGCCCTGCCCTGTATGAACCCAGTGAGCCCATCACAAAGCCACGGGAACTACGTCCTCCCCCTCCCCTTCAAAATCTTGAATCGGCGCCAGGACACGGCCTCATCCATCATTCCGTGCTCTCTCTCTACGGTAGTACGCTCTGACCCCTCCCTCCCCCGCTGACCCCTGCCCTCATCCATTCTCTTGTCTTCGTCTCCCGCCCCCGTATTTCAGTCCTGACCTCTCGCCGCTTGGCGGCGCCTCTGTCGCGGTGCGCTGGGTGACGTCATGTTCGGCCTATATTCCACCCCCACCCCCACCCCCGGGCACGTGCAGCTCACACACAGCGGTTGGCAGACGCCGCCGGCGCGAAAAAGCCGGAGCAGAATGGCAGAGGGCTGCGGCGGAACGGCACAGGTCGCACCCCGGGCAAAAAAGATCATTCGAGGCCATAGGGGAGATCAAAGATCGGGGAGGGACAGAAAGCCAGGGCAACAGGCAAAAAAAGAAACTCGTGGGGGCTCGCTGCTTGTGAATGTGTTACGAGCAGAACAAGTTTGAGCGGGCCAGCTGGGAACCGTCAGGGCAGAGTGGCACAGGCCACAGCTGAGCGTCGTTACGAGCAGAACAAGTTTGAGCGGGCCAGCTGGGAACCGTCAGGGCAGAGTGGCACAGACCACAGCTGAGCGTCGTTACGAGCAGAACAAGTTTGAGCGGGCCAGCTGGGAACCGTCAGGGCAGAGTGGCACAGGCCACAGCTGAGCGTCGTTACGAGCAGAACAAGTTTGAGCGGGCCAGCTGGGAACCGTCAGGGCAGAGTGGCACAGGCCACAGCTGAGCGTCGTTACGAGCAGAACAAGTTTGAGCGGGCCAGCTGGGAACCGTCAGGGCAGAGTGGCACAGACCACAGCTGAGCGTCGTTACGAGCAGAACAAGTTTGAGCGGGCCAGCTGGGAACCGTCAGGGCAGAGTGGCACAGGCCACAGCTGAGCGTCGTTACGAGCAGAACAAGTTTGAGCGGGCCAGCTGGGAACCGTCAGGGCAGAGTGGCACAGACCACAGCTGAGCGTCGTTACGAGCAGAACAAGTTTGAGCGGGCCAGCTGGGAACCGTCAGGGCAGAGTGGCACAGACCACAGCTGAGCGTCGTTACGAGCAGAACAAGTTTGAGCGGGCCAGCTGGGAACCGTCAGGGAAGGGGGGCAAAGACAGCTGAGCGTCGTTACGAGCAGAACAAGTTTGAGCGGGCCAGCTGGGAACCGTCAGGGCAGAGTGGCACAGGCCACAGCTGAGCGTCGTTACGAGCAGAACAAGTTTGAGCGGGCCAGCTGGGAACCGTCAGGGCAGAGTGGCACAGGCCACAGCTGAGCGTCGTTACGAGCAGAACAAGTTTGAGCGGGCCAGCTGGGAACCGTCAGGGCAGAGTGGCACAGGCCACAGCTGAGCGTCGTTACGAGCAGAACAAGTTTGAGCGGGCCAGCTGGGAACCGTCAGGGCAGAGTGGCACAGGCCACAGCTGAGCGTCGTTACGAGCAGAACAAGTTTGAGCGGGCCAGCTGGGAACCGTCAGGGCAGAGTGGCACAGACCACAGCTGAGCGTCGTTACGAGCAGAACAAGTTTGAGCGGGCCAGCTGGGAACCGTCAGGGCAGAGTGGCACAGACCACAGCTGAGCGTCGTTACGAGCAGAACAAGTTTGAGCGGGCCAGCTGGGAACCGTCAGGGCAGAGTGGCACAGACCACAGCTGAGCGTCGTTACGAGCAGAACAAGTTTGAGCGGGCCAGCTGGGAACCGTCAGGGCAGAGTGGCACAGACCACAGCTGAGCGTCGTTACGAGCAGAACAAGTTTGAGCGGGCCAGCTGGGAACCGTCAGGGCAGAGTGGCACAGACCACAGCTGAGCGTCGGAAAAAGGCCTGCAGCGCGGCGGAAAAGGTCAGAGGGCAGGAGACTGTCTCAAGAGAGTCGGCTGTGTCGACCGCCCAGGCATGTAGCCAGGGTTTTCCTGGGGGGGGGGGAATGTCAAAGTTTGTCATAGGCCACTGCCATATGACGAAATTTATAGGAAAAAGGTAATTATATGTAACTGGCCTCACATTCAACCCACAGACACACATATAATGTTTGCTTTTGCAACGTCTGTACGACCACTATTCTGTACTTGTGCGAAATCGCTATATGTTTGGTGCAGACCGCTTGGCCCAGGGGGCATCCCCCACCCCCCCCCCGTCTTGGCTACGTCCCTGCTGCCGGCTGACGGCTGACGGTGGCAGCGAGCCAGTTCCCCTGTCGGCGGCGGCGATCGTGTGAGATGGTGCTGGCTCTGCTCTCATCCGTACGGCAGATCGAGCCGAACGATCTGGGCAGGAACGCCACCGGGGGGGGGGGGGGGGCAAAAGGCCCTCCGCTGGAGGTGAAACGTTAACGTTTCTTTACGCTCCGAAAGCGGACAATTTCCGGGGCCCGAAAATAAGATGCCGAGGATTTTCAGTTTTGAAGGGGCTATGTTTGTCCTGTCCCTCTCCTCGTCCAGTCCTGGCTGCACTCCTGGGTCTGGGGATGAGTCAAGCTGGGTATGTGTTGAATCGCAAAGCAAGCCGTTCCTTTCTCTTCATTCACGTGAACATTGCAAACGCTGTCCTTGTATTCGCGATGCCTGCAACGTATTTTCGGCTGAAAGAAACGACCCCAAAACGTATTCTTATTTCCATCTCGTTTTAGTACCGGCCGATTCTCCTCCGCTGAAGCTCACGCTTGCGTCTCCTCGTGCCGGGACGCGTGCCCGACGTGTCTCCCCGAGCTGCGTCTCCGCCGACGGCCCGCCGTCTCCGGAGTCGACTGCGGCCGGTCCAGCGACTGGGCAGTGCCGGCTGCACCTCTTTTGTCCAGCCTCACCTCACCTCACCTCTTTTGTCCAGCCTCACCTCACCTCACCTCTTTTGTCCAGCCTCACCTCACCTCACCTCTTTTGTCCAGCCTCACCTCACCTCACCTCTTTTGTCCAGCCTCACCTCACCTCACCTCTTTTGTCCAGCCTCACCTCACCTCACCTCTTTTGTCCAGCCTCACCATTTCGGAGCTGTGGGACGCAGGACGATGGGTGGCGTGGCCGGGGATTTCCGAAAATTTGAAAATCGAGCATGTGATTTCAGACGGTTTTTTTCCAGTCGTTGTCATAGGCGTAATGTCGGGAGGAGACGGTGGTTTTCGGGGGCGGGGGAGGGGGCTGTTGCCGATACGGTCCACTGAGCTGCTTAGATGCAGACAAGAACGTAGCCAAGAGGGGGGCATGGGGACCATGGTCCCCCTGAGCCAAGTGGTCTACACTAGATATGTAGCGATTTGGCAGGAACGCCTAATAATGATCATGTACATATTGCGAAGACAAACGTTAGATGCATTCCTATGGGTTAAATATGAGGTCAGTTACATAACATTGCTGCTTCTTCCTATCAACCTCGTCATATGCCAGTGCCATATCACAAAACTCGACATTTTCCCCCCCCCCAGGGAAATCCTAGCTGCGTGCCTGGTTACGGACCTGCCGCGGGCCCGGCTTCGTCACCGAGCCGCGCGGCCGGTGGACCGCCGCCCGTAAATTATTAAACTGGCCGTCGACGACCGGCGTAAATACAATACGAACGCATGCCGAACATCTGGCGGGCCGTAAAGTCCCCTGTCTGGACTGGCGCCGCGCAGCCAACCGCATGGCAACGCCGACGACGACGGCGTCGACGCCGAGGGCGGGACGGTGGCGCCGGCGTGTCCAATTGGCCGCCGTCGGCAGGCCGGCGGAGGTGGCGATGTCCGCTGTTGCAGGGCGAGCCCCATTGTCGGACGCTCGAAGGTCAGGACTAGCTGAAGCCGAATTGCCAAAGATGCTCTGTAGTCATTTGCGGACAAGACTTAACAGACACAATTCGCAGACTGGATCAGAATTTGTGTTATTTCGATTCCTGGAAATGAAGCGAACTTGCTTTTCATGGGGACCTGACGCGAGGAATGTTAATTGATTCATCCATGCTGAATACAACAGCCGGAATGCGACCTTTCAAGGGCTCTGTGGCATGAATCAAATCCGGTAACGACAGTGATGCCGTTTGCAAATTCCTGCCATTCAGGGACTCCGGAAATGACGTGCCAAATTGGGCTGCGTAATGAAATGGGCGTACCGTAGTCACTGACACTGCCACTGGAGTTCTTTCGAATAAAAAGTAGACACGTGCCAGTCTTTCGTTCCAGTTTACTCAGTGTCAGTCCTGTTTTGCTGTTCAGCTGTATTCGCATGTAGTGCTGGCAGGTGGATATCGGGGATATCGTCTTTTATACTCGGCAGAATTTTCTGCCTGTCATTAGTCAGCATTCCAGCGCAGTTGGAGCCTGATCCCAGCAGCAGTCCGTTTCCGCGTTCCAGCTTTGTCATCGAATCTGGACGTTCGCGACTAGCGGCACGTGCCGTTCACAGTAAGCGTCCTTCACTTGATGACGAAGGGCACCTGTCTGAAACGTGAGCGGGCGCGCCGTCACAGCGCACCGTCACGCACGCGCTGAACGCGCAGACCAAGCGGCCCGAATGCGCAGTTGTCTGCTCCGGGTCCCGCACCTACACCACACGGGTCACCAGGCGACCGGCCGCCCATTCGGGAGCCATCTGTGACGTCACCGACACATATTGGCCGTCCGCTGAACGTGCCGCCATCAGGCGGACCACTCCACAGCGCTGCGGACCGGTTTGGGTGATGCTGGGAACGGCCGCTCCTGTTCGTCGAACGCTGGCTCAGCTGAAGGCGCTCGTCGAAGCGTTGCCGGAATATCTGCGCAAGGCGCCAGGAGCGTGGCGAGAGAGGGTCAGGCGGCTCAACCGACCCATTAGCAGCAATGTTTCATCATTATCTCGCCAGCGCTTGGGCTTGATGGCTAGTCTGTTTGGATTTTCAGGGCGTCATATTTCAGGGTTTGGCCCCGTTAGAAAATGCGGACTGCTCTTCGGACAGGCACGTGGCTGGGGGGGGGGGGGTCAGGGCCGTCAGAGGTCACGCGGGGTCACCGCGCCGTTTAGGTTGCCTCGAGCAATTCGCGTGACGCCTGAATCCCCCAGGGGGAACTACTGCGGTGATGGATGGTCTGAACTCACTGAGTGCAAGATAGAAATGCCATGGCGCGGCTCCGATAAGGTGATACGGTGTCGGTGGCGTTATAAGAGGTCTGGGTGTAGCATGGTTCCAATGACATGGTTGAGTCCTTTGTGTGGGAGCGGAAGGGAAACCTAGAAAGCCCACAGCCATTGTGAGTAACGCATTTTCATGTAATATCGGACAGTTTCTAGTAACCAATGTCCACACGTGAGACAGAAATCCGAATGACGCATGATATCCATGGTCCAAAGTTTGATAATGTTTAAATCCCACCTTCTTGCGACAATTTCGAGGAGTCAGAGTTCAGCCAAGAGCCGCCATCCCTTCAGCGCGTGATGGCAACGTCTCCGACTTTATAGAACGTTGCACGTTCCACACACAGAATGAATTCTCGCTGCCCTGCCCGTAGGGCACGGGGCGTTAATGGGTTAAAATCGTGAAAATTTGCTAGGGCCACTATCCGTCCTGGCCCACTGGTTACTGCACACATGATCCAGGTACTTTTGTTGCAAGCCACAGGGCAGGTGGATTGGTGGCCTGTCAGTTCCGGAAATGTCTGCACAAACTCTGCGTGTAAATACCTTGCCTGAAATAGCACTGACCCTGACAGCATAAACAATCCTTTGTTACATACGCTTCGAGGGATGGGCGTTTGTCAGTGTGCTGGCGTTGCGTACGATTGTCCCGATTTCCATAGCAAAGGATGGTCCGTATTCATGGCTGGGGATTTCCGAAAAGTATTGGGGGACCGACATACGGTTTCGGACCGTTTCTTCCCAGTCATTGCCATAGGCACAATGCTAAAATCCCTGAATGTTGGCGAGGGGAGGTCCGGATCCCCGTCCCCTCGGGACAGTCAGCGATGTCCGTAATAACCGCGGATCCGGCACGGTCCAAAGTTCGTCCCTGGCGCCCCGAACCCTCATTGACAGCGCCCTGGCGCCGCCTCCCTCCGTAAACACACCGCCGCTATCTCTGCGATCCGTCTGCACACACACACACTCCCACACACATACATACACACACACGTAAACACGCACGCACGGCCGGCGCGGCGGTGGCGGCGGCTGCTTTGAAAGTGGCCCCGGGGCGGGCATGGAAGGCTCGGGAAGCTGCGGAAGTCGAGCTGACCGGCCCGCGGGCTGGGCTCTGAGCCGTCGGTCCGGTGGAGGTCGTGACGGAGAGCTTCACAGCCGAGCGGCGTTTCAACCAGGGGCTGCAAGCTCGGACCGCGTTTCGGGGCGGCCGGGGTGGACGCGGCCAACAGGGAGTCGGAATGGTGTTAAGAGGCCCCACCGAAGCAGCTGTCTTTCCTTTGTCATTGCATTGCGATTCACGAATCGCTGTCTGGTTTAGGTGGCTCTGAGAGGAGCTGTTGTCCGTGACGAATCGGCTGTAAGACTCGAACGATTGACCGACTTTACGGTGCATTGTGCCATTCCGTCGCTAGAGGCTGATGGATCTCTACTCCGCGTTCCGTCGGCCATTGCCAGTCCGACAGCTCACGCGGTCCCCCTCCCCCTCCTCGAGCGAATCTTCCCGAAGCGGCCCACGTCCGCCTGCCCCTCCCCACGCCTGCCGGCGCGCGGCGCATGCCTCCGCGCCGATTTGAGAACCCCCGTCGCCCGGGGCGGCGGGCGCGCGCGCCAACGGTCGTCGGCCGCCAGTCCCGCGCGCGCTGCCCGGCTGTCTGGATAGTGACCACGCTGCCCGCGTGCCGCGCGTCTGTGGTGTTCTGCGCTGAGCTGAGCGTGCTCTGGCGCCGCTGCTGTTGACCGTCGGGTGCCGGCTGCCCGCCGCCGCTGCCGCCGCTGTCGTCAGCCTGGTACGTGCCGTCGCCGGGTCGGGTGGGACGGGGCACCGGAGGGTCTTCACTGCCCGCGGCCCCCCGGTGAGAAGGTGGCGGACATCGTGGTCGGGGTTGCCTGTTGGTTTTGAACTTCCCTTTACGGGATGGACATTTTTGCTTGTGCTGCTGTCTAAAACGCTATCTTGTTCTCGGGTGATGTTTTCCAGCACTAAGGTAGCCTGGCTGATGACCGAGTCAGTTTTGAACGTATCCCTGCTGCGAAGGGTGACGGGCGCTTCCACCGTCCGGTCATTGCAAAGCCTCGTGGTCTTCCCGTGCGGGGCAGGCGGCGGCTCCGGCGTCGTTACTGCGTCGTTCCCGCCGCTCGCCGAACTCGACGCGGGTGTTCGAGCGCGTGATTTGTCGGGCGCAGGCGGCCGGGCTGGACACGTGGGAAGGGCTGGCAGGAGGCTGACGGGGCTTTGCCTTTGCCCGCCGGTTGGCGGCAGGTGGAAATTTCAAGGCCGCGTCCGAAAAGGGACACTGACTGACGTTGGAAAGTTTGCAAGGAGTCGTAGGCTTTTGTTTTAATGCTGCTCTGTAGCCTGCATGTTGAAATTGTTTTGCTGCGATATGGCGCACGCCTTGCCTGCTGTCTGCTGAAACCCGGCTTACTTGGCGCCGACGGCAAATCGGGGTTTTGCCAGGGGTTTGAATTAGATCATGGCTAAAAGTTTGCGCTTTGACTTGATGGGGATTTTAGCATTTGGCTTTGCTGGGTCGTGGCGAAGCCAGGGTACGCCTGGGCCATGTATTACGTCTAGGAGTGGCGCGTCAAGTTACCGCGCGGCGCGCGGAAGGGCGTTCAGCCGCCTTACGACCTCCAGTCGCGAATGACGGTCTGAAAACAAACGACACAGTTCATCATTGCAGCCCGCCTGGTAATTTCCCTGCGTCCCGCCGTCTTGGCGAGCGACGTCGCCGACGTCGCGCGGCAATTTGCCAAACCGGAGCTCGCTGCGGGAGCCCGAAGTTCGCCACTTTCATCTTTCGAACGTGCTCGTCTGCGCCAGGTTGCCACCTCGCGTCAGCGCTGATTCGTCGCGAAGGATGCCCCCGGGCGCTGGTCGATGCCAGCTCTCGCGCGCCGGCTGGCAGGCGGGCCGGCGGCGGGGGGAGGGGCGGAGGGAGGGAGGGAGACACGCACGGGGCGCGGTCGGACTATTTTCAGCTTGGTTGTGTAGCACGAGGACGAATGCCGGCCCCCAGCGGTGAAGTCGGAGAGGGGAGGGCCGGTAGATCGGGCAGTCCGCTGAGTTGGGGCGGGGGACGGGTGGTCGTGGCGGCGGGTGGACGATTCAGACGGTGACTGGGAGGGCTCGTGGTTCGACGGTGTTACGACGGCACCGACGGTAGGCGCACAGGTTGGAAGGGGAGCGGTATGCATGGGAACGGTGTAACGGTGTACAGGCAGGTTTTAAGACAATTTCGCCCATGCAGCGCCGTAAATACGACAATAAAGCGAGGTCATTCGGGGACTATGATGTCTTTGTCTGCCCCGTCCATACGTGTATGGTGCCGCCGTCGAGGGAGCTGTAGGACCGTCGGCGTGAAGGGCGTCCTCAGCCTGGCGGGCGGACGGCGTCAGCCTGGCAGACGGCACGCTGAGCGATCTGGGAGGCGGCGGAAACGGTGCCGGGCGGATTTGAATGATCTGTGAGCGAGCCGGCTGTCTCGCCGTGCTGGCCAGCTGCCGGAGACGCTACCGGGCGATGGATCAGTCCTGAGACACAGCCGGCGCTCATCGGCCGGTCTGCACGGCCGGTTTGCGGGAAATGTAACAGTCCTTAACGACAGGGCCACCGCTACGTGCGAGACGTTTGGCGCCTTGTTGTGCCGTTTGATGCTGGTCTCAGCAACATTTTTCAGCGCGTTGTGACTCATTGGTTCGTTCGGAGCCCATCTGAACTCAGAATGAACCAGCAAGGATCAGAGTGCGGTTGAATCTCAACGTCAGGTAACGACAGGCAGATCTGCGGACAGTTAGCCTTTTAAGATGCATGACAGTTTTTTACTGTGGACTTGATGAGGTGATCAATGAGTCGTTATTACGGCTCTGTAGCGAGGATATATGTACATGAGCCCCAATGTCGTGCACTGTCTCGTTCTTCAAAACGCACGCATGGAAGCAGTTGAAAGCAAGCTTCCGTGTCGAGTCGTGATCGCGTGGCGTCAGAATACTTGGAAATGTTCAGACGGGAAGTCTCAAATGTTCTGCGCGGAAGACAGGTCCGCAGGCGCAACCTGAAAAGGTCACGGAATCTGGGGCAATCTCAGATTATTTCCACAGTCGAATCAAGCGCAAGTTGTTTTCGCCGTTCGTGCGATGGAACCCTTTGAAGCCAAACCTGTGCGTTTCTTTTGGAGTTCGTCGGACTTCAGTTCGTAGGGTAATAGTTCGTCCGGTAAAAGTCCGTAAGGAGAAAAGTTCGTCTAGGGCAAAAGTTCGTCGCGCGAAAGTTCGTATGGGCAAAGATTGTCCAGGACAAGAGTTCGTCTCGCAGAAATTCCTTTAGGACAAAAGTTTGTCTGAGACAAAAGTCTGTCCAGGGCAAAAAAGTTAGGTTCGGTTGGGTCAGGTTGGTTTAGGTTGGTTAGGTTACTATTTTAGGTCCGTTCCTTTTCCGATATGAACTTTTTCCGACACGAACCTTAAGGTAACGCACCCTTTGTTACGAATCTTTTGCCTTTCGAACGTTTTCCCGTACGAACCCTTTTCCTACGACCCTTTTCCATACAAACCTTTTGCATTACGAAGCTTTTCCATTAGCGAGGCAAACTTGTTTTTAGACGAACTTCTGCCCCTGACTAACTTTTGTTCTAGACAGACTTCTGCGTGACGATATTTTGCACAAACTTTTGCCCGATATGAGCTTTTGCCTAATACAACTTTTGTCCAAGACGAACTTCTACGAGAACTTTTGTTCCAGACAAACCTTTGCCCTAGACGAACTCGGGCCCTTGACGAACTTTCGCAAGACGAATTTTTGGCCGAGACGAGCTTTTATCCTCGACGGACTTTCACCCGCGAGGAACTTTTGCCCTAGACGAACCTTTGCACAACGAAATTTTGCTCGATGAACTTTTGTCCTAGACGAACTTTTACACTACGAACTTCGGAATGAAGAGCTTTTGCTGGACGAAGTGTAGTCCGGCGAACTTCTGCGATACGAACTTTTGTCCCAAAATCGAACCTCTGCTAACTTCGCAATTTTCTTCGCCGGTCCCCCTGGCCAACATGGACTGATTGGCTGGAAATTTTTGCGTCACAAAGCGTTCCTTGCAGCGGAATTCTGCGACACTGCGCGCTGTCAGCGATTCGACACGACTAGTCAACGACGACTCGTGAGTTGTCACGACGAGACGCGGGAGTAGCACGTGAAATCACGAAACATTCGCGCCGCTTATCAGCGCCCGGTCGTTGGTCAGGTCCACCAGGGCACTGTCTGTCTCAGCTCGCACACATCCTCAAAGCCAGGTAAACAGACAGTGCCGCGGTTCTCGGCACGGGATTTACAGAGAATGCGCGCGCACGCTCAGGCTATCGCAGTATTTGACGTTTTTGCGCCATTACGAAATGAATAAACTATGGAGGGAGGCGCAGGAGGGAACAGACGCCGGGAAGCTTCGGGTCGGAAGCTCCGATGGAGCTGGCGTCACGGCGGCCGCACGCGCTCCTGCTGGGCAGCGCGGACGCAGCGCGACAGAAAGGGCGCCAAACGGTCGCGCGGTCTGCCGAGAACGGGCGAAAGCCGCCGCCGGGCGCGAGGAGCGACGCCTGGGAATGGGGCTCCGTGACGTCACCGGCGCGCGACGTCGTCCCGCGGCGGCCGGACCGCGCCGTGCCGCCGGATCTGTCGCTCCGTCGCGGGTTTCGCCACCGCTCGTCGGCGGCGGCGCGACGCGTCGACGGCGACTGCCCGCTGGGGCCGACCTCGGACGCCGCTGGCGCCGCGTCTCGTCTGGTCGCGGGCCGGGTGAGCGGTTTCGGAGGCGGCGTTGACGTTTCCTACCGTCGGTCTCTGGCTTCGCTGCGTTGACGGCCACTCGCGAGGCGCCGAGTCCGCGGGCACACCGCGAGCATCGCCCTGTCACCCCGTCCCCCCGACCTCTGTCGGTCGTAAGGATTCGTCACGCGCACACTGGCCGGGTTTGAGGCTCGAGCACGGCCGCGGCGGCGACCACGCCGTCATTAGCCGGGCCAGTAATGGCTGTCGGGCGGGGGTCGCTCAGTCACCCCTCCTTCGCCGTCTGGGGGGAGGGTCTGGCGCCGGCTGACCGGGCGCCCACCTGACGTGGGAGCGGCGCCAGGTGGGACGCGGTGCTGCCAGATTGGCGGCCGCCGTGGCCGTCTGGCCGGCCGCCGCCGCGCTGCCAGGTAGCGCGGCAGGGCTCTGGCGGACGAGGTGTTGCCAGATGTTGCGAATTCGATTCCGCGATGACTTCGGACATCGCCGTGGATGTTGCGATGTTGCCAGATAGCGTGGTCTGGATGTGCATTGTTGCCAGATGGCGCGACCTGGATGCGCGATGTTGCCAGATAGCGCGGCCTGGATGCGCATTGTTGCCAGATGGCGCGGCCTGCCGTTGACGTCGCTCAGAGCCGGTTTTCCTGGTCGGCCGGTCCGGAAGTTTGCGCAAAAACTCGGCGATGGTTCCAGCGGCGGCTCGGATGCGGCCGAGCCGTGGCGGCTGTCGGTCGCAGCCGGGCCGCTGTCGCCGGACACTGCGCAGGCGCGGAACCAGCCGGTCTGACGACCGGATGGGGGGGGGGGGTCTGAGGTGCAGCGGTCTGGGTGTGGCGGCGACGCCTGGGGTAGTCCGTCGGACTGCAGACGGAAATGTATCCTAGGGGCACCGGCACCTCTAGTTAAAACGGCGGAAAATTTCTCGTTTCCCAAAGCAAAAGGAACAATCCAGGTCACGAGGTGAGAATTTGTTTGCCTGGCGCGAAGTGCCGAGTTCCCAGCCGGCGATGGTCCGGCCAACTGTTGCCTGGCGCGAAGTGCCGAGTTCCCAGCCGGCGACTGAGTGGGCTCGTCCGGCCAACTGAGTGGGCTCAGAGGAGGCCGCTGGAGGCTCCTCCACGCTTGGCACGCTGCCTTGCACTGCCCAACACTTCCCGACACGGCTTAACACTTCCGAACACTTCCTCAGACTGCCTGACACAGTGTGGCCATATTTGCCGTTTTGGGTGGAAAATGATACCTAACCACGATAATAGGTACATCCCAGTGGTAGAAATAATTACATCGACACCTAACCACGAAAATGGATACATCCCAGCGATGTATCTATTTTGTTACATACGTCGGTCACGAATGTGCGCTGGCAGCGAGCGTCGCGGACGGGCTGGAAATTTGGTTTTTGTTTTTGGTGTCGGAATACAATTTTTGTTTTCATGTACGAAATTTTTCCAACAGTAATGCTGGTTTAAGTTGATGTTCCTGCGCAAGTCAGTTTGACATCATACCCGCTACTTACTGAATGGAGACAGAGAACTTGTCAAGATGGTTATAGTGTAGCTTTGTGATGGAGGCATAAGGTAACACTTTTGGCATAAGGTAACACTTATAAGATGTCTTTTGAGCACATATTTTCTGGTGCTCTTCAAGACCAAAAAACACCACTTTTGCTAACCTTGGTCGCGGACGCAGTCCCGAGACGATGTCACGATGGGGCGGCAGGCGTGGTTTATGACGTCACCGTTCAGGCCGGGGGGTCGGTTCCGGCGCGGTGCGGCGTTCGGCCCGGTTCCGGCAGACCGTGGGACCGCCGCGGACCGTGGGAGGCGCCGCCGGCACGCCGCCGCTGATTGGTATGTGAGCGTTGATTGGACCGAGCGAGCAGAAATAGCGCATCGTCGACCCGATTCATCGACCGGCCCCCGCCCCTTCCCCCGTCCCCCGGCCGGCCGGTGCGGTATCGATTCAATTAGCGACAGGATGATTTGGGTCTTATTGGAGGTAGGTAGAGCTTGCGTCGTGGCGGAGATGACTTTGGCCGGATTTCTGATGACGACGTTTCGCCGTATCCGAGGGCGAGGTTTTGATAACGGCACGTGCGTGTGCCGTAATTTTCCGCCGCGAAGATTGGCGCGGGTTTGCCGTGGCTGTTGTTTTGGTCGCGGTGTCGGTTTTTTGTCCAGCGTGTTGTCGCCTGTCGAGTGACTTCGTGGTCATTTGGCCGGCTAGAGGTGCGTTTGCGGCCCGTCCTCGGTGCCGTGTGTCCTGTGCTGTGTTCGCCGTTGCCGCTGCAGACCAGAGCTGCCGCCTTTTCGTGGCAGTCACTGGACCGGCGCGTGCTCCTGCGCTGCCTCCGACGTCTCGTCGCTGCTTCGCCGAGTTCGCCGTTGCGTCTGCACCATCTGCTGCAGAGGGGCCGCCCTGAGCTGAGTTGAGCTGAGCTGAGCTGAATTGACGGTTCGTGTGTCGGAGCGCAAAGCCTGTCGGGCTCAAGTGCCAAGTCCGGGGACGTAGGAGCTGCCAAAAACGTGGGTGCTGGGGGGGGGGCAAGACGTTTTTCCGATGGGACTAATGCTGTTTCCAAAAATGGTGGCCTCCTCTTCTACGCCCGTGGTCCAGTCAAGTGTCTGATGTTCTTCTGTGCCTTGTCTGGCGCGAGCCGCCTGCTGAGCTAAGCTAAGCTGAGCCGAGCTTAGCTGGGTTGAGCTGAGGAGCTGAGCTGAGCTGGTCTGAACTGAGCTGAGCTGGGCGACTCGGGTGGTCGGGCGCCAGGTCAGTAGGTCGCCGATCCGCCGGTCGCCGTCGCCGGTTTTCCGGCCCTTCTGCCCGTGTGACATCGTCGGGCGGACGCCATCGTTCCGCGCGCGGTCGTCGGACGCGGCGCGCCGGGCGTGGCTCGTCGCGTTCGACGTGCCGGACGGGGAGGAGGGAGCGGCACGGAGCCCCGGTCGTCCTGATCGGAGCCCGGCCGCATCGCGGCAGCGGGCCTTCCGGTGACCTTGCGCCCCCTGGCACCGCGGCTGACGTCATCGCCTCGGCATCCGGCTCGTCTTGGCGAGGGGGAGGCGTACGCTCCCGGCCCGCTGCCGTGCAACAGGCGCTCGCTCGCCGTTTGTTTGGATGCTGCTGCCGTGGCCGGGCGGCTATACCGGGCGCTGAGCCGGCGCCCTGTCCTGCAGTCGCACTGCGCTGTGGGTCGCTGTGGCCGATGGAGCGCTGAGGAGCTCACGCGTCGTGAACGGCTCGGCCGGCGCGGGATTCGTGCCGACCACCGCCGCTGGCGGCGGTCAGCGGCGGCTCCCGGACTGGAAATTGGAAACGGCCCCGGGACGATTATTTCCGGCCGCGCCCGCGTCGGGCCGTCGCTCGTGACGCTGCGCCGTAACGCTTTTACGGCGGTTCGTTTTAGCGCGGGTCGAATCTGTCGGGGCCGGTTTCGGAGCTCGTAAAGTCGCCGCGAACGTCCAGCGGGCCCGTTCGGGAAAACGCCGCCGGCCGCTGACACGTCATGTGCCCCGGGGCGGTGCTCGGAGGTGCGCGCCGGCGCCTTCGCCTGCGGGGCGCCGCGGCAGCGTGCGGACCGCCGTTTGTTTGTTTGTTTGTTTGTTTGTTGCGGGTTGGGACGCGCAGCCTCTTGGCCTCAAGCGTCCGTGTCTTGAGTCCAGTCTTGTGTCTCGTCGGGCGTCAGTCGGTCGTCAGTCGGTCGTCCGGCCGTTTGTTGGCCGTTCAGAACGCTGTGACCTCCGTCACCGGCCGACGTCGAGCTATCGCCGAGGTCGCCGAGTGCAGTCTGACCGGTGTATGATTGCCTCGCCACCGAAGTGCCGGCGGAGGCGGTTCGGCACTTCGTCTGGGGTCGCGCGGACCTCGTGCAGTGGACGGGGTCGCAGGGTGGCACTGGGTCGGGAACAAGCATGAACTCGGGTCGGGTTTGATGGAGTCACGCCGACCGATACGTGCCGGCCGAACACAGTAGGTTCAGTGCCGCCGTGAGGGATTGCGACGCGGTCGCGGGTGGTCGTCACCGAGTCTCATGGGCCGTGAACGGGGACTTCACCGTGGGAGAAGAGGGGATGACCCAGTGCCCGAAGGTCGGGCAAACCAGGGCCGGATGGCAGCCGAGGAGGTCGAAGGTCACGGTCGCGGACCACTGGCCGGCCGGGGTCAGGGTCAGGTCCAGGTCGACTAGGTCGGGGCAGGACCGATGTGTACCTGCTGGCCGATGCTGTTGACGCCGATACCCCCCCCCCCCGCCACGGGTTCGGTGCCGATCGTTACCCGGTGTGTACCTCGCGGCGGTGACACCCCCGGCAATCAATGCGACCGGCGTGGAGGGGGGTGTAGCTCGTGCACGAATCCGACCCGCCGGACGCGGAATGCAATCCGGTGATGGGCTGACCTTTGAACACGGCCTTTGCCTGCCGGGCGACGGCCTGCGCGGACCCGTGCGAGTGGGAGCCGATTCGAAATGGCGCGCCGATTTCGCGCCAAATGGGCCCGCCTGGCTGCCGCTCGAAGCCTGGCTACCGTGAGGCCGCTTCGGGCACGTGTCCTCTGGACGAGTCATTGTGCCCCCCCCCCCGTGATTGCGTGCCCCAGTAGTATTAGATAGGGTAAAAGACGGAAGCTGGTTTTGAAGGATTTCGTTCACTGCTCTGCCCCCCCCCCCCCCCCGAGTGTTTTGCCGAGCTACGTGCCCACTCTCATAGCGCCGGCGGGCCACGCTGTCAGAGGCCGGACGAGACGGGCCGTCAGAGGCTGTCAGAGGCCGGACCTGATGGGTGGGTCTGTCACTGGCTGATTCACGGGACCTCACGGAGCCGATACGCGACAGCGCACGCCGCGTGGGAGCGCTGTGTCGCAGGCTGAAGCTCAGCGGTGTTCTTTGCCCGAGGTTACAGCTCCTGCGTGTCCTTGTCGCGCGCGATATATAGGCCCCCTGAGCACCTCTGGTAGCGCCTGGCCGTGCCTCGTTACGTGTATTGAAAGCTTCCTGCCGCGTCCTGCCATTGAGCGCACACTCGTACACACGCCTTGATGCGTCTGTTCGCGGTGTGCGTTGAGCAGGATCAGGACGCGACACGATGCGAGCAGAACGCAGACCGCTGATCGTCTGTTGGCGGCAAGGACGGTCAGCGGTCTGCGTTCCCAGAGGCGCCGAGGCGCCGTGCGCCGTGTTTGAAAGACTGAGACGCTGGCCGGCGTAGCCCGCCGTCAGCACAGTCCGCATGACGGCCGCCGGGGCCTCGCTCGCGGCCCACCTGTGGCACCGCCGAGCCGGCGGCGGTGGCGTGCCCTCGGGCGGTTTTGCCGCGCCGGCGGGCCGTCATGCATCCTCCGGCTGGACGGCGCGCGCACGTGCCGTGACGTCTCCCGCGCGTGTCGCCGGCGTGGTGGGCGAGGCTGCTGCGCCGCTCCGGCTCCGGCTCCGGCTCCGTGTCCTGGCCTGCCTGCTGGCGTAGGCGGTGGCAGTGGTGGAGGTTCCGCCTGTATTAGTGGCCCTGTCGCGTATTCAGGACAGCAGGGACAAACGACAGGCTCGAGTCCTCTGTTTCCATGTAACGCCATGGGGATAATATTAAATTTCCCCTAGCTGGGGGCAGCGGCCCTCGCGACCTCCCTCCTCCAGAGGTGGCCCCGCCACCGGCTTGCATGACCCGCCGATTCGTCGTCCACCAGGCCAGTAGCCCGCTGCACTGGTGCCTGAGACGGCCGGCCGGTCGGTTCGCGCGGTCGGTCGGTTCGCGTGGTCCGGCCGGGCCAGCGGGCCGTCGGAAGTGTGTCGCCGGGACGCCGTGACCCGGGCAGGGAGCGGTCCGGTCCGGACGGCTCGTCGGTCGGACCGCGGCCGCGTCGGGCGGGTCGGCCGGCTCCGGCGACGGACGCGCGGGATTCGGAGGCCGTCGGGCCGGTTGGTTTGGGTTGGTTGATCAGGGTCGGCCGTTCCGCGGCCGTTGGTCCTCATCTGCTGACGCAGTGCGTTTGATTTGGTGTCATTGGTCCGGTTCGCTGGTTTCTGCGAGCTGAGCCGGATCGGTTGATGCAGTCCCGGGTGGTTTTTGTTTGATTCTCGCCCGGGTCGGTCTGTCCGGGTGGGCCGACCCGGGTCCGTTGATCCGGGTCGGCCGATCCGGTCGGGCGGCTCCGGTGGAAGCCGTCGGCCGTCGGGTTGCCACAACAGAGCCGGCCATCGCCGGGCGGCGGCCGCCTGCGCGTCGCCCGAGGCGTGTCGAAGCCAGGCCTGTGCTGGACACGCGCCGCGACTCGCTCTGATTCAGTGCAGGTGCTGATTCAAGGCGGCTTTCAACGCTGCGAAGCGATTCAGTAACGACTGAAGGGCAGGAAATCTGTGATTTGATCCTGATTTTGATTCACCGCGTTTTTAAGGGAATCAGTTGGGATTCTGGTTCAGTGGAGTGCGAAACGCCTCAGTTGATTCAGGATCGATTCGAGTGATTGAGAATCAAGCGCACGCCTGGTTGGAGCCCGTCCGGTCACTGCCTGGCACCGAGGTCACGGCCGGGCGTGCTGAGCATGGGACGCCTGCTCGGCGCTTATCGTCAATGTGGAGGTGTCCTGCTGACTCCCAGGGTCGAAGGGGGAAGAGGGGGGGGGGGGGCGCACGTGGCAGCGCCCGTCACGAGCGGGCCTCGTCATGAGGTCCGTGACTCATCTGCAGTGTTGGGCAGAGAGGCGGGTGTTTGCTTCCCCCCCTCTCCGGCTCGACTTTCGAACGGTGGCCTCGTGTTTAACGGTCGAGGGCCCGGGAGCAGGGCTTTCGGTGAGACCGCGGAGTAATTGCCGGCGGTCGTGACAGTTGCATGCCGCTTTAGTTTTATCCTCCATCTTCGTCTCTGCTTTAGTACGCCGAAATCGCGCCCTGAGACCGGCATACCAAACTCCCACGTCCAAATTTCGGCTTTCGGCCCGGGTAGAATTAACTGCCGCCCATGAACATTGTGGGGAGCCAGTTCGGTTATGAACGCGCGTCCAGCGTCGGCACGATTTTTTCCGTGGTGCCCGCCGTCTGGCTCGGCGCCCGGCAGTTCGTCGTGCGGTCGGCGCAGCACCGCTCGGACTGGGCCGTCAGTCTGGCGACCCTTCAGCAGCCGTGGCGGCGGCGGAGACAGCCGTCCAGACGGCGTGACCGCGTGACGCCGGTTTTCACGGTCGGCCGGCAGCCTCGGGGGCGGTTTCGCTCCGTTTCGGGCTGCGCCGCGTGAGGCGTGAAGATCGGGAGGCAGACAGCGCGGTGGAGCTGTTCACGTCACGCAAAGTGGAGGCCGCTGGGCAACTTTCGGCCGCAGGAACGTGGTATGGTTAACGTTAAAGCGTGGAGAAAGTGATGGAGTTCCCCGCCCGCCTTCCCGCCTCGCCCTCTCCTTTTCGAAGCTGAAGTGACGGTCTCAGAGGAGCTGGGACGCCGGAGGGGGGGGGGGCTCGGCTTGTTCCACTTAACTCTCAGCCTGCGCTCTCCGTCCGCAGTTAACCCCACGGACGCGGCCTCGCCGGCTGTCCGGTCCACTGTCCGGCCGACTGTCCGGTCCACTGTCCGGTTCGGCACGGATTGGGGTCAGCGCCCGCGGCGCCGCCGCCGGGCCCAACGGACCGTGTCGCCGCCGCCGGGGCGAGCTCCCCCCCCCACCGCCTCCCGCACGTCTCATGAATCGGGAGGTGTTTAGGTCTGGGGGTGGGGGGAAGGCTGCGGCCGGGCTGAGGTGCGGCTGTCAGCGGTGCCCGTCGTGCACGTCGTGCCGCGGGCGCGGTCGCGCTGAGACGCCGTGAGCTGACGTCTCAGCTCGCGGTGGACAGACCGGCCCGGCCGGGGTTGCGTCAGATCGGTGCGCGGGAGGACGGAGCGACAGGCTCTGCCGAGGTGGACGCGGTGCCGCTGCCGGGGCGGAGCGGTGGGCGGTGAGCGCGTCAGATTCGGAAGCGGGAAAGCCGGGCTCTGCGCCGACTGACCGCGGAGGACGAGTCATCCACGCGGCGGCGGCGGCGGGTTGCGACAGTCCAGATGCGGACGTGCCGCGGTCGCGGCGGGCGCCGCCTCATCAGAACGGCGCGACGGCGGCGGACTCGGAGCCGCGTCACGGACGGCGCGTGACGGTTCGGTCGGGCGGGCGACGTGACGGTGGCGGCCCCGTTGTCACGTCGCGTCACGCGGGCGGGCACGGCGTGGGCTCCGCGGGGGCCGCCGGACGGAACCCGCGGGTGTGGGGCGTGCTGCGGTCCCATGGTCCCGGGACGGAGTGAGGAGGAGTCTACCGGAGTGTTGGTGGTGAGCTGTTGCTCGCACGTTGTCCGGCTCAGATCTGGCTTTTCGGCAGTGTAGAATTAAGTACTTAACCGGAAATGATCGGCGATCTTGGAGAACCATGCGGAAATTCGCCAAAAGATTTGGCCGAAGGGGTGCGGTGCCATACCGCTTCGGCATATTTTTTTAAAGTACCTGCCTACCTACCCACCTTTAAGGTACTTACCAGAGGTACAAACTGCTGGGACTAACGGCGCGAGAGTTAGCGACGCGAAATGGCCCAGACCGTCGTTAAGCATTGATATGTGACCCAGTGGCACGCTTAGGATTTTACTTTCGCGACTTGAGGTTGATGAGAACGAAATGAGAAAAATGAGAACAGAACGGAAATGAGGCGTTGCATTGTGTGTGGCCATTGTGGCAAGTGAACGATGCACACCACAATGTACACTGTACATAAAACATTATTTGTGTGGCAGGTGTGTAGTGTGGGAAGTGTACATAGTCCCGAATTTAGGGAAATGTGTTGTTATTCGCGAATGGGCAGTAGACGATAATCCTAATGTCTGACCATGAAAATCATTAATAAGTATTTTGATAATGGGCAGTATGAATGTGCAGAGCAGGGCTCTTTTTTGTTCGAGGACAAAATATTCGATTTCACCTAGTTCAAAGCTCCGGGGACAAAATATCCTAAGGTCTAGAAACTTTGCCGAGATTCCCAGAGTTCTGACCCCTCCCACTGACCATCACATCCCCCCACGGTCACTGGATCCGCGGCTGAGTGGACCCGGGCTCCGACCCCGCTCGACTCCCCCCGCCGGCTCTGGATCCGAGGCTGGGTGGACCCGGGGGTCGGACCCCGCCTGTCGCCGGCGGTCACGCCGTCCGAGCAACAGCCGCCTATCGGCCCGCCGGCGACCGACCATTTCCGGCGCCCGGCCGGCGCTTCCGGCGCACGAGAGCGGCCGTCGGCGGCGGCGGCGAACTGTCACGACGATGCGGTCCGCGTCGGCGGCCGCTGGCGCCTGTTGGACGTGTTTTTCCGCGCCTCGCAGCATGGAGTCGCCGGCAACATCATTATATTGTCAGATGACGGTAACCGCCGACCATTTTTAGAGCTGGGCAGGAAAATGTCGACTGTTGCCGTCCTTTCCACTCAACGTCGCAGTGCAGATAGCAAAGTTTTCCAATCTGGGTTGCCAGAGGGGGAGGGGGATGAGGGGTCGCCGCCTCCACTGCCGCCCCCGCTTCCTCGGCGCGGCCTGGGACTCGCAAGTAAGCCGGGGCGCGGAAGGAGCTTGGTGTCTGGGAACTCGGCCGCGGCGTCGTCACGTGGCGTCGTCTCGTCGCGGTGAGGCCTGGAAGTCTGGAAGTCTGTGGCTCCTGTGCCCTGCGTTTGCCAATACCCGGTGGGAGTCGCTGCCTGGTCACCGCCACGTGCGGAAAACCCCCGCAGTCGCCCCAGCTCGTGGACTGCGGTTTCTCTGCTGTTGCGGGTCGGCTGCCTCGGAGTTCGCTGACCCGGCCAAACGAGGCAGGTTCTCTCCGGCCGTGAAGCGCTCTCACTTTCAGTCCGCTGCGGCGCCCTCGCTCTCCGCCTGCCGAGCTCACACTCTCTCCGTCGCCGAGCTCACGCTCTCTACGTCGCCGAGCTCACGCTCTCTCCGTCCGCGGAGAACTCGCTGATGCTAGGCTGGACCCTGTCGCCGCCGGGGCGGCCGCCCGTTACGTCGACGTCAGCCGGCGTCACGTGGGCGGCCGCGACGGCCACTTGTGGCCGCCGTCGGCCGGCGGCCGACGGCGCGGCCCGCTACGGCGGGGAGCCACGGCGGCGCCCCGGGCGGCGGCACGGCGGCCGGCCGGGCGGCAGGTTTGGCTCGGAGCCGGCCGGGCCGCAGCTGTGGGGCTTCCGGTCGCCTAAACCGCGGCCGGAGCTGGGAGAGTGGCTACAGTGGAGAGGCCGGGACCTGCGGCGGCGGGAAGACCCTCCACGGCAGCGGGAACCCGTCGCCAGCGCGGCCGGCCGATGGCGCGGGAGGGTGACGCCCGTGATGCTGGTGACGCTGACAGCTGGCGGCGGCGGCGGCCGGAGCTGGGACGCGCCACGGTCGGCCCCCGCCTCAGAGCGTCCTGTTTCGCCGGCGGCGGCGTCGGGCCCCGCCGGCTGCCGTCTCCCGGTGCCGGTCTTCGGGGCGACGGGACCCTCAGTGCCGGTCTTCGGGGCGGTGGGGCCCCTGGTGCGAAGAGTGTACCCCTGGCCACTGAAGAGCCAGCTTGTCCTCTTCACGCGGGTCATCTCCGCGCCGATCGGCTTCTCATGACAGGCGCCGTGGACGGGGCGACGGACTCCGACGCCGTGAGTCGACGCGCTTTCAAAACACAACATCCCATAGGCCTGCATGCCACCTGTGACGGTCGCCTGTCGGTGCGCCGGCGGTGGCGGCGGCGGCTCGTCAGCTGCTCAAGTCAGGCCGCCGGCGGCGGCGGCGCGACGAGCATTGATTGTCGCCGCCGGCGCGGCGTGGGCGCTTCAGGTGCGTCAGCGGCGTCCCGGCGGGCGGAGGAGCCGAGAGCGCAGAGCGGCGGAGGGGGCAGGATGGCACGGGAGAGAGATTGGGAGGGGCCCAGAGAGGGGAACGGGAAGAGGAGGTCGAGCGTAGATGGCTGTAGATTGAGCGATCGAAAGAGAGGTAGAAATGTCGATGGTAGAGAGGGCGAGAAGGAGAGGAAGAGAGATATCGAGGTAGAGGTAGAGAGATACGGATGGAGCTATGTGGAGAGAAATAGAGGCAAAGAGATCGGAGAGTGTATAACAAAGGGTCGTGCTTCTGTTTAAACGGAAAGATAAGGAGGTACAGGGAGGGCGGAATCTTCGGGCCTCGTGATGGCTCAGACTGCTCTCCGCCGCTTAACGGCCGCCAGAGTCTGGGGCGACTTTCCCCGCAGTGTTCCAGCCCGGCGTCTCCGTCGGTGCCCGGCCGGGTGTCTCCGTCCGTGCCCGGCCGGGTGTCTGCGTCGCTGTTGTCGTGGGCGGTGGACCGCGCTGACCGTGGCCCGTTGCCGTGTTGCAGAATGGTGGTGGAGTCGCGCCACGACTATGGCAGCTTCCCGAGTCCTGCGACCAACGTGAACGGCCGACAGGTGAGTGGGACGTGACGTCACGACGCAGCATCACGGCGTCCGGCACGTCGCGCCGCTTCGTTACGGGGGGGGGGCGACGTTATGGGGTCGTGCCGTTTGGTCGCGGTGTCACGCCGTTACGGGGGATGGCGGCGTTTTGGGGTCGCGCCGTTTGGTCGCGGTGTCACGCGACGCGAGGTCGCGTCTTGCCACGGTGCTGTGACGTCACGTGGCGTCACAGTGTGACGCCGGACCGCGGCGGCCCGATGCATCTGCACGTAGTGGCTGCTTCATTAGCTATACGTGTCGTGGGGGCCGTGGCCGGTCGCGCCAGGAAGAGCGGACCTCCAGGAGAGCGGACCTCGGGACGAACCGACCCGCCTGACCAGGGTTGGAAATTTGGTTCTTGTTCTTGGTGTCAGCGTATAGTTTTTGTTTTGGAGCACAAAACTTTGCAAACATTAAGACTGGCTTACATTGGCATTCTTGGTGTAGGTCAGTTATGACATCATACCTGCTTCTTACTGAATGGAGGCAGAGTCATTCGCTTACAGAGTTAGTAATTTGTCAACATGGTTATAATGTAGCCTAGTGATGGAGGCACAAGACCAAACTTTTGGGTCGTACACTGTTTTTGGAGCACACATTTTCTGATGTTCTTCAGCACCAAAAATAACGCCTTTTCCAATCTGGCGCCTGACCTGACGGGTCCTGACCAGACTGACCCGGCTGACTGACGTCAGCCGGGTCAGTCTGACCCGGCTGACGTCGGGCGGGCCGCCCGCGGGATCTGCTGAGCCTCAGACGCGCGGGATCGCTGTGGGGCGTCGCGCGGCTTGCCCGGGCGGCTCGCGCTTCTGCCTGTCGCGCGGCGGCTCGGCGCTGCGGGAAAAACCGTGTTTGGTGACTTGCGTTGGTCCGGACTTTGCCCTGGTGCGTTGCGTCGGCTCGGGACAGTTGCGTAAGAAACGCTCTTTGTGTTTGGTTTCGATGCTCTGCAGATCTGTTCGCCACTCGCCGGGACCTTGATCCTACCCAGCCCGGGCTTCTTTGTGCTGTTAGTGCCGTTTGTGCCGTTCTATGGCCCGACATGTGGCCATTTGGGTCGTTGGGGCGCCGTTTTGTTGTGCAGAAAAAGACGTGCGCGTGGCACTGCTTCTCTTTGGCCCGGAGCGGTCCGGTGTGGTTTGTGCCGGTCTAGTCTGGCCTTTATGGCCTGGGCGGTGTGGTCTTGGCTGTATGGTGTAGCCATTGTAGACTCGCCGATGTGGTCTGGTCTGTATTGTCTGGCCGGTGCGGTCCGGCCGGTGTGGTCTGACCTGTGTGGTCTGTTCTGTATGGTCTGGCCAGAGTGGTCTGGTCGGTGTTGTCTGGTCGGTGTGGTCGAGCCGATGTGGTCTGGACGGTGTGGTGTGGTTTGTATGGTCTGGTCTGTATTGTCTGGTCAGTGTGGTCTGGTCTGTATGGTCTGGCCGGAGTGGTGTGGTCGGTGTGATCTGGCCGATGTGGTCTGGTCTGTGTGGTCTGGCCGGTGTGGTCTGGTCTGTGTGGTCTGGCCGGTGTGGTCTGGTCTGTATGGTCTGGCCGGAGTGGTGTGGTCGGTGTGATCTGGCCGATGTGGTCTGGTCTGGCCGGTGTGGTCTGGTCTGTATGGTCTGGCCGGAGTGGTGTGGTCGGTGTGATCTGGCCGATGTGGTCTGGTCTGTGTGGTCTGGCCGGTGTGGTCTGGTCTGTATGGTCTGGCCGGAGTGGTGTGGTCGGTGTGATCTGGCCGATGTGGTCTGGTCTGTGTGGTCTGGCCGGTGTGGTCTGGTCTGTATGGTCTGGCCGGTCCGGCCGGCCTGCGATCAGAGCGAGACTCCGCCCCGGCCGATTGGAGAGGCCCGCCCTGTTCGCCGTCAGCAGATTCGGCCGGCCTCAGTCACGTTCGCGCCTCGCCGGCCGATTGAAGTGGCCCGCGCCGGCCGCCGTCAGCAGAACCGGCCGGCATCGGTCGCGCCGGCTGGCCGGCGAAGCCTGTCCGCGGCCGAGTTTTTGCCGCAGGGCCGCCGCCGGGCCGGCCGCGCCCGTGCGGTCGCGTCGCGCGATACCAGGGTTGAAAATTTAGTCTTCTTGTTGTCGGAGTATAGCTTTTGTTTGGAGTACAGAATTTTGCAAAGAGTAATACTGGTTTATGTTGACCTTCTTGGCGTAAGTCAGTTGTGACATCATATCTCCTTGTTACTGAATGAAGACTGGGTAATTTTCTGGCAGAATTAGAAATTTGTGAACGTGGTTGTAGTGTTGCGTTTTGATGGAGGTACAAGGTCAGACGTTTGGAGTATAAAATGTTTTTGGAGGACGTATTTTTTTGGTGTCCTTTAACACCAAAAAACAACACGTTTTCCATCCCTGCGCGGGACCCGATTCGGTTCGCGGGACCCGACCCTCCGCGCGGGACCGGCCAGATTCGGTTGGGGTTTTTTGGTGGCGTCACGCGATTGCCGCTGGTAAGCCGCCGAGGTTTGTTGCGAAAACAAGCGGCAGCGCTGACGCCGAGGGGCGGATGGTTCGGGGCGATGTTTCTTCAGCTGCCGCGCACAGAGTGCGGGGCCGTCGTCGCGTCGGTGGATTCCTCCGCGCTCGCCGGCGCCGAATCCGGGACGCCCGTGCTGAAAATAGCCGGCCCGGACCGTTTCTCGCTGGCTGGAACTCCTGGCCCTTGGCACAGAGTGTGTGGGAGCGGAATTGCAGGCCGGTGGCAGTCCGGAATGCCCGTAAATCACGCCCGTTTAGACGTCGTCATTGTTGGGGGCTGACTGTCGTCTCTGGTCGATTTGTCACGTCGGCCGAATTCTGTCGTCTCTGCTGGGTTTGCAGGGTCGGCTGTGACGGCTGAGCCCGGCGCTGGTCTGCCGTGACGGGCGCCAGGCTGTTCAGGGTGATGCCGAACATCATGCTGATACCGCTAAGCGGACTACAACCCGGATTTTGACAGCGGGACTGTACGGGTGCCGCCCGCAGGGAGGCTGTGCTCTGTCGGCCGCTCGTCTGCGGCGCAGAATGTCGGTCTCTCTGTCTGCGGACTGCCCGCGTATCTGTGCACACTGCTGGCTGGCGCCAGCCGAAGACCTCAGATTCTGCCATGGCAGAGTCTGCCGGTCAGCCGTCCACTCGCAGACTCGTCGTCGGAAGACGGATTGCGCAAGTCTGCGGTTCAGCCACGTGCCGGCAGAGTGCGGCCTTCCGTGGCAGACCCCGCCGGCCGACCGCCCGTCGCCCGACCCGGCCGCCCGTTCCGCCGCCCGTTCTGCCGCCGTCGGTGGGCGCCGACAAAGAGCCGGCGGCGGCTGTGGACGGAGGCCGGTCGGCGCCTTTGATCTGGCCGCCGGCAGAAACTGGCGCCGGCCGATCGATCGCCCGACCTCCGGCCGACCGCTCCTGGGAGGGGGAGGGGGGAGCGCTCGTGGCCGCCGGAGGCCGTCGACCGCGGAGAGGCGAGGCGACTCGTGCGGCGTGGACAAAGACGACGGCGGAGGCGCCCGTGTAGGCCGCCTCGGCCGGGGTCGTTCGCGGAGGAGCGGAGAAGCCCGGCTGACGCTGGCTGGGCTGAGCGGTGAGGTCGCAGAGGCCGTCCCTGGTGGCCGGTCGCCTGGTGCGGCGGCTCGTCGTGCGTCGGTCGGGCGAGGCGCGTCGATGTCGCGTCGGCGGCCGGCGCGGCCGCAGAGCTGACGGCGTCGCCGCCGGCGGAGGCGTCCCGGCAGAGGTGTCACGTTCTGCCGCGACGGCGGCGTGATTTCGGTGCGGCTGCGCCCGCTGCCGACGGTGACGCGGCCCATGGGAGTGAGCCGTGATTTGCCGCGTTCGTGCGGGGAAGGCGCGCGCGGGAGACGCTTGATCCGGTGGCGGGCCGCCGGAGCCGGGCGGTCGGGACGCCAGCAGGTGGCTCGTCCGCTCGATACTGCGCCACGGGTCGCGGGAGGAGGTGTCGCAGAGGGCGCTGGGGCGGAGAGCCACGGGGAAGAGAGTGGAGTCACTGAGGCGGAGAGTGGTGTCACTGAGATAGAGAGTGGTGTCACTGAGATAGAGAGTGGAGTCACCGAGGCGGAGAGTGAAGTCACCGAGGCGAAGAGTGAAGTCACTGAGATAGAGAGTGGAGTCACCGGGGCGGAGAGTGAAGTCACTGAGACTTACTGGAGTCACTGAGGCAGAGAGTGGAGCCACTGAGGCAGAGAGTGGAGTCACTGAGGTAGAGAGTGAAACCACCGAGACAGATTGGAGTCAGTGAGGCTGAGAGTGGAGTCGCCGAAGCAGCGGGCGAAGTTATTGAGGAAGCTGCAGAGGAGAGAGGGGGTAGGGAGAGAGATTCGCCGAGGAAAAAGGCGGATGCCTGAGGGTCGTCAGACGGTGGGCGGCGTGGTCACTCGAGAACTCCACGGGGCGAACCGCCGGCCGCCGCTCACGGCGCGCACGGCTCTTGTTTCACGGCCACGTGAGGTGTGCGGGGCACGGCCGGCCGGACACGTGCCTGCCGCCCTCCCGGCCGGCCGACCGGCAGAAAATCAATACCGAACGGCCGCCGACCGGTCCCGCACCTGACTGTCACCGTCTCCCGGCCGGGCAGCCGCCGCAGCTCGGCGCACGGCTGTCCGGCGGAATATGACGGTGTTCTGTCTGGTCTGGTCTGGTCTGGCTTGGTTTGTTCTGGTCTGGGCTGGTCTGGTCTGGTCTGGTCTGGTCTGGCTTGCCTGTCTGTGTGCTCTGATCTGATCTGGTCTTGTCTGGCCTGGTCTGTCTGATATGATTTGGTCTGGTCCGGTCTGGTCTGGTCTGGTCTGGTCTGGTCTGGTCTGGTCTGTTCTAGTCTGTCCGGAGTATGCGGCGGAGCGGGCGTGACGGCGGCGCGCGGACCTGTTGTTGTTGCCGTTGGTTGTTAGACGTGACCCTGGGTCGGAGGCTCGCGGCGTTGGCGCGGCGCCAGGGGCGCTGGCGCCGGCCTGGCGCCGCGCCAGCGCCGCCGGCGGAGCGCGGCCCCGCCCTGCGGTGATCGGACGGCCTCTTCACTGCCCGGCGGTCACGAGGGACGGCCCTGGCCACTTCTCTTCCGTCGGCGGCGGCAGCCGTCCCCCTCGGCACCGGCGCCTGACAGCGCCGTCGTCTGCCGTCGGCAGCGACGGCGTTCTCCGCCGTGTTGGCGGCCGGGCAGTCTGGCGGCTCCGGCAGTCTCTCCGCTCCCGCTGTGGTTCTCTGTCTCTCCGCTGCCGTCAGGCAGACAGGCGCCGCCGCCCCCCCGCCCCCGCTGAGCCCGGAGTGGTCGGTCCGGTCTGCCCGGCGGGGGTGGCCTGGTGTTGTCCGGGGGGAGCGGGAGGGGGACCGGTCGGCACCCGGTGTGTCTGATTGGCCCTCGGTTGGTGCAGTCCTGTCCGCTGCGTTTGGTTCCACCGCGCCGCCGCGGATGTCTTATTGCGGCGTAAACGTCCGATAGTCGTGGGCGCCGCAGTCCGAACGAGATTTGTCGTGGGCTGATGCAACATTCCGAAAGGCGACATTCTTTCGGGAAGCGTTTCTTTGCTGCCCTCCGGCTCTACGAACGGAGCTGTGGTAAGTTAAGGTAACACCGTTCTCCGCGGTCGGCCGGGCGTTGTGTTTGCATATATCCTGGGGCGTTGTTGTGGCGGACAGCTTTGCTGTGCGGCCGATTTGCGCGCTGTGTGCCGCGGTGGGTTTCCGCGCTGTGCCCTGGTCGGCGCGCCCCGGCTTCCTGTGGGGACCGCTCCGCGCGCTGATGTGCGGCCGGTGCCTCACCGTCCCGGCCTCGGGGCCGGCTGGGCGGGCCGGTGTACACCCGGTGCGTGCCCGAGGTTGTCCCCGGCCCGCCCGCCGCTGATGACCGGGTGGCGTGACTTGACCTGCCGCCGGGGGGTGGTACTGACCCGGGTCCGCCTGACAAAGCCTGGGCGCGGGCCGGGGGCTGGTGGGCGACACGCTCGTGTGGTGGTCGCGTTGTCCGGCGAGCGTTCCTCCTCCGCGTCGGCTGGTCGGCCCGGTAGTCGACGCGAGAGGCAGCGGCGCGTCGGCGGCGACAGCGGCTGTCGTTATCGACTGAAGATCCAGCGGACCGGCCGAGCGGTGCGGTTGCCGTATCGAACAGGCTGACCTCAGCCCGGCGAGCGGGGAGGAGGAGGCTGAGGGGACGGCTACCGTGGGGGGGGGGCTGCCGCCGAGGGACGGAGGAGGGACGGAGGAGGAGGCTGAGGGGACGGCTACCGTGGGGGGGGGGCTGCCGCCGAGGGACGGAGGAGGGACGGAGGAGGAGGCTGAGGGGACAGCTACCGTGGGGGGGGGCTGCCGCCGAGGAACGGAGGAGGGACGGAGGAGGAGGCTGAGGGGACGGCTACCGTGGGGGGGGGGGCTGCCGCCGAGGAACGAAGGAGGGACGGAGGAGGAGGCTGAGGGGACGGCTACCGTGGGGGGGGGGGCTGCCGCCGAGGAACGAAGGAGGGACGGAGGAGGCACGCGGGAGGGGCGGCCGCGGCCGGCGGGATCTGGGCTCCTGTCGGCGGGATCTGGCCGCGTCTGCGACCGGCCTGACAGCGCCGCGGTGAAGCTCGTTTGAAGCTCGTTACTCGGCCGGAGCGGCCAATCCCGATGACAAATAACCAGGGCCGTCGCGGTCCCGGCCGGCTGTCGGCGCCCGCTGGAACCCCGGCCGGGGGGGGGGGGGTTGTACCTGGCGGAGGAGAAATTGCGGGTGGGACGGGCCGGCCCGTCGGTTAGCGCCGGCTCGGCGGCTTTGCGAGCGGCCTAGCCCCCTGCTGCGGCGGACGCGTGCTCGCCGGGGACCCTGAGAGCTCGGGTTCAAATCCGGCGCTGCCCGGGCTTTTCGCTCTGGCCCTCGTTCACCATTGGCCAGCGTACGAGGACGGGCGGTACGTTGTACGGTCCAGTCTCGCAAGGCGAATGCACCAGGCTTGCGGCTGCAGTGGTCGTGCAAACAAGCCGGCCGCGACAGCACAGTTGTAACCAAAGCAGGCGGCGGCTGAATTATTGATGAACCCCGTGCGGCAATGAAATTGTCTTGTTTTCGCCGGGCGGCTTCGCGCGTCGCCAGTTGGTGGCGCTGCGGTCCCGGTGTTTTCCTGGAACACCGCGGTGTTCCCTTGAAGAACGCGCGGACACTGATGGGCGTTCTTTTCCGGCGCTGGAGCCGCGCCGGCGCCGAAATCGCTTGGACCACCTTTCTGCTGGAAAGGAAGTTGTTGGAAGAAAAGTCGTTCAAACTGCTGTAAACTCCTGTTCGTAACGATGAGTGTTGCCGAGCTCCGTCGTATGAGCAGCGTATGCGGCCAGCCGGGGAGGGATGTGTCACGGATTCAATACCGCGGTGACGGGGTGTTTTCAATGAGCTCTGGACATAGGAGTCGGCGGGTGGCGCGTGTTGTCGATCGCACCACGGCAGTTTTAGTGGCGCATTCCGCGTGACGGCCCGGTGGCCGTGTGATGGTGGAGTGGCCGTGTGACGGTCCGGTGACGATGTGACGGTGGAGTGGCCGTGTGGCGGCCCGGTGGCCGTGTGACGGTGGAGTGGCCGTGTGCCGGTCCACTGGCCGTGTGACGGTCCACTGGCCGTGTGACGGTGGAGTGGCCGTGTGCCGGTCCGGTGGCCGTGTGACGGTCCAGTGGCCGTGTGGCGGTGGAGTGGCCGTGTGACAGTCCGGTGGCCGTGTGCCGGTGGAGTGGCCGTGTCACGGTCCGGTGACGATGTGACGGTGGAGTGGCCGTGTGACGGTCCAGTGGCCGTGTGCCGGTGGAGTGGCCGTGTGACGGTCCAGTGGCCGTGTGACGGTCCAGTGGCCGTGTGACGGTGGAGTGGCCGTGTGACGGTCCACTGGCCGTGTGACGGTCCAGTGGCCGTGTGACGGTCCAGTGGCCGTGTGGCGGTGGAGTGGCCGTGTGACGGTCCAGTGGCCGTGTGACGGTCCGGTGACGGTGTGGCGGTGGAGTGGCCTCGTGACGGTGCGCGCCCGGCCGCCCTGTTGACGGTCTGTCGGGCGGGGGCCTCTGGCGGTGACGTCTCCGTGACGGCCGAGGCCGGCCGGCCGCTGACGTCATCTGGCAGTCGGCGCCGGCCGGCCGCTGGGACGGCCGTGCCGCCGCGGCCTCCGCCCGCGGCTCAGACAGCTCGTCTGTCGTGCCGGCGAACCGGGCAGCGCCCACCTGCCGCCTGCCGGCCGCCCGGCCCGTGCGAAGACCAGGCGGGCGGAGTGCGAGGAAGTGCTGTGGCGAAGTTTCGGGTCGTGGAGAGGTGGTCGTGTTTGACGTGTGAGCTGCTGTGCGTTGAAGCTGCGGAGTGCGCGTGCGTCTGACGAAGTGCGGCGAGTTTCGGACGCGTCACCGCGCCTCGCTGGACGAGGCGGCTGCGCGTTTTCCCGACAGGAGTGTCGGTGAGTGGGTGGGTGGGCGGGTGCGCGTCTGAACGGCTCGCCGGGGACGGCGGGCGGGAGGCGGCTGCGCGGCGACGGAGAGGCGGCGACTCACGTGAGGCAGACGGGGAGGAGCGCCCCCCGGAGGCTGCCTGATCGGCCTGATGAGCGGCAATCAGAGCTGGTCCGCGCCCCGTCGGCGGGGAGCGGGAGGGCGCGTGGTGGCGCTGCTGAGGCCGCAGAGGAGGGCGCTTCGGCGCGTGGTCAGTCGGATCAACGCGCTGCTGCCGCTGCCGCCGTATGTGCGGGGAGGACAGCTGCAGGCGGACAGTCGAATGTGGACGTTGTCGGTGTGGTGCTGGGAACACTAGTGGTCCAGTCAGGTGTTGGCCAAGGATTGGTGGTACGGTCTGGTTTGGTCTGTTGGGAGATGGAGATTCCGGCCCGGACTGGTCTGATGTGAGCTGTCGTGGTCTGGTCCGGCCGAGGACTGCTGATCCGTTCTGGCCCGGTTTGAGGTCTGTTCTGGCCGGGGAGCTCTAGATGACGGCGGTGGCAGCCTCGCCCGCACCCTGTGTCGCGCGCTGGCGCTGTCATAGGACCCACAGGGCGGCACCCCGTCCGCGGTGTGCCGGCCTCGGCAGCGGCGCAGAAGCCCACCGCCTGCAGTAGGCCACCGGCCGGACCGTGAAGGCTTCGGCCGTGAGCCGGGGCTTCTCGCCGGAGACGCCGAGGCCGGTCTCGCCGCGCGCCGCCGACCAGTTTGAGAGCCGCCGCGCGGAACGGCCGGCCGGTTCGGGAACCGCCGGCCGCCGCCCCGGCCGGCGCGGCCGCCGAGTTTGAGAGCCGCTGGCGGCGGCGCTCAGCTGGCGGCGGCCGGCGATCTGCGTCACAGCGCGGCGGCCGGTGCACGAGCACCGTATGCCGGCCGGCGCGGCGCGTCTCGCGGCTGGCGGCGGACGGCGGCGGCCGCCCGGTGCTGGGCAGAGCCGAGCTGAGCGGGCGACGGCTGCCACGGTGGCTCCCGTGTGCGGGATCCTCTGTCATGCAGAACTCAGGCAGATGATTTGTCCCAGGGGCGCAGCCAGGATTTTTTAAGGGGGGTGGAGCTCGGTAGGAACTGAAACCATGCGAAAACCGCCTACGGGGAAGGCGATGTGCTATGGTTTTCACAAATAATGCGGGCCTAAGGGGAGCCTCGCCTTCCGCTTTGGCCGCCTGTCGCCTGTCCTGCCCCTCCCCCCGGTCAGATGATCTGATTGATGGGATGACCGGCGCGCCGAAGGTTCGGGCAGTGCGCGCCCACCGTCGTCTCCGCGTGCGCGTCTGCGTGTGCGTCGCGTTCCGCGCGTGCTTGTGGCGCGCGCGCCGACGGTGACCGTCGACCTCTCGCCGTGTTTCAGGGGGAGCGGAGCCGTGCCCCGATGGATGAGAGCGACTCCTACATGCAGAGCCGGCCGCTGCTGCAGGATGACGGCTGGAGGGGCACCGAGAATGGAGAGTGAGTACCGGCCGGCAGCGGGGAGGGGCTGAGGACGAGTTCATGAGCTCCAGGCATGGCTGGAGACCTCCCGGGGATGGGGAGTCACTCCCCAGTATTGAGGGATTTTAACATAACGTCTGTGACAGGGACTGGAAAGAAACTGTCTCAGATGCTACGTGGAACGCCAAGAATTTTCGGAAATGTCAAGCCAGGGCTCCAGGGGCCGTTCTGTGGGGCCGAGATGATGCCAGTGGATGTTACAAGGTGGCGATGAGATCCGGTATGTTTCAGTAGGACTAGCTAGGGTCCTGTCGGCCCCAGTGATCTCAGGAAACCGGAGCAGGTGACCGGTGCAGCCGAACGAGGGAAAGCTGCGTCTCCCCGATACGGAGAGGGTGTTGGAGGGCAAAAGTCTCGTCGTCGGCGTGAAGGAAGATTGGTCTCACGGGGACGGGCGGACTTTCCGGCTTGAAGTGGCGGCCGTGAAGAGACGAAAGAACGTACACGGGGCTTTCCGGCTTGAAGTGGCGGCCGTGAAGAGACGAAAGAACGTACACGGGGCTTTCCGGCTTTAAACGGCAACGGTAACCATGAGAAGACAGAACAGAAACGACCGTCACATGTACAGGAAATTGCTCCCCCCCCGCCTACAGCAGAGCGCAGCACCTTGGCGTCCGTGCGTGCGCGGTTTTGGGGCCGCGACTGAGCCACTTGGGGCGATGCTACATTGCTGTCGCGTGACATTTGGTATTGATTTACGACCCAGGTTTGTCGTCCGGGTCGCCGGCGGGTGGACGGCGCCATGACCTGTGCTGCCCGGCGTAATGTTGCCGTCCGGAGGGGAACGGAGCGTGACGTTCGCTCACCGGCACCGTTGCTCGGCGGGAGGATGATCGGCACTTGAGCGCAGCACGCTTATCGGCACTTGGCTTCTTCGGCTGTCGTCGCGGCGTATTGCTCCAGTCTCGGTGCTGCCGTCTCCGTGCTCCGTTGTCTGCGTTCCGGGCTCGGTGCTCCAGTCAGTGTGCTCTCTTATCTCGGTGCTTTAGTCTCCGTGGTCAGTTGTGTCGGTGCTCAGACTCGGTGCTCCGGCCTTTGCTTTCCTGTTCCGGCTCCACAATCTGTGCTTCCTTTCTCAGGGCTCCAGTCTGTGTTTTCTTTGTCCGTCTGTTTTGCCCTGGGCGGTTCCATGTTCTTTCCTGTCTCAGGGCTCCAGTCTGTGTGCTTTCCTGTCTCAGGGTTCCAGTCTGTGTGCTTTCCTGTGTCAGGCCTCCGGTCTCCGCGCCTGAGGCTCGGTGCTCCAGTCTGTGTGCTTTCCTGTCTCAGGGCTCCAGTCTGTGTGCTTCCTGTGTCAGGCCTCCGGTCTCGGCGCTCCAGGCGCGGTGCTCCAGTGTGTTCTCTGCCGGGCGCCGCCGGCGGCGATTGGCTCCACTGATCTGACATTGGGCGTCCGCTGTCCTGGCGCCGGCGGCGACGGACCGCTGGCGTCCCCCCCCGCCCCACCCCGGCGGCGGGTGCAAATTGGGTCCCATCAGCTGAGCGGCGACCCCAGCAACCCACCCGCGACCTTGGCGCCGCTGACGTCACGCGCGTGGGGGTCAAGTACCCCCCACGACTCGGCCCGACCTTGCCCGCGGCGATAGCGCCCATGCCAATGGCTGTAGCAGGTCGGCGGCGGATGACGTCTGGCGAACGGCGGGGGGGGGGGAATGACCAGGTGTCGCGCTGCGGCGTTCTGTTCTGCCGGAGGCGCATCGGCCGGCTGGCGGCGTGCTCGGAATTTCGACACGCGCAGTTGCAGGGTCGTCGTGGCCAGTGATTGATGCGGAATGTGCGATTGCTCTGCCGGCGCGGGCGAGATTATTGCGTTCAGTCGCGTGACGCCTGTGGAACTGCGCGCCGCTGCGCTCTGCCGAAGTCCTGGTGGTCCGACATCTGGGGACGGCGGCAGCTTGCGGTCCAGCAGTGGTCGGGTGTTGTCTGGTTTTTCTGAGACGGCGGCCGACCGTCGGGTCTGTGTAAGGCCGGCAGGACGGCCAGCCGTATCTGTAAGCAATCTGGCCAGCGCTGGCCGGCGGACTTGATAAACTCAGCTGAGTGCGGCGAGATCGGCGCCTGGCGACAGTCGCGGCGTTGCTGGCGCGGCGGCGCAGAGTGGCGTGGCGCGCGGCCGAGGCGCCACCCGCTGGTGACAGCTGACGGACGGCGGCGGCCGTTCTGTCGCGTTCGGAGGCTTGTTTTAGCGGGCGGGTCGCCCGAGGCTCGTGCGGCAGTGCGGGGGGCACCTCCGTTGTGGAGATTCGCCGTCGAGAGGCGGTGAAAGGTGCGGCGAGTCTCACCACTGCGCGGCTCGTGAACAGACATCGGGAACTTCGTCTTCTTGAGCTTGCCGCCGGCTGTCGTTCTGTGCCGACCCGAAGGCCGGCGTCCAGCGGCGTCCGGCGCGGACTCCGGCCGGTGGAGGCCCGGACTGCCCCGTGGCCGCCGTGTTTATGCCGGGTCCGGCGCGGCGCGGCACTTCCTCGTCGGCCGGCCGCGCGGCGGGCGGCTGCGGGGCGGTCTGCTGGCCGGCGGCTGCGGCCGGTGTTGCGAGAGGCCGGTGAGCCCTGCGCCGAGTCGCGGGACCCGGGCTGGGGCCCGAGGTCGCGGCTAGACGGGATGGTGGCCGCCGACCTGGTGATGGGTCACTGGCTCTCGGCCGATGGCGAGTGCCAATGCCGCCGCCGCTGTCTCAGGTGAGGGGAGCTGTCTCAGATGAGGAGAGCCTGACTCAGACCAGGGGTCGACTCTGCTGTGGGGCGAGCAGTCAGTCATTGTATTTTACGAATCTTTGCAGAGCACAGACGAATGTTTGATTTTAGTCAGATGCGTGGGCAATCGCAGATGTGGAGTGATGTCAGATGGGGGGCTATTTTAAATGAGTTTGTCTCAGACGAGGGCGGGGAGCTGTCCCTCTGTGGTGAGGGACTGTCTCGGGTGAGTTCCGCTGTCCCGCTGTCTCAGACGAGGGCGGGGAGCTCTCTCTCTGAGATGGGTGAATTCCGCTGTCTCAGATGAGGGCGGGAAGCCGTCTCTCTGTGGTGAGGGACTGTCTCGGGTGAATCCTGCTGTCCCAGGTCGTGAGGGCTGGCGCCAATGTCCGCCTTCAGCCAGAGATGGGACGAATTCCGTGGAAACCCCTCCGATCGACCCACAGATCGGCCAGGTCCGCGGAAACCTCTCCGATATCGTAAACCACCGAGAACTAGTTGGAGCAGCGGCCAGTGCTTGAGTTGGCGCGCCGTCAGTGATGTCGTTACGGGAGACTGCTCGGCGCTCGGCACCGAAGGATGACGTTTCACGCCTTGACGCCATGCTATTTGGGCGGCAAATCGATGCCTGTATAACTGTATGACTGCGGTCAGGCTTCAGTCGTTCCACGCCATTGGAGAGGAGGCGGCAGGCCGTAAGCCGAAGCCGATCCGCATGCACCAACTCAGGGAGATGCGTGCTGTGCGGGCTCATTGCCACGGGCTCGTCTCCCGATCGCCCGCAGTCTGACCGTGCTCCTGCGCTCGTCAGTGCTTCGTCGCCGGTGTTCAGTGCTCCTTGGGTTGCTCTTGGGTTGCTCTTGTGTTCCGCCCGTGTTCCCGCTGCTGCCGTCCGGCTGTGCTCCGTGTCCGAAATCGGATTTTGGTCTGCGCTGGTGCAGTTAGTGGCCTTGCCTGTGGCACGCCGCTGGTGCCACGTTGTTTGGCCTTGTCGCGTCGGTTTTTTTTTTGCGGAGCTCGGCTTCGAATGTCCGTGCTGGATTCCGTATTACATGGTATATTAGATAAGCATTCAGCTGCAAGCGGTTCTGACAGACCAAACGGGTTGAATGGCGGGTCAAAAGATGCATTAGAATGTCGTCATTTGCCACGCCGGCCACTGCACGGGTTTGGTGTGCTACGCGCCCTGACCACTTATATGACGTCATTGCACCATGCTCTGGGACATGGCGCCTTGCACAGTGCCGAGCTCTGGTCCATTGTTATCGTCCCGTCATTAACTTCGAAGTATTAAATGCCATCATTAATAAAGCCAGGTCCAACCATGAAGAGTGATGACGTCGGAAGCATTACATTAGTTGGTTGGTTATTGGGTTGAATAACGGCGACGCTTCGACTGACAGGGTCATTTGGCGTCGCAACCTCTCGCGCCAGCTGTCCCGAATACTAAATATCGCCATTACCCGGCCTCGAACCGAGGACCTTTCGGCCACAAGGCGAGCATGGTAACTACTACGCTACGCTGGCCTCGGGGTTTTATAAGTTAGCAGCATTAGTTGTTTCTCTTTTCTGCTTGATGCGACCTATTGCCACGTTATGATTTCCTGTCCTAACTGGACCAGGAACGTTTCGCAAAGACCGGAAAACTACGAACAACGTAAAAAAAACTTATCACAGGATGGCATCGAGAACAGCGAAAACAGCATCCGTCGGCGGGGTGCATCCTGAATTGTCTGTGGTGTGTTGTGTCCGCTGCCTATTGATGGTCGGGTATCCCCCCCCCGTTTGACGGTCTTCTGCCGGGTATTCCCCCTCGTCTGACCGTCTGCCGTGTGTGCCGCAGTATCCAGCACGAAGGCCAGGAGCCGGCCGGCAGCGGCGGCTTCTACCAGACGGCGCCGGCCGGCGGCGCCGCCAAGACGGAGACCTCGGTGCGGGTCAACATCGGCGCACCGCCGCCGCCGCGCTTCCCCAAGGAGAAGCTGAAGACGCTGCTGGGTGAGCCGGACGGGCGGACACGCGGACACGTACGGACGGAGGGGCGGACAGACACGGGCGGGCGGACGGGCGGACGGGCGGACGGCTCGGGTCGGGGTCGGCTGAATGCGTCGTCGGGCGGGCGGGTCCGGTGCCGTTCGGTGCGCGCTGGTGGGTCGTCGGGCTGGCGGGTCCGCGGACTCGGTCGTCGGTGCGCGCTGGTGGGTCGTCGGACTCGCAGCGGCGGCGGCCGTGTGAGGCACAGAGCCGGGCAAAACGCACCAGGGGAAGGGGCACTGAGACAAAACGCCCGGTCACAAGTAAGTTTTCCAGCATTAGCCGTGTCGGATGTTGCAATGAGACACACAGCTGCGCCAGGGGTGCATTGATTACTGAGGGGGAGGTAGGTACTCTCACTGTCGTGCTGCTAACTTCAGCCAGTTGGGTGTCAAGGATGTAAATATTAATTCATGCTACTGGATCGCTGTGCTGTTTGGCTTTCTGGCAGCTCTGTTGCTCCGCCCCTTATCTCAGACCAACCAATGAGCACTGATCAGAGGACGTTGCCGGGTTGTTTCTAACTGTCTCAGGCAATACAAGTCGGACGGGCAGGTCTGGATGCGCGAAGGGTGCAAAGGTCCGTGGAGAGGCGGCCAATAACCAGCGGCGGCGATTCAGAGCCATGGCAGGAACAAGTCTGATAGCATGAGTCTCAATCTACACCACCTAACTGACTGAATTTAGCCGCACTGTCTCACTGCCCCCATGATAGCCGCCGGTCAGGATCAGGTGGCTCCGTGTGGGTGGGTTGGGCCGGATGGCCTGAAGGGGGCGGGGAGGGGGCCACACACACCTGGCACCGGCGGCTCCGCCGTCAGAGCGCGCCACCCCGGCCTGTGGTGTCCGGTAGCCGGTTTGCGGTGTACGGCGCCCTCTGCCCGGTGTCCGGTGTCCGGTGTCCGCGGATCATGGAATTTGCCGCACGACAGTGGCCGATTCCTCTCGGCATGGTGTCACGCTGGGTGTTTAAGCGCTGACTCAGACGTCCCTGCGACACGACTGACCTCGCTGTGGCGTGTCCTGGCGTCACTGCGGCGCGCGCGCACGGCTGGTGCGCGATGACGTGCTGGTGATGTGCGCTGACGGCGGCCGGAACTGACGTCGCTGACCTGTTGGCAGCGCTGCTCTGGATGGTGTTCAACTTCCTGCTGACGCTGACGTCTCTGGCCATCACGCACGAGCGGGTGCCGGAGACGGCGCCGCTGCCGGACGTGGTGCTGGACAACGTGCCGACCGGCAGCTGGGCGCTCAAGGTGTCCGAGACGGTCATCATTGTTATGGTGAACTCGGCCTTCCTGGTGGTGCTGCTGCACAAGCACAGGTGCGCGGGCACCGGCCGGCCGGCGCCGGTTACGTGCGGCGGTCGGGGCGCTGGTCAGGGTGCTGGTCGGAGTGCTGGTCGGGACGCTGGTCGGGGTGTTGGTTAAGGCGCCGGTCAGGGTGCTGGTCGGGGTGCTGGTCGGAGTGCTGGTCGGAGTGCTGGTCAGAGTGCTGTTTGGGGCGCAGGTTAAAGTGCTGGTCGAGGCGCTGGTCGGGGTGCTGATCAGGGTGCTGGCTGGGCCGCTGGGCAGGGTGCTGGTCAGGGTGTTGGCCGGGGTGCTGCTTAGGGCGCTGGTCGGGTGCTGGTCAGGCTGCTGGTCAGGCCGCTGGTCGGAGTGCTGGTCGGAGCTCTGGTCGGGGGGTGCTGGTCAGGCTGCTGGTCAGGTCGCTGGTCGGAGTGTTGGTCAGGGTGCTGGTCGGGACGCTGGTCAGGGTGCTGGTCGGGACGGGTGGCGCCGCAGCAGGATGAATCGGCGTCGTCGTCAGCGATGGGAGCGGCGACCTGGATCGGACGCGGATCGCCGTTCGCGACGGAACGAATGGTGTGGACGACCCGCGTCGTCGCCGTTCCGGCGACGATGGCGGTGTTCGTGGAGTGACGTGCGCCACGTGACCGCTTGACGCCGTCTGCGGCGGCCTGCCAGTCTGAGTCACGTGATTGCGTGACGCCGTGACGTGACGTTACGCCGACTGCTGCCTGCAGGTTTATCGTGTTCCGGCGCATCTTCTTGGTGATGGGCCTGCTGTATATGATGCGGTCGGTGCTGTACTTCGTCACCGCGCTGCCCAAGCCCGACCCCGACTACCAGTGCGAGAAGAAAGCCGGGTAAGCCCCCCCCCCGAGTAAATCACATGTATGCTAGGCATTCGTTGGTGTTCGACCAGATGCAGACTGGTTTTCTGCGTCTGGCTGTCCTGAAAATTGTCTACGATAGCCGTAGCGTACCTCTTTGTCCTGGCATCGCATGCGTCCCCCGTATTGGACGTGTTGCCCCTCAAAGATGCTTCGTTTCAGTTACGTGTTGCCGGCCCCCGAATTTATCGTTTCAGTTGCCTGTGATTCGCCTGACCTGGCGCTCGACGCGCCCGGTGGCGACCCCGTGACCCCTGTTGCCGGGGCCCGTTGCTGACCCCATGACCTGCCGTTGCAGGTATCTTTCGTTCACGCTGGTCGTCACGCGGGTGCTGAAGCTGCTGGGCGGCTTCGGCCTGAGCATCAACGGCCAGCACGTGTACTGCGGCGACTACATCTACTCAGGCCACACGGTCACGCTCGCCATGGCGTACATGGTGCTGCGCGAATGTGAGCTCACTTGGCGTGTGTGCGCCGCCCCGGCCGACGCCACGTGCGCCAGCAGCGGCGCTGTGTTGTGTTGGATTGCACTGCGCGTCGTGGACGTCCACAGGGGTGGAGTGGACGCGGCTGTGGTGTCCCGGAGTCGGATGCTGGCTGGCTGTGTTGCTGCGTTGATAGAATGGACGCGGCTATGGTGTCCCCGAGTCAGATGCTGGCCGGCTGTGTTGCTGCGTCGCAGGGAGCATGCTCTGAGCGGATGGCCTCGGCGAGGTGGTGTTTGAGTGGCGGAAATGCTTGAGCGGAAGGAGACGGTTTTGGCGATGGGATGTGTCAACGGGGAATGGAAGACGAAACCTGGGGTGCGGTTGGACGCCCCCCCCCCCCCCCCGACGTTTGCTTGTGTTTTTGTCTCGGTCATACGCCGTGTCGCCGCGTTGTTCTTACTGTTCTGTCTCTCCGAATGCCAAGGGTTCAATCTTCTCTCACTGGTGATGTGGTGTGGCCTCCGTGCTGGTTTTGCACCGTGGCCTTTCAGTCGAACAACTACGTCACTTCTGTGCATCCCCCTGTAGACTCCACCCGCCACCGCTGGTGGCTGCTGACCTGTCTTGACCTGCCCAGACAGGGCCTGACTTGACCATACCTTACCTGGATTGGACTGACCTGACCTGACCTGACCTGACCTGACCTGACATGGTTTAACCTGACTATTTCTTCCTGGACCTGACCTGACCTGACCTGGCCTGGCGTGGCCTGGCCTCACATGATCTGACTTGATCTGACCCGACCTGATCTAATTTGACATGACCTGACCTGACCTCTGTGCCGCTGCCCGCAGACACGCCGCGTCACTGGTGGGTGCTGCACTGGGCGAGTCTGTTGGCTGCCATCACTGGCGTGGTGATGGTGTTGGTGGCCCGCGGGCACTACACCGTGGACGTGCTGCTGGCCTACTACGTCAGCACGCGCGTCTTCTGGATGTACCACACCATGGCCAACAACGCCTCCCTCAAGGTGGGACGCTCGTCGGTCGAATTTCTCTGTCGGAAAACTGCAGCTCGGCTGTCGAGACTCTAAAAGTGGTTTCGGTGATGATCTGCCCCGTTGCACGAACCGTGACCGCCCGTGCACGGTTGGAGGCTTGTGGTGCTTTGGCCGCGCAGGAGAACAAGGCAGGGGTCGTGTCGGGCACCGGATGCCTCGGCACAGTTCCCCGGCGTCGGCCGCCACTCTGAAGGCGGTCCTCCGCTGACCGCCCGCCCTCTGTCGCAGGAGTCCGGCCCCAACAACTACCTGTCCCGCCTCTGGTGGTTCTTCATGTTCCGCTACTTCGAGAAGAACGTGAGCGGCCCGGTGCCGCGCCACTACGAGTGGCCGCTGCCCTGGCCGCGCTGCCTGCAGAACAAGCGGCCCGAACGGACGTCGTAGGTAGCGCCGCCCGGCGGACGCGCCGCCAACTGCGAGTGCGCCGCCGCGCCGCCGCGCGCCGCCACTGGCGCCGCGCCCAAGTGCCTGAGGCTGGCGGACCGGACGCGCACCGCGAAAGCCACTGCCAGAGACCGGAGGCCGGCCGCCTGTGCGGTGCTGCTGTGCGGCTGCTGTGTGCGACCGGCGCGCGCGCGTGCGACGGCTGCCGGGCCGTTGCGGCCGTGCGCCGGTGTGTGACGCTGTGTGTGCGTGCGCGGCTGCCGGGCGGCCGCCGCCCCCCCCCGCCGGCCGACCCGCTGGCCGCTGACGCCCCGGCTGCGACGCTGTGTCTGGTTCGTGCCCGGGGTCCGGCGCTGTGTCCCGGTATGCGGCGCTGTGTCCGAGTGTCCGATGCTGTGTTCGGCGCTGTGTCCGGGGGTCCGGATCTCCTGCCGAGTGGAGCGGTTTTTGTCCGCTGCGCTCGCGAGTCCCGGGTTTTCTGCGGTGTCGGCGGCCGCAGACGGTGGCCCGTCTTCGCCGGCACCTGTGTGGCGGGCCGGGCCGGACCGGGCTGACTGTTCGCCGCTCCTGGTCCGGGAATACCGCAGACCGGAGGGGGGACGGTTCGGCGGGGGGGACCGCTGCACGCTCAAAGCATGACAAGACCTGAGCGGCCGAAGGCCGGCAGACGCCCGCCACAGGGTCACGTGGTCGCCGGCGGCGCTGTGGTTCCGCGGCCCGCCGCTGCGGCCGGCGGCGCCACCGTCGCGCCATCCGGGTGTCGTTATAAGTGTCCTATTTTGTATAATTTTGTACGTGAACGCAAATGCCTGGTCCAAATACACAACCATGTATCTCTACTGGTGGCGGTGGTGGTGGTGGTTTGGCGGCAGGTGAGCGTGAACAGCGGTGATCGCTAAAACCTCGGAAACGCGGGAGCACAAATTGTGTGCAGGGAGAACCGAAGTTGAGCAAAAGTGCCCGTTCGCTAGTGTGGCTGGACCTGCCTCCGGCTATGACGTCATGAATTTCCGAGCTGTGTGCCGTTTCTGCGGCACCTAAGCGGTTATGTCCTCAGACGAAGTCATGGTTCGGCCCATCTGTGTTAGGAATCTTGCATAAGGTATTCTCAACCTACAGATTTTCACCGGGGCTCGCCATTAGCTTTGCTACGCGAGGATTCTGCGGTCTTCTGCACTCGGCATAGCATAGTTTCCTGCGGATTTCGATTCACTCTGATTTCTGGATTTTACCACCTGTTCTGGGAAACAAAAGCAACACGCACTCCGTCATACACTCGTACGTGGCGGGGATCGCGTGCAGTGGATAATGTATACGACATGTCTACGTCTTCACAAATTTCTCTTCGACGATGGGCTAAATCCTGCTCTAGATCTGAAGCCAACGGGAAAAACACTTGACAGAAGTCTGTTTTGGCGTTAAGCACCTTCAATGCGAATGGGCATTGCTGACTGCTGTTGTGCGTGAATCATGTACGACAGGGCCAGGGATGTCGTCTTGTGTAAATGATTGGGGCAGAGCCGAAGGGTCCCACAACATAACCTCCCCCAAATGTGAGTTTGTCAACGGATCTAGGGCACTTTGGTTTGATCAAAGGCAATTTTTCATTTTTCTCTTTCAAAAAGGACTTTATGGAAGATATCTGTTTTGCTTAGACGCACACACACACACACATACACACACGTATATATACATCTGTATACACGTATAGGGGAAACTGGCCAATGAGCGCCATCCTGCCTAATTGCGCCACCTCCATTACCTCCTAGTTGCGACAGCTGATTGCCGGATATGCGGCAATGGATGCACTCACAGTAACCGTTCGGACTGCTAACCAAGCTAATCAGTCTGAGGCTGAGCACAGAGAGAATGCTAAGAACGAAGGGCTGTTGAGGATGGAGTGGTATCTGTCCTGCATTATTCGATGACTATTTGGCTGTCGCGGTGCATTTTATGCTATATGCATGCAAAACAAAATGCAATACGTTTTTGTTACGTGAAATCAGCATAGGTGCTCAAATCCATTACACGCTTATTCTCTTTTAGTGCTTGAAAGTCCGACGATTTTTTCTATACTAGTCTTAACAGATTTCTCTATCGGTCGTTTCCTTTAGAAGACGATGCGAATGGGCAGATATTTACCTTCCTGTGCCGTCCAGCTCCACCCACTGACTGTTCCTGACTCGGCGCTGCTGCCAGTCGTCGCCAGAGCTAGGCACGCAACGGGCGCCAGATTGCTTGCGGGGCCATGCGGAGCTCCGCTGAAGGTGAGGCGCAGAACAGAGCTGTAGTGGGGAGCGGTGGAGCATGTCTCAGTGTCACTGCCGCGCTTTGTTCTCAGCCGTAAAGAATACGAGCAGACGAGAGCGAGTTGGCAAGAATAAATGGTACCTAGGCTTTGATTCATAAAAATGTCCTCTTCAATCGCACGTGTACAGTTAAAAATCACAGTTTGAGTAGATACACTCCCTTTCATGGAGGACCTTGCTCCAGGACCCGGCGTGACAAAATTTTACTTGGAGGGTTGTGGAAAAAACCAATTGTTGGGTGGCAATGGAGTAAAAAAGTTCCGATTATTGCTGATAAAGCCGAATGAGGTGGTTACCGTCATGGGCCTGAGAATATAACTATATTTCAACATTTAAACATACTTTAAATTGTGGGTACCTAAGTCGTACTGTGGGTGCCTATTTCCACTTTGACGGTACCGAGGCATCAACAAAGAGATCGGAAATCAGACCTCTGACAGCCCCTGTCTCGTGAAGGTTGTGGGGAACGCGTCCCCCACGTCCCCCATGGTTTTGCTGATCCTGAAAAGAAAAGACAGTAATTTTCAATGCGATGCCGCGGACGGCTTTGGCTTTGGCTTTGGCAAGGAAAAACCTTGCTGAAGGAGGCTCACAGCAGCCGGTCTCTGCCTTGCTTTTGAATGAAAAAGGTTTGCGGCAAAAAGGTTAAGGGGCTCATGGGACTACGCCAGTCCAATACCTCTTCTCTTCCGAAGGGGACAATGGTATTCTTAGTTGCGGGAAACTAATCTCGGAAGGCTATCGTTGACAATTTGTCCAGAACCTACGACACCAGATCCGCTGGCAATGTCACTGCCATTTCCGAGTCGGTCTCCGGGGTGAACGCTAAACGTGCAGAAAAAACGGCCTTTCCAGCAAACGTCGCTGAATTCCTGCGGTGCATCTGGCGGCTGGCGCTTGGGACCAGTTCTGCTGTTCATAACCTCAAACCATCACAACTTCTACAGTTCTTAACTTCTAACGACCATGACTTCTCAAACCGAAAATCGATCTTAACTTCTACAGTTCATATCTTCTAACGATCAGTTCATAACTTCTGTCGTTGATAACTTGTTACGATCAAAGCTTAAACCGGAAAGCGATGAAACCTTTTACAAGTGGGACATTCTACGTCGGACGGTATGATATGGATCACTGGAATTCCCCGGCGGCTCTGGCGGCCGTCATTGCTGGGCTGCATCTGGTCGGTGGCGGCGGGCCGCAGGTCGCCAGTGTAGAGGTCCGGCTCGCGTCGGCCTGCCTGCTGAGCGTGGCATGGCTGTCGGCCGGCACCCTCTGATTATCTCGGCTCTGCTGGCGGCCGCCTCGCTGCCGCCGGCCGCCGCCGCCGCCGCGCTGGCCAATGGCGAGCGTCCAGACCTGCTGCCCGAGGACTGTGGCAGACGCCAGGTGAGAGTCGAACACGCGACGCGTCCGTTTGTGGTCGGCCCTGGCAACACCACCGCCTACTACGGCCAGTTTCCCTGGCAGGCCCGTCTGGTGGTGTACGACCCGGCGATCAAAAGCTACAAGCACCAGTGCGGCGGGATCATCGTAACGCAGCGTCACGTGGTGACGGCGGCGCACTGCGTCGTCCGAGTGTCGCTCAGGGGTCTGCTGGTGCGCGTCGGAGACTACAGCTTCGGCGAGCGGGAGCAGTTCGAGCAGGAGTTCGCCGTGGGCGGCTACCGCGTGCACCACCTATTCACCGGCGCGCCGGGCCTGCCGCACGACATCGCGCTGCTACGCCTGCAGCTGCGCGCCGGACCCGGAATCCAGTTCGGCCCGTACGTGACGCCGGCCTGCCTGCCGCTGCCGTTCGCCGAGTACGAGCCGTTCCTGTCGTGCCAGGTGTCCGGCTGGGGCAAGACGTCGGACGCCGCCCCCGTCTCCGAGGTGCTGCGCAGCGTCTCGGTGCCGCTCGTCTCCGACAACTTCTGCAGCGCGCCCGAGGTGTACGGCGACCGGTTCCTGGCCGGGAGCATGTTCTGCTCGGGCCCGACGGACGGCGGCGCCGACGCGTGCGGCGGCGACTCGGGCGGTCCGCTGGTCTGTCCCGACCAGGCCAGCGGTCGCTTCGTGGCCTACGGCGTCGTGTCGTCGGGTGACATTCAGGGCTGCGGCAGCCAGCCGGGCCTCTACACCAAAGTGTCCGCTTACGTCAACTGGATACTGCGCCGCCTGCAGCTCGACCTTGAAGAGATCAACAATTCTCCCGTCCAGCTGCTGGCCACGTCGCCTGCCTCGTCAGAGGCGCCATCGCAGTGTGGAAAGATCAGCTTCCGGCCCTCCTCAAGAGATGGCGCTGCACTGGTCCAAAGTCCTCAACACTTCCCGTGGATGGTGACGCTGTTCCTCGACAAAGATGGATCGGAGCGACGTTGCGGTGGCGCCATCATCTCGGACAGATGGATTGTCACGACGGCCACGTGCGCTCCTGTCGGATGGACCTTTAAAGCGCAAATGGGAGACATCTCCCCAGATGGTGATTCGCGCGGCAGCCCAAACTTGCCCCCTCAGTACATGGACATCGAGGAGGCCGTGCAACATCCCCGATCTGGCAAGTCTAAGGACGCACCAAATATCGCCCTTATGAAAACCAAGTCAAAGATTGCCTTCTCGGATCGCGTCAGTCCCATTTGCTTGCCGAACGATTTGTATCCGTTGAACGAGCGCACAGGTAAGAATCTGATTTTTGTCGGTTGGGGTGCGCCGACATATCGTGACGCCGATGCGCCGTGGGCTCTCAAGTGGGCCAGGCTGCGTGTGGTCGATTTGGACTCCTGTAGGGCCAACTACTCAGCAATTGCACAGGGAGAAACATATTTCGGAAGATCTACGTTTTGCACCAAGTTCATAGAGCCGACAGGCGGCTTCCAGTGCGGTGTGAACCAAGGCGACAGCGGCTCGATTTTCATGGACGAGCTCCAGACGGCGGGCACCAGCAGGTGGTACGCGGTCGGTCTGGCCGTGAGCGGCGTGGGCTGCGGCAGCGCCCAGTTCCCGGACCTTAACGTCGCTCTGCGGCCGTCGCTGGCCTGGATACGCTCTGTGGTGGGCTCGACGCCGGGCTCGCTGGACCAGCAGCTGGCGGCCGGCTCCAGCGGCTCGGACGGAGACGCCGGCAGCGCGTGCGTGGCGGCGGACGGCGGCGCCGGCCGCTGCCTGCGCCTGGCCGACTGCGCCGTCCTGCTGCGGCGCTTGGCCGGCCAGGGGGCGGCGCAGCTGCGCCAGCACGTGTGCGGCCTGGACGCGGCCGCCACGCCGCTCATCTGCTGCCCGGCGCCGGCGCCGGCGGCCATCCCGTGCGGCAGCACCGCCTTCTCGCCGCCGGCCCGGCCGGGTGCCGCGCTGGTCGAGAGCACCTCCGACCTTCCGTGGTCGGCGCTCCTGTTCGGTGCCGGCGACAGTGAGCTGCCCGTCTGCGGCGCCGCCGTGATCTCCGACAGGTGGCTGGTGACGAGCGCTAGCTGCGTGAGGCGTGGCGGCGATATGCCGACCGTGCGACTAGGAGACCTGAGGCCGAGAGACGCCTCCGACGATAGCGCCGCCTCGCCGCCGCTCGACATGGAGATCGTGCAAGTGGTGCGCCACCCCGACCTCACATCTGACGAAGACCGCTACCCGGATGTAGCACTGCTCAAAACCAAGTCCGCCATTCCGTTCTCGAGTGCGGTGAGCCCGATTTGTTTACGCCAATCGCCGCGCCCGGCCTCCTCGCTCGTTGGCAAAAATCTGCTGTTTGCCGGCTGGGGCGCGCCTAAGTTCGGTGACAGCGTGTCCAAGCTGGCTCTGAAATGGGCAAGGCTGAAGGTGGTCGACTCGAACGAGTGCAGGACCAATTATTCCAAGGCAGCATCATTCAGGTTGTCTGTTCAGAGATATTTTGGTGCGGAGGGGTTTTGCACCAAATTCCTAGAGAGAAATGCGAAGTTCTTGTGCGCCGTTAATCAGGGGGATCAGGGGTCCATATTCATGGAAGTTGTAACTGAGGCTGGTGTGAACAGGTGGTACGCAGTTGGGGTTGCTGTCAGTGGCATTGGGTGCGGCGCTGATGCGTTCCCTGACATCAATATTGCTCTAGAGCCGTTTGCACCCTGGATTCATTCAGTCATTTCGACTACCACATAGAGAAAACACCCGATCACGAATGCCGATTTCTAGTAAGTGCTCATCGCTCGGGAACTACATGAGTGCTGTGTGACTGTAACTTGGCGCACTCTGTGAAATATCGATTCGCATGTCCAATTAGCTCGGTGAGTGAGGTAAATAATGGAGAATCGTTCAGTATGTGTAGATTTTGTCGGTTCCTAAAACCTGCACAGAAATTCAAAGCCATTTGGCGACGTCTCTGTGTACAAATTCGAGTGTTCATGTATTGTGGTAAGTAATGCACGATCAAAAATACGACACGAGGGGTGCAGGTTCTGCTCTTTGGTCCCGGTGTATGTGTGAAAGAAACCCAAGGCGGAAGTGACTTACGAACTTTCGATAGCAAAAGCCACCCTCAGTGGTCTTTGACAGCGATGGCGAGGAAGTCCCCGATCCAGCTGATGACCGCTTACCAAACGGGAGGGAATTAATGAATCATAACTTGCCCCATCATCAACTGTGTCGCGTGTCACACATCAAGTGTTGGTACAGAAAAGTAGCCAGAGCCTCCGTGAGGGCGAGAGGGGACACATTCATGGTCTGAATAGGCCGCTGAGCAGACAAAGAGGTCCCAGATAAATACAAAACAGAGCTTCAGAAATGGCCACGTTGTCTCGATAGAAACAATGTGGCCATTTCTATCAAAACTTGTCCATCATTATAATAATTAACAGTAGATGTTTCATCTTAATGAAAATCCAAGGCAGTTACATGTTCACAACACAGCTGAAGATAGAATTCAAATACGAGTTTCACCCTGGAGTACACGGCCTAACAGAGTGCATGTATGTCATGTTGCCGGTTTTACGCAAACAGCTGCCTCCACAAGCAGAGTTCTCAATGAACGCGTGCAAATTGAATTGCGTTTTCACTAAAAATATGATACGATACTTCAAAAAAAATCTTCCACTTGTTTTGTTGCTTGCATCCAAAAATGTTCTTTCTGCATTTGCCATGTTCTGCTCACTTTTATTTAGATCAATGAGTCTAGCTGATGTTCTACTCTTGCTTTCTGCTTGTATTGAATTCCAAACCGAACCGATTCTGCTTGTATCGAACTCCGAACCGAACCGAGCTACAACAGTAAAAACAGAAACGAACTGAACCGACAGAACAGGAGAGACGAGCGGAAAACAACAGAAGAGAACAAAACCAAACCGAATCAAACTGAACAGAACAAAACCAAAACTGATCAGAAGAAAAGATAACACGAACTGAAGCGTACTGAACCGAAACGAACCAAACCAAAAAAGCCATCAAACAGAACAGAACGGAAAGAAATCACACACAGCCGAACAGCCGAACCAGACAAGCGGATTACATAAAAAAAACATAACCAAACTAAACAGATAAAAAACTGCTCAACTAAACCACATTGAACCAAATCGAGCCAACCGAATCAAGTCAAAATGAACATGACCGAGTAGAACCGCGCTCCGCAGCACGAAAGAAGATCTTTTAGCTCTTTAAGGGCCCCTGTTCAGCGTCATGGGCCCTATGAACGTCTCCGGTAGTGTCCATGGCTTTATCAGGGATCTTGCTCTCTTACATGGAGTGTATCTGGCAGTCTTAGGGCCCCTCTAGCGATATAAGGGTGTTTTTTTGGAGCTTCAGGTGCCTCACCAGCAGCCTCAGGGAGACGTTTTACGTGCCAGGAGCCCGCCTAACACACTCGGGGTTAACACACTCTGGTCGTTTAGGGTACCAATGCAGCCTTAAAGACCCTCTTGTTTTTGCCCTCACAGGGCTTGTTGGGAGGTCTCATGGGCCCTTTGCCTTGCAGGGCCCTTGAAACCGCCAGACAAGTCCAAGGCACCAGTCCTGTCGCTTTGGGTTTCGCATCTTTTTTTGGAAGAATGCCCAGATGCCCATGCTGCCATCTGCGCACTCTATACCTCTGCAGGCTGACGCGCCTGGAAATGCTCGAATACGGACTAATGAAAACCGGGGGAAGAGCGGCAAACAACGGACGCACGTGCTGTTCGTCAGCCCTGGTGACAGGTGCTTTCATTTTTGAAGATGTGCGCAATGCAAAAAACAAAACAGCCCATACGGCACGATAGGTGTGCCTGCGGCTCCAGGCACTGTAGCATGGCAAAGTGAAATGAATGATGTCTTCGGTACATCCGCCTTTTCTCCGTTTCGGTTGCGGTTGATATTGATTGACGATTTGGATTACTCCTCTTTCGCAAGAATGAGCATTCGCACTAAAATTTAAGCCCCCACGAAGGTTGTGGGGGATCGCCCCAATGGGGTGGTTACTGGAAAATGATTGCGGGTGCCAAAACGGATATGGGGACATTCAGACTGCGCATCGGGGGAGGAGCGGGTCGTGACAGGCGTTCATGCCAAAAATTCGGAGAAATGAACTTAAAAGGGTGTTACGGGAGGTAAATTACAAAACGATGTGTTACGTAAATCATGCATGGCTTTATGGCGGAGACATCCTTAAATGAAATATATCTGTTTTCCGATATCCCAAAAACACACTACGGGGAATATTTGAGATTGGCTATGAACTATGATGTAAATGAAAAGGCATTTTGGTCATCTCAGACCAATATTTCACGCATTTTATATTATCTTACTTACTGTACTTATCGACAGTGGTATCGGTAAGCGAAATACAGTAACACAGTACTAGAGGAAGGAACCTACCAGCAAGCGAAAAATACGTAGATTAACCTTGGGGGCACCCGGTGCTTACTTACTAGAGCTGAGGATTCGGATGGATTTCGGATTCGAATATTCAGATGGATACATTGGAATATTCGGATCGAATATTTCAATCTTTTGTAGTTAGTCCCATTTCGTCTCAAAAGTTACCATACATGAACAAGTTACAGCACTTAAGAGCAGCGGCCAGTGCCGGACACCGCGCGGACGGCGGCCGTGCGCTGCCGGGGCGTGGGAGGGGTATGACGTCAGCGGCAGAGGGCGCGCTGATAGGCAGAGGAGACCATCAAACCGGGACGATGGTGGTGCTTCGGAACGGTCGTATTGAAATGAAGAAACGAAACGAAATCAGTAGGGTGGCAAGGGTTCACCCCAGCCATACATTGGACAGGAATCACTCCTCGCTACCGCAGCAATAGAAAGTACGACAAGAACTAGATTTTGCTTGCCATTCGGTATTCTTTGTAGGCAGCGTAATAAGCTATTTGTAGCATCTACGCCAGAATGCGATTTTTGTGAGCGGTCTCTGCACACGGTTCATTGTTCTGCTTAAAAGCCACAAGTAAACGTATTGAAAATCGCGCTAAATATAACATGTTTAACACGCAAACTGAAAGGGGGGTCGTTTTGCACCCCCACCTGTTTTTCTTGAATATCTCGAAAACGGATTGGAGCTGGTTGCTGCTACCTTGTGACATTTATAGCAGTTGAATAACTCGTTGATTGACGCAGAAAAATCGGAAATCGGCCGGAAATGTTGAATTTTTAAGCATTTGAAGTCAGACAAACATAACGAAAACGACGGCTGTCGCTGACAAATGGGAACTTTGTGAAATAACCAGCGTTCTGCTTAAGATTACCGTCTGAACACAGTCACGCAACGTCGTTTGGGCATAAGTGATGGATGTACCAAGACCAAAGTGAGGGTCAATAAGGGTGAAGGTCACCAAAGGTCAAGGTCAACCAGCTTGTGAACTGATCCAGATCTGCTTTGCGACATGTCGATTTGTATAAAACATGCATTCAAAGACCCTAATAAAAACACGTGTACGGACACTGATGCACTTACTTACACCAGGGTCAGTTAAGGGCAAGATCACCAAACGTCAAGGTCAAATATCTTGTGAACTGGTCCAGATTTGCTTTGCAACATGTCGATTTGTATAAAATATGCATTCAAAGAACCTAACAAAAACACGTGTGCACACATGGATACGCTTGTACATACTAAGGTGATTTGAAGTCAAGGTCATCAAAGGTCAAGGGCAACTGTTTTGTGACTTGGTCCAGATTTTTTTGCAATATGTCGATTTGTATGAAATATGCATTTAAAGACCCTACTAAGAACACATTTGGCACATTGATACTGACATGTATGTACATATATACAAATACATATATACATATATAAACGATAGAAGTGACCAAATTTGCCGATGTTGGTTACCTTCACTGCAAATACGCCAAAAGATACGTGTAGCGCCCTCATTTACACGAAAGTTATCCCGTGTTGTTGGAAATTTGATCTGCAAAAGATGAAAAATGACGCCATAGGTCAATGACCTGACATCACCTGGACCCGAAATCCTCACTGAAGACGTCAAATGAATGGAAATTGTCGTATTCCACGTTTTAACGGTCAAACAAACACCCTTTCCGTGTCGTTCGAAAAGTCGTACGGAATGTCCTGTATGGGTCGAAAAAGTGTCAAAATTTGACACTTTGACGCTATTTGACCTTGAAGATATTGACCTAGGGTCTTCAGAATTGCACGCGATGTAAACTGTTACAGCCCCACCCTGTCCATAAAATTTAATGTCTCTAACTCTTTCCGTTCTTGAGATCGGAAAGGGGGGGGGGGCACTTTTGCGATTCCCTTCCAGTGCGCGTTAGTGCGAAACCCTCTCTACTGCGCGGGTTAAAAATAACCAAATCTTCGTAAAGAATGTTCGAAAACCCATTGCTACCTCCTGCATTGTGAGAGACAGTTGTTACTGCAGGTCCAGCTTCGATTTCGGGCCGCTCAGCTACTGTGACTCGATTCAGGCGTAACAAACAGCACAAGGAAAACGACAATGTATTACCACATCAGTTGGCTGAACTCACGCGGTGTTCTACACTTTGTAGGAAAGGATGAGGATGGTACTGAATCGATCTTTTTCGAGGGCCAGCCGATGGCTGTTGAGCACCAAACCTGCCCGCGAAAACACGCATTCTGCATGCGTGCTGCAAGCTGGAACCGCCAAGTACTTCTTTGCCAGCGGCGCCAGTCTCTGAAAGCTGGGATGATTTGTCTTCCACCAGTGCATGGGAGATGCGTTTTTCGAAGCTTTTCCTGCTGAAACCTAAATATTTCTGTTTCCAGTGACCTGTCATCGTTCTCTGAACTACACGATGCCGATGGCGTCGAGTATCTTTAGTACAACATGGTTACTCTGGCTGGAATATCTCTGTTCAAATTCAGGGCAGTGCGGCGCCTGAAGTCGTCCAACATGGTGCTCTTGATAGCCACCCTGTAGTTAGGATCATCTTCTTTCACTTCCATGTGCTTTAAAAAGTGTTTGACCAGTGGCGGGACAACTGATGCCGTTTAGTACTTGTCTCCTCCCAGCAGGGCCGTGGATTTTTCGAATGGTTCTAGAAAAGTGACCAGTTTGTCGACTCGCTCGGCTTCTTTTTCGCCAGTCACCAGTGGCGGCTCTCCGATCTCGCGCAAACAGCCGTTAAGGCATTGCACGCTCATTAAGCTTGTTCTTTTAAAGTAAAGTGTCCTGGATCTCCCGGGTTACTTGCCTTGTCTGCAGAGACCTACTCAATTTCGTCGGTTCCAATTATGGATTTGACCATTGCAAGGGTATTGTTCCACCGTGTCGGTACTTTTTGCTTCAGTGACTACGTTATTATATATATATAATATAAATATAGTATATATATATATATATATATATATATATATATATACAATGCTTTTCCGCTGCTTGTTCAACTCATACCTCGTTTTATTACTTTTTGTGACTTCTTAATTATTTTTTTTCATCTTATCAGTCATGGTGCCTACAGCTGGGCTCGCTTTTAGTCCATGACTGACCGCTGACTGAATCGGGTCAGTCATCATCATCATCATCATCATCATCAGTTCCTCTCTGCACTCCGGTACGACACTCTGATTTTGGTCTCATTGTCCGTCACGTGAACAAACACTTTGCCCTTCACTCTAAACTCTTCTTCCACTTTTCTTGTCATGGCCCTGTAGTTTTCTGCCCTATGGGATTCTTTCATTTCTTTCACGCCGAAACTTGAGTGCTTGAGCTCCCAGTCCTTGCCAACGTAGTGAACATTAATGTTCGCAAAGCTAGCAGCGCTAATGCTGGACCATCCTTCAGATGCTGCTGTCACCGTCTCAACATTTTTCATGTCAGCCTTCAGGTATTCAGCCCCTGTTTCATTACGCTGGTCAATGTAGCTGGGTAACGTTATGCGATGAGGAATCTCGTACTCGGGAAAAACAAATGAGCAAAAAACACGGAAGCCACCGTCCTCAGTAATGTCTGTGGGCCGGTTGTTTCGACAGAGCCACTTCGCGACTGCGCCAGTAGCGTCATTCCATTTCCCAGAATTTCTTCACCATGTCTTTGAATGGTTTTAACCGGATGCCGAGAGTTGAGACAAACAGCTTGGAAGTTTGGTCTGCTTCTGCTTTTCTTCACGCCTTTGTTTTAGCTCTGGATGTTTCATAACTTGATTGGCAAGGTTTGTCGTCTGTTTATAGTTAAGCGCTTTTCACATATTTTGCATGTCACTTTCTTTCTGTCTACGACGCCTGATTCAGCAACATGAAAATCGACTTCATCGCAAACCAACCTCCTGCCGGTGTTTAATGACGGGCCAACATACGTTGCTTCTTTTCCCATTTTCTAAACACCAAAGCGTAAACTGATCTTTCCGAATCTCTGAAAAAAAACGGGAGCAAATTTTATATGTTTATGATTTACATGGAGCCATCATAAAGACACGTTCTTTAACGCACTCCAAGACAAGTTACGTATCTATGAAGAGCACCAACGTCCCATGTCGCGGAGATCGGAGAAAAGGGCGTGTGAATGCAGAACATTCCCCGAATCTCATACGGAAACGGCCACTTGGCATCAATATTTAGATCACACGTTAAACTCAAGCCACGGAATTGTACCATTAATTCGGATTTTGTGTTATGGGGTCCAGGGATCAGAGTTCCGAGCCCGTGCGAAAAGTTCAGCTTAGCTCGAAATCTAATTGAAAAACGCAATGGCAAAATGTTTTGGTGAAATTCACTAAAAATGGCCACCGGAAATGGATGCACTCACAGTAACCGTTCGGACTGCTAACCAAGCTAATCAAGCTCAGGCTGAGCACATGGACATTGCCAAGAACGGAGGGCTACTGAACATGGAGTGGTATCTGTCCTCCATTGTTCGATGACGTTATTTCGCTGTGGCTACACATTTTGCGCTATCTGCGTGTAATGCAAATTGCAATGCATTTTTCGTGTAGGGATTCGGGATAGGTGCTCAAGTCCATTACACGCTAAGTCTCTTAGCGCTTGAAAGTCCGACGACTTTTCCTGTACTAGTCTTAAAGGGTTTTCCTATTGGTCATTTCATACAGAAGACGATGCGAATGGGCAGATATTTACTTTCCTGTACCGTCCAGCTCCACCCACTGGCTGATCCTGACTCGGCGCTTCTGCCAGTCGTGGCCAGAGCTAGGCACGCAACGGGCGCCAGATTGCTTGCGGGACCATGCGGAGCTCCGCTGAAGGTGAGGCGCAGAACAGAGCTGTAGTGGGGAGCGGTGGAGCATGTCTCAGTGTCACTGCCGCGCTTTGTTCTCAGGCGTAATGAAGCCACAAACACGCTAACAATGCTCCAATTAGCATTCTGCTTGGTTATCTATAATTTGGCTTAATGTTTTACTTCATATACTGCACGGAATTGCAAAACAGTATTCGAAGGCGCGGTTGACCTTCGAATATTCGGCGAATATTCGGACGAAAAAGTGGCGCGCCCAATATTTGGTGGATATTCGAATCTTGAAATCGAGATTGGAATATTCGCTGAATCCGAATATTCGGTGGGAGATTCGAATCATCCAAATTCAAACCCTCAGCTCTAAATCGCTTATCCAACTTTCTGCCTTGCTGTACCAGACGTATTTAAAAACGGCAGCGACCATTGTTTTGACAGACAACACTAACGTATTTCGACTGATTCACGTAACACGCCGCTGACTACACCTGCGGCGGAAATTCGTGGAACTGCAGTGGTACTTGCCTAAATCCATGATGGCCGCCTTCATAATTTCGATGTTCGTCAACTGCTGTCAGCTGTCAGCCTCAACATCGCTGAGGCTTACGATACGCTAACACGTTTTGTCGGTGATTTTAGCGCTGAAAAGAAAATGGGGCAAATGAATTAAACCTGGGCTGGCAGTCAGCGTATGCAAAACAAAGTAAATAAAATCGAATAAACCCGTTCAAATACGAGCAGACAAGAGCGAGCTGGCAGGAATGAATGTTACCTGGGCTTTAATTCATACAGTGTCTTCTTCAACCGCACGTATACAATTAAAAATCACAATTTGAGTGGATACACTCCCTTTAATGAAGGACCTTGCTCCAGGACTCGGAGTTGGTGGGTAAATAAGTCGTATTGTGGGTGCCTATTTCCACTTTGACGGCACCGCGGCACCCACAAAAAGATCGGAAATCACACCCCTGACAACCCTCATCCTGTGAAGGTTGTGGGGGACGTGTCCCCACATCCCCCATGGTTTTGCTGATCCTGAAAGAAAAAGACAGCAACTTTCAATGCGATACCGCGGACGGTTTTGGCTTTGGCAAGGAAAAACCTTGCTGAAGGAGGCTCACAGCAGCCGGTCTCTGCCTTGCAAAAAGGTTAAGGGGCTCATGGGACTACGCCAGTCCAATACCTCTTCTCTTCCGAAGGGGACAATGGTATTCTTAGTTGCGGGAAACTAATCTCGGAAGGCTATCGTTGACAATTTGTCCAGAACCTACGACACCAGATCCGCTGGCAATGTCACTGCCATTTCCGAGTCGGTCTCCGGGGTGAACGCTAAACGTGCAGAAAAACGGCCTTTCCAGCAAACGTCGCTGAATTCCTGCGGTGGATCTGGCGGCTAGCACTTGGGACCAGTTCTGATGTTCATAACTTCAAACCATCACAACTTCTACAGTTCTTAACTTCTAACGACCATGACTTCTCAAACCGAAAATCGATCTTAACTTGTACAGCCCATATCATCTAACGATCAGTCAATAACTTCCATCGTCGATAACTTGTTACGATCAAAGCTTTAGCCAGAAAGCGATGAAAACTTTCTTTTACAAGTGGGACATTCTACGCCGGACGGTATGATATGGATCACTGGAATTCCCTGGTGGCTGTGGCGGCCTCCAATCCTTGGCTGCATCTGGTCGGTGGCGGCGGGCCGCAGGTCGCCAGTGTAGAGGTCCGGCTCGCGTCGGCCTGCCTGCTGAGCGTGGCATGGCTGTCGGCCGGCACCCTCTGATTATCTCGGCTCTGCTGGCGGCCGCCTCGCTGCCGCCGGCCGCCGCCGCCGCTGCGCTGGCCAATGGCGAGCGTCCAGACCTGCTGCCCGAGCACTGTGGCAGACGCCAGGTGAGAGCCGAACACGCGACGCGTCCGTTTGTGGTCGGCCCTGGCAACACCACCGCCTACTACGGCCAGTTTCCCTGGCAGGCCCGTCTGGTGGTGTACGACCCGGCGATCAAAAGCTACAAGCACCAGTGCGGCGGGATCATCGTAACGCAGCGTCACGTGGTGACGGCGGCGCACTGCGTCGTCCGAGTGTCGCTCAGGGGTCTGCTGGTGCGCGTCGGAGACTACAGCTTCGGCGAGCGGGAGCAGTTCGAGCAGGAGTTCGCCGTGGGCGGCTACCGCGTGCATCACCTGTTCACCGGCGCGCCGGGCCTGCCGCACGACATCGCGCTGCTACGCCTGCAGCTGCGCGCCGGACCCGGAATCCAGTTCGGCCCGTACGTGACGCCGGCCTGCCTGCCGCTGCCGCTCGCCGAGTACGAGCCGTTCCTGTCGTGCCAGGTGTCCGGCTGGGGCAAGACGTCGGACGCCGCCCCCGTCTCCGAGGTGCTGCGCAGCGTCTCGGTGCCGCTCGTCTCCGACAACTTCTGCAGCGCGCCCGAGGTGTACGGCGACCGGTTCCTGGCCGGGAGCATGTTCTGCTCGGGCCCGACGGACGGCGGCGCCGACGCGTGCGGCGGCGACTCGGGCGGTCCGCTGGTCTGTCCGGACCAGGCCAGCGGTCGCTTCGTGGCCTACGGCGTCGTGTCGTCGGGTGACATTCAGGGCTGTGGCCGCCAGCCGGGCCTCTACACCAAAGTGTCCGCTTACGTCAACTGGATACTGCGCCGCCTGCAGCTCGACCTTGAAGAGATCAACAATTCTCCCGTCCAGCTGCTGGCCACGTCGCCTGCCTCGTCAGAGGCGCCATCGCAGTGTGGAAAGATCAGCTTCCGGCTCTCCTCAAGAGATGGCGCTTCACTGGTCCAAAGTCGTCAACACTTCCCGTGGATGGTGACGCTGTTCCTCGACAGGATCGGAGCGACGTTGCGGTGGCGCCATCATCTCGGACAGATGGATTGTCACGACGGCCACGTGCGCTCCTGTCGGATGGACCTTTAAAGCGCAAATGGGAGACATCTCCCCAGATGGTGATTCGCGCGGCAGCCCAAACTTGCCCCTTCCGAACATGGACATCGAGGAGGCCGTGCAACATCCCCGATCTGGCAAGTCTAAGGACGCACCAAATATCGCCCTTATGAAAACCAAGTCAAAGATTGCCTTCTCGGATCGCGTCAGTCCCATTTGCTTGCCGAACGATTTGTATCCGTTGAATGAGCGCACAGGTAAGAATCTGACTTTTGTCGGTTGGGGTGCGCCGACATTTCGTGACGCCGATGCGCCGTGGGCTCTCAAGTGGGCCAGGCTGCGTATGGTCGATTTGGGCTCCTGCAGGGCCAACTACTCAGCAATTGCACAAGGAGAAGCACATTTCGGAAGATCTACGTTTTGTACCAAGTTCATAGAGCCGACAGCCGACTTCCAGTGCGGTGTGAACCAAGGCGACAGCGGCTCGATTTTCATGGACGAGCTCCAGACGGCAGGCACCAGCAGGTGGTACGCGGTCGGTCTGGCCGTGAGTGGCGTGGGCTGCGGCAGCGCCCAGTTCCCGGACCTTAACGTCGCTCTGCGGCCGTCGCTGGCCTGGATACGCTCTGTGGTGGGCTCGGCGCCGGGCTCGCTGGACCAGCAGCTGGCGGCCGGTTCCAGCGGCTCGGACGGAGACGTCGGCAGCGCGTGCGTGGCGGCGGACGGCGGCGCCGGCCGCTGCCTGCGCCTGGCCGACTGCGCCGTCCTGCTGCGGCGCTTGGCCGGCCAGGGGGCGGCGCAGCTGCGCCAGCACGTGTGCGGCCTGGACGCGGCCGCCACCCCGCTCATCTGCTGCCCGGCGCCGGCGCCGGCGGCCATCCCGTGCGGCAACACCGCCTTATCGCCGCCGGCCCGGTCGGGCGCCGCGCTGGTCGAGAGCACCTCCGACCTTCCGTGGTCGGCGCTCCTGTTCGGTGCCGGTGCCCAGTGAACTGCCGGTCTGCGGCGCCGCCGTGATCTCCGACAGGTGGCTGGTGACGAGCGCCACCTGCGTGAGGCGCGGCGGCGAGCTGCCGACCGTGCGGCTCGGCGACCTGAGGCCGAGAGACGCCTCCGACGATAGCGCCGCCTCGCCGCCGCTCGACATGGAGATCGTGCAAGTGGTGCGCCACCCCGACCTCACATCTGAAGACGACCATTATCCGGACGTAGCGTTGCTCAAGACCAAGTCCGCGATTCCGTTCTCGAGTGCGGTGAGCCCGATTTGTCTACGCCAATCGCCGCGCCCGGCCTCCTCGCTCGTTAACAAAAATCTGCTGTTTGCCGGCTGGGGCGCGCCGAAGTTCGGCGACAACGTGTCCAAGCTGGCTCTGAAATGGGCAAGGCTGAAGGTGGTCGACTCAAACGAGTGCAGGGCCAATTATTCCAAGACAGCATCATTCAAGGTCTCTGGTCAGAGATATTTTGGAGCTGAAACGTTTCGCACCAAATTCCGAGAGAGAAATGCGAAGTTCTTTTGCGCGGTTAATCAGGGGGATCAGGGATCCGTATTCATGGAAGTGGTAACTGAAGCTGGTGTGAACAGGTGGTACGCAGTTGGGGTTCCTGTCAGTGGCATTGGGTGCGGCGATGATGCGTTCCCTGACATCAATATTGCTTTAGAGCCGTTTGCACCCTGGATTCATTCAGTCATTTCGGCTAGCACTTAGAAAAAGTATCCAATCACGAATGCCGATTTCTAGTTAGTGTTCATCGATCGGAAACTGTACATGAGGCTGAGTGACTGTAACTGGCTCCTCAGCAGAAGGTGACACGAGTTGGAGAAAGGGGCTGGCGGGAATGAAGGGAGTGGTGTGAAGGGAGATACGGCTGCACTGTATAAAATGTTGATTTGCATCTCAAATTTGCTCGGTGAATGAGGTAAATATTGGAGAATCATTCAGTATGTGCAGATTGTGACGGCACCTAAAACCTGCGCAGAAATTCAAAATCATTTGGCAACCTCCCGGTGGGCAACTTCGAATGTTCATGTATTATGGTAAGCAATACACGGTAACCAATACTACACGAGGGTGCAGTTCCTGTTTTTGGTCCCGTTGTATCTGTGAAAGAAACCCAAGGCGGATGTGACTTACGGAATTTCGGTAGCAAAAGCCACCCTCAGTGATCTTCGATAGCGATGGCGAGGAAGTCCCCGATCCAGCTGGTGACCGCTTACCAAACGGAAGGGAATTAATGAATCATGACTTGCCCCACCATCAGCTGTGCTGCGTGTCGCACATCAGGTGTTGGTACAAAAAAATTCCGAGCCTTCGTGAGGGGAGAGGGCGCACGTTCATGTCTGAATAGGCCGCTGAGCGGACCAAGAGGTCCCAGAGAAATATAAACGGAACTTCGGAAATGTTGTCTCGATAGTAACAAGGTGGCCATTTCCATAAACATGTGTCCATTATTACAATAACTGACAGCAGATGTTTCGTCTTGGCGGAAATCCAAAAGGGCTACATGTTCACAACACAATGGAAGCTACAACACAAATTTCACTCTGGTGTAAAAGGCGAAACGGAGTGCACGTATGTCATGTTGCCGGTTTTACGCAAACAGCTGCCTCCACAAGCAGAGTTGTCAATAAACGCGTGCAATTTGGATTGCGTTTTCACGAGAAATATGATACGATACTTCAGCAAAAATGTTCGATTTTCTTTCCAGTTCGTAATTTTTCAAAAAGTAACATTAACAGAAGAACATATAACCTAAAAAAAGATACGCAATACGAAGACACGGTTAGAACAGCTCTAAATTTCTGAGAGGCACTAAGGTTGAAACTGTAAGTGCACGAACTCGACAAATATTCATTTCTGTGAAACTCGCTATGTCATTTTCTGTTGAGTTTCATTACGTTACCTCAGGCTAGGTTAGGTTTTGTTCCGTTCTGTTCTACATTGTTCAGCACTGTTCAGCTTAATTCAGTTCAGTCTGAATTCTGAATCTGGTGATATTCCGTGCAGATTATATTCAGTTCTGTCCAATGCAGTCGTGTTCCGTTTAATTAGGTTCTGTTCTTTTTCACTATGCGGATTGGGTGTGTTCTGTTTACTTTTGTTCAGATCAGTCAGGCTAACTGGTGTTCGGCTCTTGCTTTTTTCTTGCATTGGACACCAAACCAAACCGATTCCGCTTGTATTCAACTCCGAACCAAACCGAGTTACAACAGCGAAAACAAAAACCGAATGAACCGACAGAACAGACGAGCCAAGCCGAAAACAGCAGAAGAGAACAGAAGAAAACCTAGTCAAACTGAAGAGAACATAACTAAACTGAGCCGAGCAAAAGATGAAACGTTCTGAAACGTAGTGAACCGAACCGAACCAAACCGAAAAAATATAACAAACAGAACAGAACCAAAAGCAATCACCCACAGCCGAACAGCCGAACCAGACTAGCAGATGACATATGCAAAACGTAACCAAACTGAACAGATAAGAAACTGATGAACTTAACCACCCTGAACCAACCCGAACCAACCGAATCGAGTCAAAATAAACATGATCGAGTAGAACCACGCTCCGCAGCAGCAAATCAAGCCGAACCGAAAACAACAGAAATGAAGGAAACCGAATCAAACTCAGACCAAACAGAGCTAATCAAAAAGAAACCAACTGAACGGCACGTAGTCAAACGGAACAGCACACTACAGAACCGTGCGACGCTGAACCGAAACTTGGCAAAACAGAATACACAGAACCGAACAGAGATTGCAATGACGTTGTTAAGGTTGGAGTGATGTCAAAACGTGACGTCACCTAAAGAGTCAAAAGGTAAATCCAAGCCATGTGACGTTACCAACGACGCTTGATGTCATCTAAAGTGACGTCATACTGTTTTGACGTGATGTAAGGGGTAGATAAAAACGCTATCGCGCCACCGAATGTGTATGACGTCATCTTAAAAGTAACATCAGATCTAAAGAGGGTGTGATGTAAAGATGCCACGTCTTTTAAAGGGTAAATTAAAACACTGTGACGACAGTGAAGGCGCATGTCATCATCGACGTCAGATAGGTGTGGCACCGTTTGTGAATGGGTAAAAGTTAACGAAGAAGCAAATGAATTATGAGCCGGGACACCTGGGGAGTTTTCGCACAATTTTGCATTAAAGCCTTTCGAGATGATGCAAATTGCCAGCTAAGAGCGTTGTTACTCGCCATTAAATAATTTCGGCCTTAAACACAGCTTTCATTTGTCCAGAAATCCCAGAATGAAATGGGAAAAGTCGGGAGTAACGAAGCCCTACTTTTGACATGATTGGGCTTCGTGAGTTTTACTGCAGTTTGCGGCCAGGATGAGAATTTGCGGTCTTCTGGAAAGTATAAAACAGAGCAAAACTTATATAAACGGAATGGACGGTCGGAGCGAGCGAGGTATAGTGACACAATCGACGAAAACCAGACTACTATACGTTTGCTTGTTTCAACGCAATTCACAAATAACTCTTCAATGACGCTTCCTTGATCAACAGGGAACAGGGCACGCAGGGAAGTGTTTCAAAGTTATTCTGTGATTCAGCTATGACTAAACCCGTAATATCATTCAAAATTCGTGAAAATGCATTTACCCGGAAATTTTGATAGCAACAAGACACATCAACGCAAACTATGTCAAAAGACTTTTGAGCTAATTTCCTCCGCGAAAATTGCATTAAAAAACTGCATTGTTCTGCATGTCCAGAGCAATTTTTCTGCTTTCATATTAACAGCCCATGTTTTGACAGGCACGGACACATAAGGTGGGGATGCGAGAGGTGCGGTCACCGTCTCTTCTGAGCATTTTGGTGCACTTGGGGCCAATGCCAAAAACGTAGACGGCGAAGGCTGGTAAGAGCTTGGAATCCATTCACGGCCAAATGTTGTTCGTCGATACAAAGGCATCCTGCCTTAAAAAACGCACATGTTACGTCGTTCACCGATTTAAGAGGATATGGGCACCCTTGAATGAAAAAGAAGCTTCCGTTACATCGTGGAAACGGCTGTAATATGGCTCAAGTGCTCACGTCCTTGAACACCTGCCCTTAACACAGAGAATGGTGACACAGACAGGACGCAGAAGACACAGCAGCGCCCTTGCGATGGTGTGTGGGTGCCCCTGTGACACAAAGGAAACGTCTCTTCGGTGGGGCATGGCGTCCTCAAAACAGCACCCAGCTGAAGTTGAGGAAACGCCCACGTAACAGCACATGAATGATCCTCCCCGTAGCATGACGCGCATATTACACAGAGGCGACCCTTTGATAGCGTATCATTTTAAAGGTGCCGCTTCGATGCTATAGGATTCAAAGGCGTCCCTGTGATGCATCATGGTGCTGTGTTATTTGAGTGGTCATCCTGGCGAGATTCAAAAGGCATCTATATAATGGTATGCATATGTAACCCTGCCATTCAAAAGACACCCCTGTGACAAGGAGGGGCCTCAACGACGGGATACTGGCACCATGTCGTTTAAAAAGGCACGGAGTCACTTTAGACACGAAGAGTGCGACCATGTGATGGAGTATGGGCGTCTTGATATTTAAAATACGCCCATGTGACACCAAGGGGGCACCTCCGAAATGACGTATGGGTGCCCTGACGATCAAAAGGTGCCTATACGATGCGAAAGAGCCGCCCCTGCGACAGAGTATGCCTGCGCTGCGGTTCAAAGAGCGCGCCTCGACACTAAACAGGCACCCATGTGACGGCGTATGTGAGGCCTATCGTTCAATAGTCGTTGCTGTGGTGCCAAAAAAGCGCCCGTGGGATGGGGTATGGACGCCCACGTCACTCAGAAGGCTTCCTGAAGTCACAGAGGCACCCCGGTGAAGGACCAGGACACGCTATTTTTTCAAAATAAGACCCCAGTAACATCGAAAAGGCGCCAACGTTTTAGTGATAGACGTCATGTTAGAATGGTCCCTTCGTGACAACGGGGAACAGACGTACTTAACAGAAAGGCAACTTACGTTCAGATTGGTGCTTGATCTGATCTTTCACGGACGAATTCCGTTAGTTGATACGAAGACACTATCATGAGAGGGCGCACATGTGACGTCGTAAAAATCGATCCTCTCCTGAGCAGAATTCTGCCAGTCCCCGTGTTTTGGCAGTGTACAGATTTTGTGCGACGGTTTCTTATATGGCGGCAAGGCTGGCAAAAACCCACTGACTTAAAGTGAAGTAAATTAACAGTATAACTTAAGCAATTCGCACTTTAAAACATCTGTCAATTACAAGAAGTTCACTGATTTCAGTTCAATGACCAATCGTACATCATGGAAGTTTAGAGAACGGATGACTTGTTTGCGACGTATGCATCGAAAACTATAGAAGCTCAAGAGGAAACAAATACACCTTACCTTGGAAATTTCCATGATGTATATGTACACACACACACACATATATATATATATATATATATCTATATCTGTATCTATATAAGGGCATATATGCAAATATATTGATATGTATTTGATGAATATATATTGATGATTCTATTATATATATATATATATATATATATATATATATATATATATATATATATATATATATATATATATTATTGCAGCGTGTGCGTTTCTTCACGTCGCCTGCTGCCTCTCGGCGATGGGTGTGCGGGGTCGGACGTCCCCAAAACACCACCAACTTTTCTGCTGGCCTTGCCACGAGCACCAAGCGCAGCTCCGAGGCCGCCACTCTGAGCCCACGCTCCCCGGGACGGCGGCGGACGGAGGAGCTGTTCGGCCGCAGGGCGCACAGGGCACGAGCTGTCATCTGCCTCCGCCTGCTGTTACGGAGACGACCGGCCGTCTCTGTGCGAGAGACCCGCTCTCCCCTGGCCGGGGTCTGGACCTGTTTGGATGCACGCTCGCGGCCGAGCTGAGCTTTTGCGGGCCGGGCGGCGCCCTCGCCTACCTCCCACCGTTACCTGAACGGTGAACGTGTCGTGCTGCGTCTTGTATACGAACGAGTGCATGATTGCTTTCATGTTTTTGTATGTCCTACTGTCATCGACGTAAGCTTCAGCAACAGGTGCGCTCTGCGGAAGGATGCTCAAATGCACAGACTAACGATCTGAACATATTTATTGAACCTCGAATAGAAACATCATACGGCAGGTTTTAAACTCCGGGATCAAACTCAGGGATAAACAGGGATTAGGCAGTCGCAGTTTGGCATTGCGTTCCCGTCCATATCAGTTTTCCAGCGTCCAGCGTGTTATTCATTGTTTCTGTGTTTGTTGTGTGTTGACTGCATCCGTGAGTCGAATGGTTTCTTGCGGATGTTAAACTCGCAATAAGCAATAAACAAGAAACGGTGATGCTTGAAAAAATACGAGGCCATGTGTCGACAGTGGTTTACGGACGATTGTAACACTTTTCCTAACAGTGTGACAAAAAAAGTCCAGTGCAGACCACTACGGTCGATACGGCGCCGCGTTTCATGCCAGGACTCAGAATGAGCCGTAAATGGTGAAGGACTGTGAAGGCAAGGAAAAGGTCACACGCACAAATGAAGCGTGAAAATGGCAAAAAAATATGTGAAACTCGATTCGGTCGCTTGGAGCAGAAATGCACGTGCATAGCGTCACGTGTTTTATGTCTTGTTGAAGCATCATACGATGTTCTGTAAATGACATTACTGCGGCTTGATCTGGATTGCAGTGACGAAGGCGGTATTAAGTTTAAGACCAATTGTGAGTGACAGCTGCCTAAAAGAGGAGCAGCAATGCGCAGATACCACGTTAGTTGCCAACAACAGCGAGCGAAAATATCAAATGGTGCTTCTGTGGTCAGTCAAATCCTGAAATTGAGTTTTTCTTACAATTATTCCAAGTTTGCTGTGTAAAGATGCTACGCGGATGAAAACCATACGACTGAGTTCAGGTTGAGCTTAAGTTGAGACATTTGATCTGGTTGTCTGGCCCGTCTAGCTACCCAGTTGAATACGTCATTGAACATCCTGCGGCCATGATCTTCCAAAATATGAATTCCGGGATTCGTGACGAAAATAATTGCTTCGCTGTTAATAAGTTTAGCACAAGTCTACCAGCCATGCGTCACAACAGGTGTTTGACGCCTAACGGCCGGCAAGCTGAATTCGTTCCACCTTTCGGTACGGCGATGGAACGCTGAGCGCGCCGACTGGCGAATTCCGTCGTTCGTCGTCAGCTGACGAGCATTTTTCATTTATGTCTTATACATTCCGTCGCTCGGCCATTCGGCGTGACGCCGTACTTTTCTAGCGGACGGCAGGCTTGAAAGGACTCATGCTAAAAGATTGTCTATAATTTATCTCACCCACCAAATTAATCTGACACGCCAGTCGACGTCTTACGCAGCATAGCGACATGTCCCTTCGCTTGCTGAGGAACCGAAGTTGTAGTCACGCAACACCCAAAGGGCCGAGCGATGAACAACTAGGAAATGACATTAGTATATTATATATATATTCGACTAGTTCTTAAGGGCTAGTCGACATCAATTAATAAATCAAAGGTGCAAACAGCTCTAGAGCAATACTGATGTCAAGAAATGCATCATTGCCGCACCTAAGGCTACTGACAGTATGAACAGACCCAAGCCCAACTGCTTTTTATCTGTTGACACTAGCTTCAGTTACTACGTCAACGAATACAGATCCTTGATCACCCTGATCCACGGAGCACAACTACCCCGCACTTCTCTATGGAAATTGGGTGCAAACTTCCGCTCCAAAATATCACGGATCCATCAACCCGGACGATCCTACCTTGGAGTAATTAGCCCTGCACTCGTTCAAGTCCACCACCTTCAGCCTTGTCCATTTCAGAGCCAGCTTGGACACGTTGTCGCCAAACTTACTTATTAATGGGCAAGGAAATCCACTTAACGGTCCTCAGCTTTCCTTTCAACTCCTTGGTAAAACCATTCTTCACATTAGAAGCATATTTCAGCACAAGCTTGGTTACAGTTTGATGAACCGTAGGCATAACGAAACCTCGGTGCGTTACGACAAACCGAACAGCGGAGTTGTTTGTAGCAGCGTTGAAAACAAAGCCACCTAGAGCCTCGGGTTTTGCCAGCATTTCGCCCAAAGTTGCTTTCCTTAAGAATGCTTCTTTCTTGGCTGGCTGCTGCTTGTCTGCGGTTTTTCGGAACTTGGCCCATCTGTGTCTGTATCACCAATCTGAATCTTGTGTTTGCGATTCGAATGATAACGGAGTCTCGTAGTAGTGTTTTTGCACTGGACAATTATCTGGCAAGTTTTCACCAATGATACAGACACCGGCGGACCAAGTTCAGAGACACGAGACAAGCAGCAACCAACAAAAGAGAGAACCATTCTTAAGGAAAGGAAGCTTGGGGGAAATGTTGGCAAAACTGGTGACTTTAGACGGCAACAGCTCCATTATTCGGTCTGCCGTAGCGGACCAAGGTTTCGTTATGAATGAGGATCATGAAAATGACCCAGTTAGTGTTGAAATATGCTACTAAAATGAAGAAAGATGTTACCAAGGGAGAGAAGCTGACGACCAGCAAGCATGTTTTCTTGTCCACTGATAAGTACACTGGTTAGAGGAACAGGCGATATAAGAACATTCATGTTCACGAGACCAAGAGTGGACTTTGGGTAAGATAAAAACAGCTGTGGGAGTCTGTTGAATTCGTGAAGTAGAAGTGGAGTCAGTTGGAAAAGTGAAGAATTCTGTTGGAGTTCAGACTGTCCGTAGATTGCGACATGGTCTCTGTGACACTGACGGAGCGTCGGTGATGACGAAGTATGAAGAAACCCTGCCTGTGTTTTTTGAAGGCTCAGTTATCTAATTATCTTATGAGTTTATGAGCCCTCCAAGTACCCCCGCTCGACACCTCCACCTCCCCACCATCTCCACTTATTGAGGTATAATGTAAAATGTAAAATAAACCACACTTTATCGATGAATTTATCGATAATTGGCTAATAGGGTAGAATTCAGTCGTTTACCGACAAAAATGGAAACCATTATCGAATTCTAACCGTGCTGATGATATTGTGTTGTTAACATAACGGTCCCCTTCCGCGCGGTCTACAGATGAGACGTGAGTTATCATCACCCTCCAGCTCCGTTGACGACTCTGGGATTAGTGCTGATGGCGCGAGGCACAGCGGCGATCTTCTGGCAGCCAAACATGACATCTGTGCACAACAGCCAAACAGAGGTTGGCGTTATAAGCGCGCACGTGCGCGAAAACGTGGCGCTGGGGGAAACCTAAAAATAGAGCAGAATTTCGATCCATTTGCCGCAAGGTGAAGTGCTCAAAATGTGTCGGCCACACCATTTTGGAAAGCTCTTACGAAAGACAGTGGGAAAAACTCAGCTCCCATTGTACTGGAGCAACTTTGTGCGTTTCTTATCTCCCTACCGTGATATGGAAGCACTTCAATAACATCAAGTAAAATTCTTCTCACCAACCTTTGATAGAGGCGACAAGTCGAACACGCCTTTTAGAATCAGTACGTGGCTGGTCGTCGGCCTATGAAGGTTGGCTCCCGCTGTGTATCGTTTCAGTTTACCGTGTATTCCGTCACAAGAACCTTTTCCATTCCATGGCGCAAAATAATGCCATGCACAGTGCAGTTGTAAATGGCGTTTATGGAGACATATGTTCCAAACGTTGCATCTGTTTTTTTTTATCGGGCAGCCGAACGGTCAGTGAAATGATGAATTTTTTGGAAAGCGTTGTTTTCCTGTTTTATCAGTTTAATTAACTTTTCCTGAAAGGTGTAGATCGACACCGTCTTATGTCGCGTTCAGTCTCTCATCACGCAAAAACATTTCGCTGCCACGTCTGCCCCGTCCTCGCCCTCAAGCATGCAGGCCAGGGATGCACTGTTGCTTGCGATTATCCCAACGAAAATCTTGAATGACATCTGGGCCTAAAACTGAATAATGTTCCGCACGATCTGCACACAAAACGACCCCCTCTTCCTTCAAAGACGCCTTCAGGCCTCTCGGTTACGCAGTTTGTTGTTTTGCGTTGAAATGATGCCTTACCAGCTTCGTGACTTCAGAACCTATCTTCTCAAGAGATTTCTCGGTGGTCTGATGCAGCACCTCCAGTGTTTTGGGGTCTGTGTTTGTCCGCTGTTTATATTTCTTTTCCTCGGCGCCGCCCGGATTTGGCAGGTCTGTTGAAAGGACTGGAATGCTCCTGCTCCTGCCCAAGTTTCACAGTATCTCAAGATCCATGCTTCATTTGTGAGCGCACAGCCTATTTTTGACGCCAGACTCTATCGTCAATTTACTGGCAACGGCCTGCAGCATCAGTTCGGGATTCTTGTAGTGGACTCAGGCAAAGACCGAGTTCTGTCCCGCTGACCCGGCCAGGTCACACCATACCGGTCAGAGACTGGCAAATGTTGAAAACGGCGCTGGCGGTTGCATTTTTATAAACATGAAATAATTCCCGAAGGTCAGGTAGAACAGACGTTTCGGTGCGGCTTTTTATTGCCCGGTATCACTCTACTGATGTCGTCTCGTTCGAAAAAAAAAACTTTTGAACGGCGTCTCCTCCTCTTTTGACACAATATTTCAAGGGTTTTCATTTTAGGTGTTACGGAAATCCCCTGATTGGGCTTCAGCTTCCTGGCTCGTCTGATCTTGTGGACAGTGCCAAATTTGTTCGGCGTTTGTTGGAGGGCAAAAGAAGGCAATGGGAGGATTTGCGTTTTTTTCGTGGTAGGACGAACTCGGGTTCTGAATTTTTCGATCATTTCCGTTCTTATTGCTTCATAAAGCTCATTATGCGTTTTGTCTGAATCAGCCTCTTCGGAATCTTCTATTTCGACGCCGTCATGCTAGTGTCAAGCACATTTTCAGGCCTCGGGTGGCTGATTGCAGTTCCCCATGTGCTTTTCCCTGCGCTACTGAATGAATAAAAGAGTCTGTAACCGAAAGCAACGCTAGTTAATCCTTTCAGTCCTTCCAGAAGTCCTTTCAGAACACGGTCTACTTGGCGGAACTGGCGCTGACATGCGTAAGAGGTTATCGTGACTCCACGTTTCTGTATAAACATTTGATGGTTTGCCTTTATGGCGCTCCTTTGACAGCGAACGCTTTAAATGTTCATGAGCGGAAAGGTCCGCCGGTCCGGCTCCTGCACATGGCGTGAATTTGCCTTTGTCTAATTCAGTGCAAATGAGGTCGATGAACGATGGCTTCTTGTTGCCTTCAAAGCAATCGATAGGTCCCCGGCCGGGGAGGGGAGGAGACCGTTCGCCGGCATCAGCAGACGACCTCAGTGCCTTTGGACGGACGCCTTCCATCCTACTCTCAGGCCTTCCGTTTGAACGGGGGCTGGACTCTGCATCGCTGGCCGCAGCAGCAAACGAGAGGCGGGGCTACAGCACACAGGTAACAGCTTGGACCAAAAACGTTTTATATTGTTTTCGCTTCCAACAAATATCCAAACTTCCCGTGAACAGACTTGATGATTTTCAGTTCCGGCGCACATGTTACGTAACAAAAACCAACTGAGAACAAGAGAGCATTGTTGACCCATAGTCACGTTCTTGCATAGTACTCATAGGTCTGTAAGGGATGTGGGTGCTACGATGACTTTCCATTTTTTCGTTTAGTGTGATCTGAGTATGTTGTTGGTACCTATGTGCTGAAGAATGTTTGCAGTTGCTTGAAGCATCGACTTTATTGAGGAATAATGCGTTTTCCAACAGCTTGCATTAATCAGTTGGTCATTGCCAGCCAAACAGGCTGGAAGCACCAACATGGTGACTCCAACAGGCGTCACTGTGTACGCATTTGCAAACATAAAGTCACCTAATGAGCTGTTGTGGATTAGATTCCAGAAGCCCACTTCTTCAACATGGCAGTCATGCCCTTTGTGCTGTGCACAATGCAAACCTGATTTTCGGATACTCTTTGTGCATTTCACGTGTTCCTAGATTATTTGGCTCATGGTCCAGGAGTATAGGAGGTATGTATGCATTCACCATGTAACTAGTTGGTATTCGTTCATTTTTTACTGGACGTTTCTAAATGACTGCAATGCTTATTGCAATGCCATTCCTGAGTTGTCTGCTTGCTGAGCAAGCCTGGGCAACTACCTTTCTGGGTTCATTTTATCTTAATTAGCATGCCAACCTCAGATATTTTCAATATTTCACTTTTTTGAGGAGAATAACACACTAGCAAGTTGCAACTCTGGCTTTCTACAATCACCTCCCTTATTCAGCACCCATTCCCTACTTCTTCATATTGGTGAAGTAGTGCTTATAGACCAATTACTATTTTTTGCCCTTTTAGCTTCCAACAAAATCAGTTTCCATTTGGTGTGAAAATACAACTGGTCTGATGTTCATGTTTTCTGAATGGAATTCCCCCTCCCAACAGAATAAGGATTTTCGGACAATGACCTCATCCTAAACAATTACTTTAAGTGGCTTCTTCATGATATGGTCAGGAGCTGCCAAGCTCCGGCTAGTCTGTGTGGTCCCGTGGGTTGTGTGGGCCCGATCCTGGCTTATGTCTCCATCACACAAGGGTGGACCATGTTCCGCGCTGTTCTGACGCGTCAGCTCTGTCTCGGACGGACCGGGGTCTGCCACGCTTCGGACGCCGCGACGGGGACGTCGGCTGCGGACGAATCGAGGCTTTCCACGGCCGTGCCGCCGTCTCCGCAGCCGCAGGCGCGGCGTGAGCGGCGCAGTGTCTCGGGGCGGTGCCTGTTCTTCCACGAAAGTGTGTGCGTCGTGGGCATTTCGTCAAATGCCTAGGCGTTCCGTGACTGCCGTCCATGACTGAAATATTCGAGGAAATAGTCTGTTACAGCATATGGCTGAAAATTTTAGGCGCTACGCTTAAAGCGCGTCAGGAACCAGACAGGTACTGTTATCTGAACAACATGGCCCGTTACATAATGGTTGCCTAGACATTAAACAAATCGCCCAAGCGAGGACATAGACTTTCTGTAATTATTTCAGGCATCGTCCGCGTCCGTGCCATTTTGCGTCTCCATGGCAACCAGTAACCACGGATTATTTTGGCGCGCAGTGCGCGTCAACGCGGCTGGTTCAGCTGACGAGACCTGCTGGAACAATCGAGGGGTGGTCCGCTCGGTCATCTCTGCGCGAAACCTGAAGTGCGATGCAGGAGTTGGGGGCGGGGTGTGTATTACGACTAAAGGAGACATTCCGTCATCAGTCGCCCTTTGGAGGCCAGGGTATCCCGCAGTGTGCATGCCGCCTCAGTGCGACGCAATTCCAAAAGGTGGCGATGTTGAAAGGCTGGCGTGCTGTGCGCCAGCTGGTGCCACTCCTCACTGTCCTGTGCGAACAGATCAAAACGGTGAGAGCTTTCAGTTTCACCGTTTTCGGCCTGTACCACTCGTCGCTGTCCTGTGCGCTTGGGAACGCTGGTCCCTAGTTAATTGGCCACGTCCTTTACTTCGCCATGCACTCGTTGCTGGACGCTGAAGTCTGATAGTTGCTCCTGACTAGTCATTCTCTTCACAGACCTTCGCCGGAACCCGTCAAGGAAGTGAATGTTTTGCTACTGATCACACATGTATTTCATGCATTTGTACATGTTATCATGTATTTCATGCTTTTCTATGCTAATTCTAAGTCTAATTCCTAAGTCTCGCAAAGTTGCCCCTGGATTTATTTGGGACAGGCCCGGACTTGCACAGTAACTGGTTGTGTATAAGCCACTCAATAATTAGACTTCCACCACCTCCTGTCCTCTCACGACAAATAGATCAAAGAAAAACCACGTATAAATAATTGTTTAGGATAAGGTCAATACCCCAAAGTTCTGTTTCTGCAGGCGTATTGGTAAGGAAAAATTCTGTTCAGGAAAGATGAACATCAGATTAATTATGTTCTCATGCCAAATAAAAGTTGATTTATCTGTTCAAAGCTAAAAAATAGAATTTAATCCATTAGCTATCCAAATGCATCCTAAGGTCATGTAAGGCCACTGACCATACTTGACCTTCAAAAGGCTACAGACATTCAAGATCGGATGTGCTGTCAGGCTTACACTGAAACAGCTCTGCACCAAAAACTGACCCCATGTCAAACAAGTTATGAAATCGGCGTACACAGTCTAGAAAGAATGACGTCATATCTAGGTGACGCGAAACCGTGTGATAATGCTTGTTTTGGAAAAGGTGCGGAAAGGATGTGACGTAGCTTTTTGCAAATTCCATGACTTTTTCCCTGGCTGTTCGACGACAGTCCAAGAAAAGACTCGGAACCCGTCCCCCACCTCGGGGGGGGGGGTGAAAATGAGATTACGAAAACATTCCGCAAGCGTCCGCTACGTTTACCGTCGGCAGCTCGGCATCTCAGCTCGGCATCTCAGCGACCTGAGACATGAGAGACCCGATGAGGGGGGAGCCGCTCCCCTTCGTCCGGAGGAGAAGTGGAAATAAGACTTCGAAAACATTCCGCAAGCGTCTACTAGCTTTCCGTCAGTAGCTCGGCTTCTGATTTCAAAGACCTAAGAGATACTTCGCTGACCTTTTTAGCCGGAATATTTGCACATGAAATCGTAGCGATCAGATGCCGGCCTGTCAAACCAAAAGTCCGAACTGGTGTCGATTGCAGCTCCAACCTTCGAGCTCATGCGCTCGTTTGGCTGCGATAATTCCAGGTTCCACTTGGTAAAGTTCAGCGGGCTGCCATCTTCCCAGCGAAATTCTTTGTCGAGGTACTCCGGCAAGTGTTTCAGTCCGATGTACGCAACTCTGCCAAAGTCCTTGATGAGAAGCATGACGAACCTGTTCTCCTCCTCGGACAGGATCGAGGTCAGGTGGGCGCCCGGCCACAGCTCGCCGCAGCGCTCTTCAGCGTCGTCGTAGGTGAGGCGCTCCTCCACCAGGCAGTAGCAGTTGCCGCCGTTCGCCGTCCAGCCCGGCTTGCATTCCAGCAGCTGGCAGACTCCGGGGGACGCCGAGCCGTCGTAGGCGATGTTGAAGCATTCGGAGGTTCGCGCGCACCTGAAGCCACACTGGACAACGCCGTCGGATGGAACGGTCTTCATGATGTGCACGCCGTGCCCCTCCAGCGGCAGGACCTTCAGATTCAGGGCGTCGGCCGTCACCAGCAGGACGGCGAGCCGCAGGACGTTCACGGCGAGACGTGCCATGTCTGCTCGCTCCTGAGCGTGCTGGAAACAGTGGACACCGCCGGCGGACCGGAACAGAACAGCCGACTGTGTGTACACGCCAGCCATGGATACCTGACTTTAATTGGCGAAATATGCTACCGTGCTGAGGGTGGCATTAACTGCTGCATTGCGGCGCGCCAGCAGTTACCATTAGCGTTATTAGAAAATATGAATATATGCCATGTTTGTGACGCTATCCAGTGTTATCTAGGTGATTCATGATTTTGATTGAGAATGCAGCAAAGGGTACAACGACAGTCCATGATCAAGTGACGTACTGATCTACTGAGCAACAACGTGACACATGGCTCTGGACAGGACTCTGGACAAGACTTGACACAAGACTCCGGGCACCCGAACCCAAGAGATAATGTGTCATAACTCACACACGAACAATGTAAGTCATGACCCAAACAAACACCGGTGCCATCTCAGGGAAGTCTGAATGAGCGAGTTCATGATTCATGACACGTTACAGTTTGGAAGCGGGTATAGCATATATACTCCTAGGCACAGCATACTGTCATTAATTTCTTTAGCATTGAACTCATGAGCAGATGCTACATTTAGAGCACGTGCCAGGCATGTGCCTTGTCGTATGAGAAGGCAATGATGCCACAAGCTTTCGTGAAGCTTCTAAATTATGTCATAGTGCCGTGTTGGACTTGCCGCAATGGATAAAAGTTCCCATCCTGAGTGTTCAAGTGCCAGTTTAATTAATCAAGGCAATAATGATGACCCTGCAATGTAAGCAAATGAATTGAATGTTTGGCTTCGTGCTGAGATATATCAAAAGCATAAATCATGACATCAGAAGTATTATGATTATTGCTTAGAGTACATTCATACTTACAAACCAGCATAGTTGTGCTATTTTCGCATATCATATTAATTGCACGTGGATTGCATAATCTATGAAATTTGAGATAACAGAGAGTTCGTATTAATTTGCTAAGAGTTAGAGTTAAAATGTATGGGAATGCACAGGAGGAAATCTCAACACCATTTCAAATATTGCAATGCACATTTAATCTATATTCCTTTTATGGAATGTCCTTAGTTGCATGATGTGTCTGTGAAAAAGTAGATGGACTCAGATGGCATAATATTCTTATCCTAATGTTGACAATGCATGAACGTTACTTTCTTGTGAATTAGAATGGTCCCATATTAAATTTTGCTTGCCATATTTTTGCAAATTTTATCGCGCTACTTGCAGACAAAAAGGTTTGGTTATAAACAGTTGGGATGCACTGCATCCCCATCACCCAAATATGTATACGCGGCAATTTCCAGGGCATCCGTAACATTGGGACCAGGCCGGCAAATTAGTCTTCCATAGAAAATTGGGAACATGCAACTATGAGGCAAAGTAATAAGGACACAAAATAAACCCGAAAAATCTAAAGATACGCCCGGCCGGACCTCGGAGTGCCCTTCGTTCGGTCTTGGAGGCATATCCGCCCACCCCGGAGTGTCTCAGGTTCTCTGCGCCGCACAGTAAAAAATGAAAAAAAAAAACAGCAAAAAGAACTCATCAAGGAGAGTCCAATGAGCACAAGTTTCTTAAACTTGGGTCAATATCTAGGTCATCAGAGGTCATGAGAAGTCCGACTGAGCTCGAGTGGAAGTGAGATAAAAAAGGAAATTGACGTGATTCTCATTTTGGTGGAATACTGAGACGATTATTTACATGTCAGACATATTCATAGCACGAATGATCCAATTAATCAATCAGATTAGGTCAAGCCACGACCTAATTTCGTGATGTCTGTGGCGCTGTTATAATGTATCGCGCTTCTACCTAATCAGTGGTTTTGATAAAATGTTAGATTACAGATGACGCCCGAAGCGCAGTAAAACACTTAAGCATTTGTCACCGTCCTGAAGGTCAGCCTGCGTCAAGTGAGATCATCAGAGACCATTGACCTTTGATGGCTTCCGATGACCTCAGATAGGTTCATTTCTGCGCTGACTTTGATTTCATCGTCTATTTCTGTCCTAGAAAACAATAAATTACAGTTTCTAGACAAGCAATTTTGGTTGCATGGAGATCGTATGTTGCGGACAAAAGATACCATATGGGAGATCATGACCTGAGCCAAGGTCATGCGTGTTCTGGTAATATGATGGTAACATGTGTTTTTGGACATGTTTCTGATAACATCCGAATATGATAACCTGCAAAAATCCGCCAAAGTTTATGCTAAATATCATTAAGTGCCCAAAAGTGACCTGACCTCAGGTCACTGACCCCCGATTTTTTAAAGAATTCCAAATATACAAAATGTTGCGTTCATTACATTCTGTTACCCATACCAATTTCGTATAAATCGGTCCATCTGCCAAAAAGTTATCAAAGTTACAATTTTTCTGGAAGTTGACCTCTTTCATCCAACCATGGTTAGTGCTCTGAGACGTCACTGGGACTTGGGATTTTCCCATAGGGTGCAAAATAGACAGGAAAAAAGGTAATGAAAATTTGGCGGCGCTGCGCCCCGCCGTTTTTCCCTACGTTCTGAAAACTTTAGGGGACGACGAATTTCCTCCCTCCGGCCGGCGGGGTTTAACCCTATTGCCGGCAGGGGAGGGCTGAATCCGCCCCCTCGGATTTTTTGTTTGCCAATTCCAGGGTTTTTGGCACACCGTCGCGAAACTTCGTCACTTTTCCTAGCTATTTATTTTACGTACTGTGGCAAAATTTCGTAGTTCTATTTTGCTCAGGGGATAGAGATAGGCAACGTTTTTGAGAGGCACCTCAAGCCATTTTTTGCCCTCTTGAGGGTAAGAGGAAAATGACTGTCAAAAGCAGCGTTTTTAAGATAGAACTTAAAACTTTATATGGATGTATAGGTAAATGGCTGAGCAACATCGAAATGCAGTTTTGTTCATCTGAGTTTACTTAGAGTTTACTTATCAAGGTCAGGTCCAGGTCAGAAGTCAAAACATGTTTTTATGGCAAATATTTTGGTGCTTCTTTCCAAAATGCCAAACCCGAAACACGTATGACGTAAAAAGGTGCTCTCTGCTTGTTGTCCAAGTTTCAGCCTGATATCAGGTCGGGCCACGGAATTATCATTTAAAATGTAAGTGCGCGTGTTCAATACAACAACAGACGTAAAACGGAATTTCGGAAATTGAATGAATTTAGATGACTGGAAATCAATCATTCAGATCACATAAAATGCCCACAAGATCATTCCAAATGGCCCCAAGGTCAATGAAGTTCATTTAAGATCGACAGGTCGTCGGATTGATCTTAAGAACACGTGACCAAGACAAACCCTCCTTTTGTCATGTCCCTGGGACCGCCTACGTCAACATTATAAGAACATTGTAATACGATTTGCACTTCTTCAGGATAGCATGACTAGAAGAAAGCAAAAAGTGTTTTTGTATTTTTAAAATCAGTTTTTGAAAAAAAACTAGTCCTGGTGTTTTTAAAACCCTGTGAACACCTATGAATTCCCCCAAAATTTCAAATGTATGGGCCAATGGCAAAAGTCCCATCCATAATCTCTTGGTTGATGCCAATTCCATCAAAATCGGTTCGTAAGCAACGGAATTATAAGAAGTTCAAAAATATCCTCCACTTTCATTTTTTCCCCTCTATGGACATCTTTGGAGATTTTGAAAACCTCTTTTTATAAAAATGTAGTTACGGTTGAATATATTTTTGATATATTCTTATGCCATATATAATACAATATATAGCAAAATATACTATCCATTATAATATATACCTACATTAGTATTTGTATAATATAATTTAATAATACGAGTAGAAAAACGTTGTGACACACTGATTGCCGTTTGTTGCGATGAAATCTGACGAATAGTTCTCCAGATCTCAGGGGGAGGGCCGAATCCCTCCTGGAATCGGCCATACGGTCCAACCCTGAACTTGAACCCTCGGGATTCAAGTAGGGTTCAAGTTGCGCATCTTACATGACAATTTCATAACGGTGAACCTATGAAAGTATGCGTGCATGAATATTGAACGCTAATACGTGGCTTTTTGAGACATCCATGCACTTTGTGCAACGGAACTTATCCAGGAGGTACACGAACCCGAACTGAATCGAGAGCAGTCATAATTCACAAATTAGATGTTATTTTATGCGCCCGTTCTGGAACGTTTTTGCTGGATCTAGGCCTCATTTTACGTGATTTTGTATGGCCGGTTTTATAAAGGCGGGAGACTAATAACAGAAGAAATCACGAGGACGAGTCCTAGCATGATTATGCAGAATAATTCAGAATAGTTCGGAATAGTTCGTAATTGGTCAAGGTCCGAGATCATCGATTTTTTTCCTGGATGTACTTAACAAAATTGCACAAGAAAATGACCCTCATTCTTCCCTCAGTTTGAGCGTTTCTCACAAATAAAGGAAAAAGATAACTGCAAAAACGTAACAATGGCTGCTCCGGTCGGTACCGCTGCTGCAAAAAACGGAACAGTGGCTGTCCTGGCCGAGATGCTGCGTGCAAGCGGAAGAATTAGAAATATGTTTGGACTGCAGCGGCTTGGTTATTTCGTTTCATAACCAATGAAATTTTGGTAAAAAGACGAGCATTGCAGAGGTATGAGTGCAGCATATAACCAGAAACAGCCACTCACTTCAGGGTCTCAAGATGTCCACAGACAATGCAAAAAGCAATACGAAGAAGAAATTCGGGGCCTAAGGAAGGCGTGCATGAAATCCGGGAAACTTTTTAGTTCTTGGGAAATTTGGTTTTCACTTGTCGGATTTTTGGCTACGGCTTTAAACGCGTTCCTCAATGCTCGTTTACTCAGGGATTGTATAAAGGCTAAATATGAACTGTGTAAACCATACACGCTGTTATGCATTCTACTGAACAGCTACAAGTATAAGTTTCCACGACGCAAAGGCGATTCACGTTCTCCTGTTTTTACTCCACAAAAACCGATTGCGAACATCATGAGCGCGGCGTGTCAGTGGATCACCAACATCAGTCAGCTCGCACTCAGCGACACGACGTTAGAGGAGCATCTCGCGCATCAAATGGTATCTCCAGTCTACGTGATGTGATATTCTTTTGAGCACTTGACATGTAAAATTGCTTATTTGGGTACGACGAGGGTGCTGTAACAACTGGCAGATCACCTAACCACCGCTCGCGCATCTTCCTACGTTTCTCACCGGCCGATAGAGCAGCAGCAGTATCTCCACAGTCGGTAAGTGGAAGAGCAGCATCTCCAATATCGCTGCGCTACGCAGTAGGAACATCCACCAGGTTATTTTCCGTGCCGCCTTCAAAACCTGGGTGCATGCATGCTGGTGCACTGAGCTACTAACCAGGTCAGTTACCGACCTGAACATCTGCTTCGTTCCCAGTCTTCATTATTTTCGGCACCACCATTGGCCGGGGCAGTTATCCAAACCTATATCAGGTTTTCATTATTGCCGTTGGACTCTTCTACGTCGGTCAGTCTCTCGAGCTCGTCTAAAACTTCGGCCAGAGTAAGGCCCCTGAAAACATTAACCCGGCACCGCCTAGAATGTTGTCAAATAAAACGCTCCCCTCGGTTTTTCGTGAACCTCGGTTGACCTTCAAAAGGCCTCGGTGCTGGACTGAGATTGTCTCAGTTGGCTGGAAGGACTAAGAACACCCGATGGGCTCATAAGCGTGGAAATGTGAAGAACGGGTGTGTCAGGTTTGGATGGCAGGCGTCGTTCGTGGAAAGGTGCCATGACCTTTGACCTTTCTGGTCAAGCAATTTAAAGCTAAGCTGGTGTGTAGTGAGCACGCAGGACATTGTTCGCACCATAAGGTAGGGCACTCGGACAATGGAAAGGCACATAATCGATCACCATTCGTCAGACGGCCTCAGAACATATTTGTCAGCGCCACTTGGCAGCACTTAGATCAAGATAGCTGAAAAAGTTTCAGTTTGCCCAGAAATGCTTTTTGTCACACTTATAAACGATACTTGAGGACATATTGTGCTACATTTTCGGGGAGATCACGGAGAGCAAACATTGTTAAAACCGAAAATGTTCCAGGTGACCTAGGCAGGTCAAAGATCATCTCAAGGCCGACAGAAAATTAACTCCTTCATGATAGTTAGAACATTCTTCTTTGGAATGTCGCCAATCCCACCCTTATGTGACAATTCGCCACCGAGTTATGGGCGTTTTAATCATGCAATACCTGTAAAAATTGTTGGCCTTTCATGACTTGTAACTTTGATTTCAGAGATCACCCAGGGATAAAAATTTTGGCTGGCAATTTTTCAATAGGTACTCTAAGCTTACCAAGTATCATCAAAACCGAAAGGGGTAGGGTCAATTCCTTCGCGATTTGGCGTGGATGACATACAGAGAACCTCGTCTCAACATTCCATAAACATTTTGGTTTCAAGGTGGCATGTTTTTTTTCTTTTATTGGGATGTGTCGTAAGGTATTCCTGTCCCCGTCACCCCACCTTCACTCCAAGGTATTTTCGCCGTCTTCCATTGCGTATTTAAAAGACCAAGAGCGTCGTAAGTTCTACATCGAGCTGGCGAGACGTCAAATCGAGAACGCACGCAAACGGAAAATTGCAGTTTAAAAAGGTGAGACAGAGTATTTTTCCACCTGACTGGGCTTGTCGGAAAATGTCCATCTTAAACCAAGAACGACTGGCGATTTTCTGACCTCAAGCTCGACGGTGCGTCGATACGCTTTCTGCGGTTTCACGAGGAAAACAAGTCGCCTGCTTGTTTCTTTGCATCGCCGTGATACGCCAGGCCTCTGTCAAAAAAAAACGTCAATCAATAACACAGCCAAGGTCCACGAGATCACACGAGCTAGAAGCTGAGACGGACTCCGGAGCGCGGCCGCAGCTGACGGAGGCTCCCGAAGAGCCGAGCGACGCCTTGCTGGTGAAGATGCCGCACTCCTTACTAGCGTTCAGGGTAAAGCTGAGGAAGCGGCTGCCGCTGTACCTTTTGCAGAACTGGGCACACATGTGGAGCGACTCGGCGCGGCACGTGGCCACTGGGCTTCGCGTGAACATGCCGTCCTCTTTGACGAAGGTGTCGGGGTCTAGGGCGAGGTTCATCGTCGGAAGTAGCACCACCAAGAGCAAAGAGCGCGGCATCATCCTCGACATGGTCTTCTGCAGAATCCGAAACGGATCTACTATCCGTAGAAATGCGCCGAAACTCAAGGTTCTGACATTTTGTGTAAGAACGTCGGCCTAGACAGAACACATGGAGCTGAGACGAGTCGTTCAGCAGACCAAGCAGCACCACCATGAATTGCTGAGAGCTCTTGCACCTCTTCACCCAGTGCAAGGCGAAGTGGTTCGAACGAGATAACACTGTGTTACCTCCAATGCCTGGCGATTGCCCCGACAATGCGACGTTGATGAACTTCTGTTGCTGACGCTCGCCGGCAGCTGTTCGTCCAGCATGGGCACGGCCCCACCACCGTCCTGCCTGGCGTGTCCTCGACTGCGGCCTGGCCACGGCAGCTGGCCCGTGCTGGACCTGCGTCTCCATGGCAACCACCCAACCGGGGCCAAATCGCTCCAGTCCAGGGGAAACCACGTGTGGTTTTGGCGTCGCAAATTTACCGCGAGGAATAGGAAAATGCTTTGAACGAAAGGACACTAAACTTTCCCGGTAACTGAAATGACTCCGGCGTGCTCTCGCTCCTGACTCGGGCGGAAGGCGTTCGCGCGGAAACCATTCTGCCTCGGTGGTCAGTGACCCGGCACGATCAACCGCAAACCCGGTGTCATGGCACATCGCCGACTTCGCGCCCACGGGACGCTTCCGGACCGCGCTGCTCGAGCCGAGACCGCAATCCAAAGACGAACAAGCAGTCGCTCTGCCGTTACGCAACAGCGTCGCATCGTCAGTCGTGGCAGAGGTGGTCCGTCGCGTCACGAGAGCTGCGGTATAACAGATGGCGCGGCCATCGAGAAATCATCGGCTCTTCGCCGGGATAGGGTGGGATGAATCTTGAGAACCCTCCGCCGCAGGATGTCGAGAAGCATATGTTGCGCAGAAGGGCGACAGACACCACTAGGAAGGCCTTGGCGACACCAGAAGAAAGCACCCAGATTTAGTCCAGTCAGGTAAATATTAAGGTCACCGGGGGTTGTCTTGGGTCAGACCACTTCCTGGCATTTCTGGCAGAAACCCGAGATAATCAAGTCATTTACGAAGTTCCACGGATGCCACACCGAAACAGCAGACCTGATTTAACTATATGGTAGAGTAAATGAGCACCCGCGGTCAGCTTTGGTCATTTCACGCGAGTCTGAGAGTGAACGAAAATTCCCTCTTTTTGTCGTGTTTTTCCTCGTTAGATAAGATTATGTTTTGGTGTAGATCACGCCGCAAATATCTTTAGGACGCATATCAACTGTGCCATTGGCCATTTTGCCCCTATTTAACCTCGCCCCATACCAGTGCCCAGACCCACCTTCCCCATGATAGTGGGGGGGGGCTGAACACCTTTCCTCTACCTCTAATCCAAGGTAATAGTACTAGGCTAGGCTATGTATGTGAATGAATGTGTTCGACATCGTGTCAGAACATGTAAAATGCATAAATTACCATCCCAGTAACATTATGATTAATACATAGTGTATCTGCTTACAAATCACAATACATGTATTATTTCTTCGTACTTCGTACTTCGTACGTATTAATTGCATGTGGACTGCATGACTTGCGTATGTTACGTAGGAATATGACTTAACAGAAAAGGTGTATTGATTTTCTGGGAGTTAGTGGAAAGTTCAGAAGCATGGAGATGCACATGAAGAATGTGCTTTTAAACTACAACCCTTTTACATAGCCGTGTGATCCTAAATGCATGATGTGTCTGAGCAGAGGTAAATAGAATTAGATGGTAAGATATGCTAATCCTAATGTTACCATTGCGTGATTTTTTTGTTATTGGGAATTCGAATCGATCCAGATTAAATCTGATTCATCATGTTTTTTTCAAAGTCCAGCTTGCTATCTGGAGGCAAGAAAAGTCTGTTGAGCTAAAACTCATCTTCTTCCTGGTTTGTTTTGTGGCTTTATTATTTTTTCTGATGGATTCATGTTACCCATTTTGTATGGAACACTATTAGTTTCATATAGTGTAGCACCAATGTTGGGAATGCACTGGGGACTATTGGGAATGCATCTATCGGTGTTGGAAGTGCGCGTGTATCCCCAACCGTATGTAAGGTTTTGAATATGGTGTTATCCTTAACTCCAGTTTCACACTGGTCGACCTAGAAAAGCAGGCCTGTATGAATACGGAACGTTATTGCACATTGTTATTTTATGCGACAGTGCTTCTGCTACGACAGTACTTCAGCATTTTTATGAATCCAAATGTCATTTGACGTAATTTTGTAATACCGATTTCGTAAAAGTCGGGAACTAACACTTCAAATACAAAAAAAAGACGAGGAAGAATCCTGACATCATTTTGTGGAATAGTTCGGGAACAAGGGAAGGCCGAGTGTTACAAAGGTCTGGAGACTATGTGAGGAAATATTTGAAACCTACGCAACAATGCAAGAATGTTCTAAAAAGCCGTGTCATAGCGTTCTGAAAGCATACAGGCGTACTGCCGACATTTATGACACTGGCATCAAGGATAACACCACATGCAAAACCTTACATACATCTAGAGTAGCGCGCGCATTCCTCATATGCGTAGATGCATCTCCAGCAGTCTCCAATACATCCCCAACATTGGTGCTAGGCTAGGCTGGGATAGCGTTCCATAGAATTGGATGTCATATATCCATCAGACAAAATAATAAAGGCGCAAAACGACCTAGACAGTTCAAAAGATGTGTTTTATCTAAAACAAAAAGGAAACGTTTCTTACCTGCAGACAGCATGATAAACTGTGAAATAAATATCGTAAATCAAATTCAACCTACGCCAACTATAAATGACAAGAATGTAAAATTCACGCAATGGTAACGTTAATACTGCGATATTTTACTTCCTAATTTTATTCATTTCTACACAGACGCATCATACAGCTAACAGTATTCTATATATAGATTGCAGATTAACCCTATTCCCGGCAGCGGGGGCGGAATCCGCCCCCCCTCGGGTTTTTTGCCTGCCAATTCCAGGCTTTTTAACGCAGCTTCACGAAACGTGATGACTTTTCCTAGCTATTCCTTCTACGTGCCGTGACAAAATTTCGAAATTCTATTTTGCTCAGGGGCGGAGCCAGGCAACGTTTTTGGGAGGCACCTCAGGTCATTTTTGGCCATGTTGAGGGTAAAAGGAAAATGTCTGCCAAAAACAGAGTTTTTAAGATAGAACTTAAAACTTTAAATGAATGTATAGCTAAATAGTTGGGCAATTTGCATATGTAATTTTCTTTATCTGAGGTCACTTTACAAGGTCAGGTCAAGGTCAAAAGTCAAAATTTGCTTTTTCGCAATAATTTCGGCGCCGTTTTTTCAAATGCCAAACCCGGAATATATATGACGTAGAAACATGCCCTCTACTTGTGTACCAAGTTTCAGCTTGATATCAGGTAGGGTCACGGAGCTATGACCTAAAATGTCAGTGCGCGTACCCTATATCGCAAAAGCCAAAAAATTAATTTTTTGGAATAGAGTGAATTTAATCGATTAAAAACGTTTACAGATAATATTGAATGCACACAACATCATTCCAGGTGACTCCAAGGTCACTGGAGGTCATTTAAGGTCAAAGGTCACAAGTTGATCTGAAGAACGTGTGACCATGACAGTTCCCTCTTTTTTATGTCCCTGGCACCGCCTATGCTAACATTATACAAACATTGTAATGCGATTTGTACTTCTTTAGCATAACATGACTAGCAGAAGCTAAAAAAGTGTTTTGGCCTCTTTTGTTCATTCCGTTATTAGAAAACTAATCCCCCTATTTTTGAAACCCTGTGAACGCCCATGAATTTTCTCAAAATTTCAAATTTGCATACCCATGGTAAAAGCCCTATCCATAATCTCTCGATTCATGCCAGTTTCATCGAAATCGGTTCATAAACAACGGAGTTATAAGAAGTCAAAAAGTACCCCCCATTTTGACATTTTTGGCCCCCTGTATCCACAAATTTCAAAATTTTGAAAATTTCTTTTTATAAAAATGTAGTTCACGTCACGGCAAATCGATTGCCGTTTGTTGCAATGAAATCGGATAAGTAGTTCTCGAGATCTCAGGGGGGGCCGAATCCGCCCCCCGTGCCGGGAATCGGCCATACCGTTTAGCCCTCCGGGAATAGGGTTAAAAGTAAATTCCAGTACTTGAAATGGGCATAGCTATGCTTTTCTGCGCATCCCCGTGTTTTGAACTTTCATTGACTCCAAGAAAATCAATACGAGCCTTTTGTTGTGTCACATTCGACAAAATACGCAATTCACGTGCAATTAATATGGCATGTAAAACATAAAACAGGTATTGTCATTTGTAAGCATCAAATTCTCTCAGTCATAACCATGATGCTACTGTCGTAGTAATTTATGCATTTTCGATGTTTTGGCACAAAGTCGAACACATCATTCCTTTACCTACATAGCAGGGGCAGTGCTATTACCTTGATCAATCATCCCGGTACCTGAGCACTCAGAATGGGAGCTTTTATCCATCAAGGTAAATCTTGAAAGGCACTGTGACGTAATTTGGAAGCTTCACTCAGTTGATGGCATCATTGCCTTCTTTGTCTAAAAAAAAGATGAAAAATCATCTTTTTGTGAGGTCAGGTTTGGTGCCTCCTCGGAATGTATGCAATGTGTTTTGGATTGAATACGCCGCAAATATATCTGGCACCCATGTTCAGTCTCCATTTAATATATCAAGGTCCAACAAGGTCAAACCTGGGTCAGACACCTGCGCGTCGATCGTTTCTGATGTTTGTGAGATAATCTGCTGCATTACCATTGATCAGACACGCTGCGACATAAGATTCTATAACCCAAGACCAAATAACTTCCCCTCTACATTATGAAATCAGTGCCAAGCATTTTTCACGTGAATGACACAGATGCCGGCGGCTGGTACGGTCGCAATGTAAGAGCCCAGTGTTTAGAGGGAAATGGCGGTCTGATGTTGTCTGCTGTGCGATATTGCATCGGGGTACATCGGAGCAGTAATCAGCAATACATGGATCGCGTTCAAAAACTTTCAAACTCCGGTGCGCGCGCCGCCACTGGGCATCGCGAACATCATGACATCAGCGATGCCCTCCGCACTCTTGGCTGGCTGCCGGCTCGGAACCTATCATACTCGGAACTGGCTGCGGGAGCTGGGAACCTACCATGCGTCGCGCATGTTTAAACACGTGAAGCTTACCGGCGAACCCCCATTCCGGCAGGCAAATAACAACGATTGGTGAACGCGACGAGCGCACGACGATAGGTGACTCAGACCTGTATCTCCCATGTATCAGATGTGAGTCAGGGAGACGGTGTTTCTTTTACCGCACTGCAGCCGCGTTTTATGTTTTATCACCAACAGTAAGGGACGGTTCACTGACCGGTTTCAAACAAGATGTGAAGCGCTACCTGAGCCAAGTCTAGTCACAATCATACTTTTTACCTTGCTCCAATGCCTGAGCTGCGTTGTGCTCACATGCGTGTGTGTATGTGCGTATGCGTGTGTACTGTATGCTATATGAAAATGGTTCAGTCGAAATTAACGGGCTCCATCTACTCCTGACAAGACGTTTACCAACATTCTAAGCTTGCGGACCGGAAAGAAACGCCCTATCGATTATGACCGATGTTAGTTTGTGTTCATTGCATGGAAACCGGCCAGAACGCATCGGAGTTATAAAAAGTTTAAACACCCCCTCGCTGGTTTTTTACTCCTTGCGTCTACCCTTAGAAAACTTTCAAAATTCTTTGTCATAAAACTGTACCTTACGTCAGAGTAAATCGATTATCATTTTTTTGCGATCAAATCGGACGAATCGCTCTCGAAATCTCCGGAAGGGGCGGGAATCGGGAATGCGACCATGCGTTATGGTTACAGGAATTGGGTAAAAGCGCAGAGTCCAATGAAAAGCCGTGAAAATTCAAACTGAAAACCTTCAAGAAAAGCAGATCTGAACAGGAATGCATGACAATGCGTCCCACTCGCGACCGTCAGAGTTGTCGGTTCACCATTCAGGTGTCTACCGTATCGACGTCCACACAGCGGAGATATTGAGCAATAATTATAGCCCTCGCCCGGCCTGTCAACATGTTTAGAGTAACGCTTTAATTGATAAATGTCGCTCAGCGTCGGTAGTTGGACTTTTCCAATTTGAAGATAAGATAATGCACACATTTCCTTTGAAACAAAACATAACAAGACACTCTACCCCACACCAAGCAGGATCTAGCAAAAACCCTGGGCGTGGTAAAACGTGGGCCATGGTATTCACTGTCGCTGCATGGATTAAGTCACACGGCTGCATGAACGCGACACGACAATGAATAATTGCATAGCTTTACCTTTGTCTTTATGCCTCTTGGCAAGGAAGCATTTAACGTTGTTCACAATATGACGCGAACAAATGGAATGCATATGCTCAGCAGGTTCCCTGCATTAGGCGATGCATCCATACACAAGCGATATATAAGCGATATATAACTGAATCCGGCAAGAACATATCCTATAAAATGGTATGCAGAGTTATAATTTTTAAAGTGTTTTGTTCAGGGGCGTAGCAAAGTTTCGCCAAAAAGGGGCTACGGCAAATCTGGCTCTCCTAAAGCGGAAAACCTGTTGGAATTCGACCACTCTGTTTTCGAGCTTAAGGAATTTGTATTTGTATTTGTTTTCATTTTTGCGTAAAGAAGCGTTAAATTTACGGACCCGAGTGCGAGGGAAGGCTATGGACCTTTTGCTTCCCCTACCCCCCTCCCCCCTACGTCCCTGGTCTCAACCACTTGACGTCTGGGGCTCACAGCACATGAGGAACTGGAACTGCGTTCATTTATTCGTTTTACTGTACCACTGAGACAAGTTTTACCACACATCATCCCGTGTCCCAGTTAGTGCTACTGAAAATCTGGCCACCAAATCACCCATTGTCTGACATGGCGAAAAAACGTGGGACTCCAAACGTCTGCAACAAGTTCTAATGGGCATGAACTTTGGAGCTAAATATGGTCATGGGAAGTCATTCTAACCAGGTACAATATCGACACTATCAGCAGCACTACATGCTTAATATTCAGAATTAGGCATGGCACATAACAAGTTTTATCAACGTTAGAATCCCATTATCCTGCCAAATCTTAATCACTTAGGCTATTTTATAGCAAAAATTCCCTAATCTTCAAAAACAGCAGCATTGGAAAATAATGACAGATGAAGATGCGAACAAGGTCCTGTCTAGTGGGTTACGGACTAAGCACAACATTGGGTTGAGGCATCCTCTCCCCTCTTCACCCTCCCCTGGCGGACACCATCACCAACTCCATCAGCGATGTTCTCTTGATGTCTTCGTTCCTCATGGAGGACATCGGCGCCTAAGCTAAGAATAAACGTCTCAGGGGTCTAACGTGACTGCCACGCCGTTCGCCCGTCGTATACGCGGGACCGGAGAGCTCTGAGGGCGTGATTTCACACACACCGCCGTCGGGTATCACCGGACACATTGCTCTCGGGACTCCGCCTTTACTGCAACATTACACGTACAACGCTCAAGGCTGCACACAACGCTCTCAGCGAATCACTTATACACGCTGCTCTTAAGGTATCGCTATCTGCAGTACTCCCAGGTTATCACTGTACACACTATCCCCGGAATAATCATGCTACTCTCATGATATCACTATGCACTCTGCCCTTACAATATCACTGTGCAATGGCGCGTCCCGTACACACACACCACTCTCAGTATGTCACTACTTGTACCAGTCTCAGGTCACCAGTCACACACCATTCTCAGGGGAGCAGTAGGCATACCATCTCCAGGGAACCACTACATCACTACACACATGCCACCTTCAGGGCAACGCCATACACACCACCGGAATGCTGCCCTCACTCCAAGGTATCACTGTACGGGGGACTTCAAACCAACCCTAAAATACTGCTATGCGTCTAATCCTCAAGGCATAACTGTGCGCACTGCCCTCAGGGTATCACTGCACACGTTGCCCTCAGGGCGTCACTACACCCCCTCCCCCGGTGCTCTGCGGGTCAAGTTGACAGCCGGCGGCCGACCACCCAGAGCTGCGCTGGTGGCGCCCTCTCTGACGCCGACGGTGGCACCACCTCGGCCAGAGTCGGCGGCCGGCGGCGCGCTGCTCGCCGCGCTCCGGCCCGGGCGGCGGCCGTCACGCTGGAGCGGCGGACGCCGCCGTCGTGTGACGTCACAGGCTGGCGCCGCGGCGTCACGACTGGGCGTGTCCCGCGCCGGCGCTGTTCAGACGACAGAGACCACTCCTGCTCCGTCGTCGCAGACGCCCTCTGGTCTGACATCACGCGTCGGCTCCACCGCGGCGTCGTGAATGTGACGTCATGGGCAGCGTTTCCATGTGACGTCACAGGCTGCGTTTCGGGAGTGGCGGTCGGCCCTGAACTGATGGTGAACTCGCCGCTCTTCCAGGCGACGACGGACCTTCCGGAGGGTGTCTGGCCTGGGGGAACCGGCTGTCTGCGGAGGGCCCCTGCGGCCACGGCCAGTCTGGCGGAGACGCCATCCTTGCTGGAGGAAGACGTCGCCATCTGACCGGAAGTCTGCCGTGATGCTGGTGCGGAAAGTTTCCGGTCGGGGGCCGATTGTGCCTCCCGTGGTTCGTCTCGTCTCCTGCTCCAGGACGTCATGGCTGGCCACCTGACGGTCAGGCTTTCCGCCAGCTGTTGGCAGGCTGAGACTCCTGATGAGGCAGTCGTGGCAAGCTGATAGCCTGAGACATTCGTGGCAGGTTGACAGGCTGAGTCACCTGATGAGACAGTCGTGGCAGGCCGACAGCCTGAGACACTTGATGAGACAGTCGGAGCAGGTTGACAGGCTGAGGTCCCTGACGAGACAGTCGGGACAGGCTGACGGCCTGAGACCCCCGACCAGAAGGGTCGTCAGAACGAGGGGGTCCGAGATCTACTCCCGAGCGGGAGCCAGACACGGGCAGGAGGGCGCCAGACCGGTGATGACGTCATTCGCAAACCTGCCGATGACGTCATCAACTGTCCCGCGGGGGCTGGTCGGTTTGCTACTGAGTGTGTTACATCTGAGTGTGCTGTGCCCGTCCGCGCTGTGTTTAAATGCGATGTGTAAGACTGTGCCGTGCAAAACTGCCTTGTCTTTGACTGTGCTGTGGCCGATCGTGCTGTGCTTGACTGTGACGGATAAAACTGTGCTGTGTAAGACTGAGTCGTGGAAAACCGAGCTATTTTTGACTGAGCTGTGATTGAGTGTGCTGCGTTTGACTGTGCTGTCATTGGCTGTGCTGTGTTTGACTGTGTTGTGTTTGACTGGGCTGCGCCTGGCAATCTGTCTAACTGCGTTGCGTACGATTGCGTCGTATCAGACTGTGCTGTGCAGTACTGTGCTGGGTCAGACTGTACTCTGTCAAACTGCGCTGCGGCAGCTGGCGCTGTGTTTGACTGTGCTGTGCTTTGCTCTGCCGTGTTGGACTTTGCTGCGTTGGGCCGCGCAAAGTTTCGTTCCGACACCGGGGACTGTGAGCTCATGCTGGCCGCCGCTGTCGTGGACGCCTCGACCGACGCCCGGCCGCCACCGGCGGACAATCCCGTCACAGACCGCCTGCTGTCCTCCGTGTCCACCACGCTGGCGTCACCGTGCCGTGACCGAGCCGCCTTGTTTGCGAAATGCTCCGGCGTGATGGTGACGCCACTGCCGCGGTACCCGAGCTTGATAATGACCTCGGCAAGCTCCTGGTCCTGACGGAGGGAAAGCGGGCGATGGATTTCCTGGCGTCTGGAAACTCACCGACAGACCTCTGGACAGCTGTTTCTCCCGAACAAACCAAATTGCATGCCTTTATTTGTGTGGTCTTTCTGAGCCTGTGACTGCTTTCTATGCCGCACGACCAAAAATCACAGATCGGTCCCTGTGCAGAATCATCGTCGAGAAGACAGAAATTGCAGATGCATTGCACAGCACGGGTCCAAGAGTTCGGGAAGAGGGGCAGGATGGGGGATGGGGGCAGTGGCCCCCATTTTCGAAATTCCGCATTTACCCTTAGGGACGTTGACTGGAAAGAATTGACCCAAAATGCTTCTTTGTCTCCCCCAAACCGTAGGGGAATTCACACTCCGCTGCACAGGTCTCTCAGTACATTAGCTGAGGCTTTCTCTCTTTACTTAAAAAACGAAAATAAACATGACCAAAATGTTCAGGTGTACGCACAGCATATCCATTAATTCCGAAGAACGTTTCAGCACGACGTATTCCTTCAAAACAGGAAAGAGATTAAAAACAGGCGCCTCTCTCCCTCTCCCTCTCTCCCCTCTATCTCGGCCCGGTCAGCAGCTGAGTTCCGGACGAACCTCACCTCCAGATAGAAGAGATCATCGAAGGTCACCTGGGTCGACACGTACTCCTCGTAGCTGCCGTAGAGCTCGGTGACGTCAGGCTCGTCCCCGGACGAGCCCGGGTCGGTAAGGTCGTCAGGAAACTGCATCGGCCCGCCGACGGAGACCTGCAGGAAGTGACCTGTGACTCGAGCTGTGACTTTCGACGAATGGCTCGTGACTTGAATGCGGGCCGTGGCCCAGGTTTGCGGTCTGGACGTAAAAAATGTGGATTAGTAGTCCTTGGCCTGCGCTCAAAACTGTTAATGGACTTCTGCCGTGAATTGGACGAGGACAAGATTTTAAAAGGAGAGGACGTTCTGTCTGAAATACCTTCATTGCTGTCTTTCGGCGATGTCATCTTGTATGTTTCACGTCGCCTTAAGGTTTAGACTCGGAAAACGCTGCCTCAGGGCAAATTCACAAGCGACGTCGAATGTAAAAGTTGGAGACGGTGGAGGACCCCAAACGAAAAAGCGCGCGCTGTGCTTCCAAGTACGAATGACGGATGCGAAGATCGGGTTTTGCTGGGAATAGGCGCGCAAGACTACCACTAACCGCTTAAAAACCTGACCAGAACATAGAAAAATGTGTGGTAAAAACTTCCCTGCATTAAATAGGCAAGAAAAGCCACAGAGACGAATGAAATCCCGTAACTTGCGCAGTAGAAATTCCCCGGAACGCAGGAAATCCTCCACAGTTAGGGTGGGAGCGTTTGGGGACGGGGCAAAGAAGCATTTTGAGCCAATTCTTACCGGTCAAAACCCGTAGGATCAGTAATGAATATCCGGAGTGTAATATCCGAGAGTAATGAAAAAAGTCCGGAGGGGGGCAACTCCCCCTGCACTCCGCCTCCCGCGCCCTTGTTTTGCTGTTTTTTGCCTAACCATAGATTCAGTGTCTCTGAAAATAGTAATATGTCTTTTAAGTCTCATACAAATCTACGACATTAAGTCAACTTTTAAAAGCAAACGCTGTATCAAAATTCCAGTTAATGGCAGCTTTCGAGTCAGTGCCCGAAAAACTTCTACTGTTGTTACTATGAAGCAGATCCAGTCTAATCAATTTTCAGTTTCTAGTCCTACAAGTTTTTCTCCAGAAGGGTACCAGGTGAGCCTGCGGTATGTGGCTCAGTGTGAGACTCTTGATTGAGTCTCTGAATTATAGCCCCCGCTCAGGACTGTGGAGTCTGCGGTAAGTCTGCGGTAAGTACATGGGTTACGGTGAGTTGGTTACCGCTCACCGCAACCCACGTAACCTACGAACCCACTCAGTCTGCTGTCTGCAACCTGACCCGTGACATGTAACTTGGTCTGTGGTTTGTACCTCATGATCTGTGACCTGGCCTGTAGTAAACGTACGGATCTGTCTGGCCTGGGTTCCAAAGTGCTGTTCCGCTGGCAGACCATTCGGATTAAATGTATACAGACGGAAAAAGGCGCCCGAGTGGGAAATAACCTTAGCATAGAGTTACTCAGGGTCATTTTAGCCGTGACTCTCATGCTGCGCTAGTCCTCGGTCCTACCTTCACTCAGTTCTTGGGGCGAAATCAACTCCGCTTAGTCGCCGCTGTTTGCCGTGCTGTCTGCTCCGCTGCGGTGCTGGCCGCAGACTGCTCCACTGCGGTGCTGGCCGCAGACTGCTCCACTGCGGTGCTGGCCGCAGACTGCTCCACTGCGTTGCTGGCCACAGACTGCTCTTCGGCAGTGCCGATCGCAGACTTTTATACTGCAGCGGTAGCCACAGACTGCTCCACTGCAGTGTTCACCGCAGACTGCTCCACTGCAGTGATGCCCACAGACTGCTTCACTAGTGTTGACCACCGACTGCCCCACTGTAGTGTTGTCCATAGACTGCTCCACTGCAGTGTTGGCCACACACTGCTCCGCTGTAGTGTTGGTCACAGACTGTTCTGCCTCAGTGCTGGTCACAGACTGCTCTGCTGCGATGCTGATCGCAGACTGGTCGGCCGAGGACGGAACGCGGCGTCAACCGACGAACCACAGCCAATCACGGGCCGTGCCTCGACTGACCTGGAGCCACACTGGGACCACGATAGGCCATACCTAGGCATACTTATCCCACAATGAGGTCACACTGAGGTAAAGTGAGGTCAGGCCGTGGTCGCAATGAGGTCACACGAAGTCATATTGCGGTCATATTGAGGCTATGCGTGTCCCATGTTGCGGTCACAGTCAAGTCATACTGAGGCCAGACTGGGGTCAGACTGAGGCCATACGAAGTCACACTGAGGTCTTACTGGGGTCATGCCGGGGTCCTACTGATGTACTGAGCTCACACTGTGGTCACAATGAGACCATGCTTGTTCCGCATTGAGGTCACACTGAGGTCATACTGAGGCTGAACTGAGGTCAGGTTGGGGTCATACTGTGACCACGCTGATGCCGTATTGAAGCTACAGTAATGTCATACGACGTTCGCGATGAGGCTACTTGACTGCTGTGTAGCATATGAATACCAGTAAAGATGTTTTTTTTTTGCCACATCGCAGGACAGGTCAAAAACGCAACCTGCATTTCGATTCTCGTGATTTTATCGCAACTGGTTGAGAGGATGCTGGCAGTTGGATGTAAATATGCCGGATGAGAGGATGAGATTGCTGTTAGCTCCCTCTACGAAATCTTTGACCTTTTATGTACCCAAATAAAAAGCTCCGAGAAAGACGCTTTGATCCCAAAAGACGCCCAAAGATATCTTAAAATTTGTTTTGCAAAACTTGCTGTAGAAACGCAGTGCTTAACGTGATTTTCCAGAACGCATTCGATGAAATAAAGATACGAAGAAAACCATGGTGAGAAACGCACTCATTTGGCCCTTGTCGGAAAATACAGTGGAAACATTGCCAGGGACCGCGTCTGAAACTTCATTCATACCATGGTGAAGAAAACGGAATAGATTTACCTGTGCTTGTAGATGGCGCAATTAGACGTTTGGTGCTACAACAAGCAGCAATGCGAAGCTCAAGAGAACAAGCACTAAGAGCTGCTCTGTTCTCAGGCTACTGGCCGACACCGAGCTGTCGTCCGGATTTTCATTTCACCCGCTGCCTCCGTCCCCGGGCAGTTTCCGAGATCACCTCGGCAGTCTGATTTCTGTTTCTGCTCTCTGCAATCTGTTCCCACACCGTGAGCTATCCGGCAGTTCAATGTTTTCACGCCTTGGGTCGCCTCCGTTTCCTCGCGCGGGCTAACGTTAAAGCCTCCCATGTCTCTGTGCCTAGGGTCGCCCCTCCACCCCTGTTTACGGACGTGGAGTCGACCCTGCACCTCTGTCTCCAGACCTAGAGTCGTCCCTGCTTCCCTTATTTCTTGCAGAGGTACCGAAGTTGCCACTGCTTCCCTTATTTCCAGCCCTGGATTTGTTCCTATTCCCCCTATTTCCAGACTTGGAGCCGCGCCTACCCCCTCCCGTTCCGTGCCTGGAGTCGCCCCTGCGCCTGGTTCCGGTCACTCTGCGGCCGTGATTAGAGCTGATGCCGGCGGTCGATAGCCGGCGTCGGAGGCGACGGCCGCCCAAATGACAGGCCGACCGACACTGAACACGCAGACAATGGCAGCGGCCCAGGCAGCGCTCAGGGACTGGCTGAGGGACTGGCCGAGGGCGCCTCAGGGACCGGTTCTAGGACTGGCTCAAACCTGACCGAAGCGTCAGTTCGGGTTCTCCGTCACACGGGCGGACCGGTTCGGCGGCGGTCGCCGACGCTGGCGCAGTTGGCGTGCTTGCGTCTCACCAGGAGCGGCGTGGTATCGATTCGACGCGCTCTGATCGGCATTAATTTAGGCCGTCGGCTTCACCCGAACGGTGGGCTGCGTCGATACCGACGGCATCGTTCCCGGCTGGGACTCAAGGTCAATTGGAGGTCACACGAGTGGTCGAAGGCAGTGTTCCCAGCCGTACTTAAGGTCAATCAGAGGTACCCCGCCGGTCAGCGGCATTATTGCAGGCCATCACTCAAGGTCAGTGAGAGGTCATCCGCCGGCCAACGGCAGCGTTCCAAGCCTCACTCAAGGTTAATCAGAGGTCAATCGCTCAAGGCTAATTGAAGGTCACCCGACCAGTCAAAGACAGAATCCCAGGTTGGGCTTGGGCTCAAGATCGACCAAACGTTGCTCGGTTTTCTAATGCAAGTACGCTCGTCATTCTGGCAACAAAATACAGTGCATCCATAAACTAATGGTGCCTCCTTCAACGCGAACCTCTGGCCTGACATTTCACTGGCAGGTTGCTGTGGAAAACGCATCGCTATGTGAGCGATAACCGCCGAGAAATTAATGGCAAAGTATGTTCGGCATGACTCTGTGAAGCAGAGCCCCAGTTCAAAACAAAATTGATCCATTTTGACAGAATCTGGCGCGCAGATCTGCGGATAGCCCGCCACTGCTGCATCTGATCCGTGGCTATCGTTTTCTCTCGCTCAGTGCTGAGACTCAGCCAGCTCGAGTCTGAGTATCACCGCTCGCACGAGCTGTTCCAATCCTGAGGCACGAAGAAGGCGGTGAATGCATCCTGCCGATTCAAACTTTCCCCGGAGAACAATGTTGCAAGCGAAAGGTCGGAATTACAGCGCACGTCGTTCACGCTCCCCCTCCCCCCCCTGTCCCCGCAGGTATGGCCCGGAGAACAGTGTTACAAGCGAATGACAGGAATTACAGCTCACGTCGTTCACCCCCCCCCCCCGCCTCCTCCCCACAGGTATGACCCGGAGAACAGTGTTACAAGCGAATGATAGGAATTACAGCGCACATCGTTCCCCACCCCCCCCCTCCCGGTAGATATGACCCGGAGAACAGTGTTACAAGCAAATGACAGGAATTTCAGTGCACATCGTTCACGCCCCCCTGCCTCCCCCCCCCCGCAGGTATAACGTCTGATCTCGGAATCGCGAACGGGAGCTTTCTGTTCTCAGCATGCACGGCACGTGCGACGAGTCTGAGAAGTTCCTGTGTTGCTGAGTACTTAAGTAGAATGCATATGCATACGGAAATATTACGGTGCATTTCGGTGCATGAATAACGAGGTAGCATTTTCAGTTATAAATTGTGAAAACATTTATTGTTTACTTTAATCGAATCAATGCAGCCATTTAGCGCTGACCTGTGGGGTGCATGATGCACGATTACTACATAGCTCTTGTTTCTATTATTACTTTCACCTTAGGCGCTTAACAGTACAAAAGGATAATTGCCGATTCATGCCAGTATTTTCCATCGGAAGAACTGCAGATTTAAACTTCACGCCTACCCATCATATTATTCGTTGCCACCCTGTACACAGCCCTCTCTGCCATTACTAAGCGATTCAAAAACATGAGTGGAAAAAATACCTTAGAGCAAAAACATTTTTCCCGGAATAATTATGTGCCAGAAGGAGCAGGAAAATTGTCATTGAGTATGATAGCCCATGAAATGCAAGGAGCCGTGCCATCTTCTAATGAAAACTTCATGATTTCGTGCTGAGTGATTGTGGAGCTAACAGCCTGCAGAAATCATGACGGCCGGTTCGTGATTGGCCGGTATCAGGCTATTAAATTACGGCCGGTATGGCCGCTCAGTGGCGCGTGCAAGCAAAACTCTAGCCGCCAGATGGCTCTACGTGCCAAAACTTTAAAATACCTTTGATATAAAATACGAGACCTTGTATGTCTATTCAGTTTTTATACTGATGATAATTTTTTATTGCATACCCAAAATTTAATATTCTTATGTATCTATGTAAAATACGCCATTATTACACGTAAAGGGCAAACGGAAGGCGAATGCTGGGCGAAGACAATCGGTTCCTGTGATAAATCTGTAGTAGGTTCTTCTGAAATTAACATGATCAGAAGAAGATAATTGACAGCAGCTGATTTGAACGGACAACCAACGACATGTAAATCTCAATTTTTTAAGGAGGCCATCCTGATGCACTTTTAGATACAGATTTTGCTCGGCTCGTGGTGTTTAATCTTCAGCCAAGTACCGAGGCTATGGAAATCGAACACCGCCCTCTGTAAAATCCCTAATAAAACAAGCAGAAACTGAATGCTTTCGACAGTTGCCAACTGTATGATATTCATGTATATATCCATAATCAGTGTTTCAATCATTCAATCAAGTTTTTCCGGGAACACCAAACAAAAACCTTGTATCGTTGTCCTCAAATCCTTTTCATTATGTCTTTTTTATACAAAATCTCTACAGACACACTCCTAATGAACACATATGACTTGTCCGGATCCAGGCTCAATCTCTTTTTAGCTCAGTCACTGGATAATTTGGTCGCTTGCACGTTTAAGATCTAAACTCACCCATTTTGTAATTTATCCTCTGACTTAAATAGCTAAAAACATAACATGCTTAGAGAGAGCTGGATAATCAAGACGGGACATGTTACAAGCATGGAAGCTTCCACAGGAAGTACAGGGGTGCATTTACACCGCTCTTTGGAGTGGACGTCTAAGCACACCGTTCTGGCTCTTGTCCGTTTCTTCAGTGATTGACATGAAATAACTTGCTCCTTTATTTCGTCCAAAATTGTGTCACAAAATGGCCTTAGACGTGCTTGTGTAAAGCCATCACAAAAGCAAAAAGACTCACTTAAAGACATCCGTGGCAACACCCTTGGCCGTATGTTCGTTTTTTATTGTCATAAAAACTGCGGTTTGCAAGCTGGCGTTGCCATGCTGCCCAAGGGGCAGCAGTTACCGTTACTCTCCGCTTGGCAGTATGCTGCACCAATAAGGGTCCGGTTTCCATGGCTGGCGTGTACACACAGTAGGCTGTTCTGTTCCGGTCCGCCGGCGGTGTCCACTGTCTTCAGCCCGAGTCAGGAGCGAGCAGACATGGCACGTTCCGCCGTGAAGGTCCTGCGGCTCGCCGTCCTGCTGGTGACGGCCGACGCCCTGAAGCTGAAGGTCCTGCCGCTAGAGGGGCACGGCGTGCACGTCCTGAAGACCGTTCCATCCCACGGCGTTGTCCAGTGTGGCGTCAGGTGCGCGCGAACCTACGGGTGCTTCAACATCGCCTACGACGGCTCGGCGTCCCCCGGAGTCTGCCAGCTGCTGGAATGCAAGCCGGGCTGGACGGCGAACGGCGGCAACTGCTACCGCCTGGTGGAGGAGCGCCTCACCTACGACGACGCTGAAGAGCGCTGCGGCGAGCTGTGGCCGGGCGCCCACCTGACCTCGATCCTGTCCGAGGAGGAGAACAGGTTCGTCATGCTTCTCATCAAGGACTTTGGCAGAGTTGCGTACATCGGACTGAAACACTTGCCGGAGTACCTCGACAAAGAATTTCGCTGGGAAGATGGCAGCCCGCTGAACTTTACCAAGTGGAACCTAGAATTACCGCAGCCAAACGAGCGCATGAGCTCGAAGGTTGAAACTGCAATCGACACCAGTTCGGGCTTTTGGTTTGACAGGCTGGAATCTAATCGCTACTTTTTCATCTGCAAATTTTCTGGCTAAAAAGGCCAGCAGAGTATCCCAAGTTTCAAACTTAGAGGCTTACCTGCTCACGGCAAAACTGGTTTCACGCTTCTCGAAAACGTTCGCAGCCTCATTTAAATTCACCGTGAAGCCGTCAGTCGGCAGGAAAACTTTTAGATGATTAGATGCCCGCCTGTCAACCCGAAAGTCCTCAGGAAAGCAGTTAGCCTGTGCACTTGATCGGCCTGGCAGAGCTCCTACTCCTACTCCAGTCTACCGGTAGAGTAAATTGATTTCAGATGGGAGAACCAGGTCCAAGACAAAATGCGTGACTGCTAAGTCGGCTTCAGTTTGGCAGTTCATCGCTTGGGTGAGATTGGTTATTCCTTTCTCTGAGACATTCCTTTATTTATGAACATATTTTTGCGTCCAGCAGCCAGGAAGGTAGCCATGTATGCATTTCTACAACAGTCTGTAGAATCAGACAACATTTAGTACAATGAGTATCATTCATTTTCATAGAGCACATCAGAATGCTTACATAATGAAACATTTGAAAATTTGATTCATTTGTGACAATTTTCACCATCCATCTCAGGGTACATGGTAAACCCGGCAATGCCAGGTGCAGCCGCGGCAAAAAATACTAAATAACATGCAGAAAACAATACCCTATTTCAGGTGGGGATAACTCGGCCGGGGTGTTCGACGATTAGTATCATCCTGCGTTGTACGGGCCATTCGCCGACGATCCCCAGAGCCTAAGTATGCGGGGTGCAACGGCTTCCGAAACGTGCTCCAGGAGTTTTGAGCCACCCACAGCCCCCCCCCCCCAGCGCCAACTGCTCGGCGCGCTGCTGCGGCGCCGGCCGCTCCGGATGCGCAGACTCCTCGGCGGCGCCGGCAGTTCCCAATGTGCCGACTCTTCGGCCAGGTTGCCGCCGGCGCTGGCGGCGCTGGATGCACCGACTCATTCACGGCGCCGGTCGCTCCGGTCGCACCGACCCCTCTTCGCGCCCCGTGGCGGCCCCGGCGACGCCCAATACGCAGACACCTCGGCCAGTTCGGCAGCGGCGCAGGCAGCGCCAACTGCTCGGCCAGCTCGCCGTCGGCGCCGGCGGCGCTGGATGCACCGATTCATTTGAGGCGCCGACCGCTCCCGTCGCGCTGACGTTCCGTTGCAAGAACCATTCCACAGATGCCTATAGCTCAGCGCTCCCAAATTTTGGTATAATATCCCAGTTCTAGTCTGAATTTCTGGATCTGGTACATTCCTAGTCCTTTTTGGTATATAGTATGGAAAATTTTGGGTGGGGCCAGGACTTCTGAAAAGACTGAAAGGACTGAAAGGACTGACAGAACTTCGAAACTATCGTTGTTTTCATATTTTCCGGTCCCAGACTCTTTTATCAATTACGTAGCGCAGGGAGAAACCCAGGGGGAACTGCAATCAGGCACTCGAGGCCTGGAAAGGCGTCTGACAGCATACGGCGTCGAAGTAAAAGATTCCCGAAGAGGATGATTCACACAAAACGCATATTGAGCTCTATGATGCAATAATAACGGAAATGATTGAAAAATTCAACAAACCGAGTTCGTCCTATGAAAAAATGCAAATCCTGACATTGCCTGCTTCTACCCTCCAACAAACAGCGAATAGAGTTGGCACTGTTTCACACATGGTCAGACACGCCAGATGGTCTTTCAACAGCCAGGTCAGCCAGCCAGTTGAAACATGACCGGGGGATTTTCGTAACACCCAAAATGAAAACACTTGGACTGTTGCGTCAGAAGAGGGAGAAGACGCCGTTAAAAAGTTTTTTTTCGAACGAGACGACATCAGTAGAGTGATAACGGGCAATACAAAGCCGCATCAGAAACGTCGGATTCTACCTAACCTTCGGGAATTACTTCACGTGTACAAAAATACAATCGCTTATTCCGTTTTCAACATTTGCCAGTCTCTGACCGGTATGGTGTGTCCTGGCCGGGTCGGCGGGACAGAACTCGGTCTTTGCCTGAGTCCACTACCAGAACCCCGAACTGATGCTGCAGGCCTTTGCCAGTAAACTCACGATAGAGTCTGGCGTCAAAAATAGGCTGTGCGCTCACAAATGAAGCATGGATCTTGAGGTACTGTGAAACTTGAACAGAAGCAGGAGCATTCCAGTCCTTTCAACAGACCTGCCAAATGCGGGCGGCGCCGAGGAAGAGAAATATAAACAGCGGACAAACACAGACCCCACAACACTGGAGGTGCTGCATCAGACCACCGAGGAATCTCTTGAGAAGATAGGTTCTGAAGTCACGAAGCTGGTAAGGCATCATTTCAACGCAAAACAACAAATTGCGTAACCGAGAGGCCTGAAGGCGTCTTTGAAGGAAGAGGGGGTCGTTTTGTGTGCAGACCGTGCGGAACATTATTCGGTTTTAGGCCCAGATGTCATTCAAGATTTTCGTTGGGATAATCGCAAGCAACAGTGCATCCCTGGCCTGCATGCTTGAGGGCGAGGAACGGGGCAGACGTGGCAGCGAAATGTTTTTGCGAGATGAGAGACTGAACGCAGCACAAGACGGAGCCGATATACACTTTTCAGAAGAAGGCAATTAAACTGCTAAAAGCAGGAAGACAACGCGTTCCAAAAAATTCATCATTTCACTGACCGTTCGGCTGCCCAATAAAAAAAAAACAGATGTAACTTTTAGAGCATTTGTCTTCATAAACGCAATTTTCAGCTGCACTGCGCGTGGCATTATTTTGCGCCATGGAATGGAAAAGGTTCTTGTGACGGAATACACAGTAACGTGAAACGATACACAACGCGAGCCAATCTTCAAAGGCCGACGACCAGCTACATACTGACTCAAAAGGACGTGTCCGACTTGTCACCTCTGTAAAAGGTTGGTGAGAAGAATTTTACCTAATGTTAGTGAAGTGCTTCCATATCACGGTAGGGAGATAGGAAACGCACAAAGTTGCTCCAGTACAATGGGAGCCGGGTTTTTCCCACTGTCTTTCGTAAGAGCTTTCCAAAATGGTGAGGCCCACACATTTTAAACACTTCACCTTGCAGCAAATCGATCGAAATTCTGCTACATTTTTAAGTTTTCCCAGCACCACGTTTTCGCGCACGTGCGCGCTTATAACGCCAACCTCTGTTTGGCTGTTGTGCACAGATGTTATGTTTGGCTGCCAGAAGATCGCCGCTGTGCCTCGCGCCATCAGTACTAATCCCAGAGTCGCCAACGGAGCAGGAGGGCGATGAATAACTCACGTCTCAGCTGCAGACCGCGCGGAACGGGGCTGTCACATCATCAACGCAGTTGCCTCAACAGGGCCGTACTAGGGTTGGGATTCGATAATGGTTTCAATTTTTATCGGTAAACGATTGAATTTTACGCTATTAGCCAATTATCGGTAAATGCATCGATAAAGGGGCATATATTTTAGATTTTACACTATACCTTAACCCTATTCCCGGCAGGGGGGCGAAATCCGCCTCCCTCGGGTTTTTTGCTTGCCAATTCCAGGCTTTTTAGCGCAGCTTCACGAAACTTGATGACTTTTCCTAGCTATTCTTTCTACGTGCTGTGACAAAATTTCAAAATTCTGTTTTGCTCAGGGGCGGAGCCAGGCAACGTTTTTGGGAGGCACCTCATACCATTTTTGGCCATGTTGAGGGTAAAAGGCAAATGTCTGCCAAAAACAGAATTTTGAAGCTAGAACTTAAAACTTTATATGGATGTATAGCTAAATAGTTGGGCAATGTGCGGATGAAATTCTGTTTATCTGAGGTCAATTTACAAGGTCAGGTCAAGGTCAAAAGTCAAAATTTGTTTTTTTTCGCAATAATTTCTGCGCCGTTTTTTTAAATGTCAAACCCGGAATATATATGACGTAGAAGGGTGCCTTCTACTTGTATAATAGGTTTCAGCTTGATATCAGGTCGGGTCACGGAGCTATGATCTAAAATGTCAGTGCCCGTACCTTATATCGCAATAGCCATAAAATCAAATTTTTGAAATAGAGTGAATTCAAATGATTGAAAACGTTTACAGATAATATTAAATGCACACGAGATCATCCCAAGGTCACTGAAGCTCATTTAAGGTCAAAAGTCACAAGTTGATCTGAGAAACGTGTGACCATGACAGTTCCCCCTTTTTCATGTCCCTGGTATCGCCTATGCTAACATTATACAAACATTGTAATGCGATTTGTACTTGTTTAGTATAACATGACTAGCAGAATCCAAAAAAGGGTGTTTGCCTCTTTTGCTCATTCGGTTGTTAGAAAACTAATCCTCCTATTTTTGAAACGCTGTGAACGCCCATGAATTTTCTCAAAATGTCAGATTTGTGGACTCATGGTAAAAGCCACATCTATAATCTCTCGATTCATGCCAGTGTCATCGAAATCGGTCGATAAACAACGGAGTTATAAGAAGTCAAAAAGTACCCCCCATTTTGACATTTTTGTCCCCTTGTATCCACAAATTTCAAAATTTTGAAAATTCCTTTTTATAAAAATGTAGTTCACGTGACGGCAAATCGATTGCCGTTTGTTGCGATGAAATCGGACGAGTAGTTCTCGAGATCTCGGGGGGGGGGGCCGAATCCGCCTCCCCTGCCGGGAATCGACCATACCGTCTAGCCCTCCGGGATAGGGTTAATAGGTGGCGATGGTGGGGAGAGTAGGTGGCGAGCGGGGGTTCGGGGAGAGCTCATAAGCCCATAAAATAATTAGATGACTGAAACCTGAAAAAAACACAGGCAGGGTTTTTCCATCCTTTGTCGTCAGCGACACTCCGTCAGTGTCACAGAGACTATGTCGCTATCTACGAACAGTCTGACCTCCAAAAGACTCAACGTCACGACTCCCACAGCTGTTTTTACCATACCCAAATTTCACTCTTGGTTTCGTTCGTAAACATGAATATTTTTATATCGTCTGTTGCTCTAACCAGTGTGCTTATCAGTGGACAAGAGAACATGCTCGCCGGTCCTCAGTTTCTCTCTCTTGGTAACATCTTTTTTCATTTCAGTAGCATATTTCAACACCAGTTGGGTCATTTTCATGACGCCCAGTCATAGCAAAACCTCGGTCTGCTAATGCATACCGAATAAGGAAGCTGTTGCCGTCCAAAAGTCACGAGTTTTGCCAACATTTCCCCGAACTTTCCTCTTCTTAAGACTGGTTCTTTCTTTGGTTGCTTACTTCTCGTCTCGTTTTGTCTTGGAACTTGGTCTGCCAGTGTCTGTATCACCGGTGAAAACTTGCCAGATAATTATCAACTACTACGACGCTTAGTTATCATTCGCATAGCAAACACAAGGTTCAGATCGGTGATACAGAAACAGATGGGCCTAGTTTCGAAAAACCGAAGACAAGTAGGAGCCAGCCAAAAAAGAAGCATTCTTAACCCTATTCCCGGCAAGGGGGCGGAATCCGCCCCCCCTCGGGTTCTTTGCCTGCCAATTCCAGGCTTTTTAACGCAGCTTCACGAAACTTGGTGACTTTTCCTAGCTATTCCTTCTACGTGCCGTGACAAAATTTCGAAATTCTATTTTGCTCAGGGGCGGAGCCAGGCAACGTTTTTGGGAGGCACCTCAGGTCATTTTTGGCCATGTTGAGGGTAAAAGGAAAATGTCTGCCAAAAACAGAGTTTTTTAGATAGAACTTAAACCTTTATATGAATGTATAGCTAAATAGTTGGACAATGTGCATATGTAATTTTGTTTATCTGAGGTCACTTTACAAGGTCAGGTCAAGGTCAAAAGTCAAAATTTGTTTTTTCGCAATAATTTCGGCGCCGTTTTTTCAAATACCAAACCCGTAATATGTGTGACGTAGAATGGCGCCCTCTACTTGTGTACCACGTTTTAGCTTGATATCAGGTCGGGTCACGGAGATATGACCTAAAATGTCAGTGCGCGTACCCTATATCGCAAAAGCCAAAAAATGAATTTTTTGGAATAGAGTGAATTCAATCGATTAGAAACGTTTACAGATAATATTGAATGCACACGACATCATTCCAGGTGACCCCAAGGTCACTGGAGGTCATTTAAGGTCAAAGGTCACAAGTTTATCTGAAGAACGTGTGACCATGACAGTTCCCCCTTTTTATGTCCCTGGCACCGCCTATGCTAACATTATACAAACATTGTAATGCGATTTGTACTCTTTTAGCATAACATGACCAGCAAAAGCCAAAAGTGTTTTTGCCCCTTGTTCATTCAGTTGTTAGAAAACTAATCGTCCTACTTTCAAAACCCTGTGAACGCCCATGAATTTTCTCCAAATTTCAGATGTGTGTACCAATGGTAAAAGTCCTATCCATAATCTCTCGATTCATGCCAGTTTCATCGAAATCGGTCCATGAACAACGGAGTTATAAGAAGTCCAAAAATACCCCTGATTTTGACATTTTTGTCCCCCTGTATCCACACATTTTACAATTTTGAAAAATTCTTTTTATAAAAATGTAGTTCACGTCACGGCAAATCGATTGCCGTTTGTTGCGATGAAATCGGATAAGTAGTTCTCGAGATCTCAGGGGGGGGCCGAATCCGCCGCCCCCCCTGCCGGGAATCGGCTAGCCTAGTCTAGCCCTCCGGGAATAGGGTTAAGGAAAGACACTTTAGGCGCAATGCCGGCAAAACTCGAGGCTCTAGCTGTCTTTGGTTTCAACGCTGTTGAAAACAAGTCCGCTATTCGCTTTGTCGTAGCGGACCGAGGTTTCGTTATGCCCAGGGATCATTAGATTGTAACCCAGGTTGTGCTGAAATATGCCTCTAATGTAAAGGAGCGTGTTACCAAGGAGTTGAAGGAAAAACTGAGGACCAGTAGGCGGGTTTCCTTGTCCATTAATAAGTAACTAAGTCTGGCGACAACGTGTCCAAACTGGCACTGAAATGGATGAAGCTGAAGGTGGTCGACTTGAACGAGTGCAGGGCTAATTCTTCCAAGGTAGCATTGTCCGGGTTGTTGGATCCTTGATATTTTGAAGCGAATGCGCTTTGCACCCAATTTCCAGAGAAAAATACGGGGTTCTTGTGCGCCGTTCATCAGGGAGATCAGGGATCTGTATTCGTGGACGTAGTAACTGAAGCTAGTGTGAACAGATAAAACGTAGTTGGGATTGGGTCTGTTAATACTGCCAATGGCGTTAGGTGCGGCAATGGTGCCTTTCTTGACATCAGTATTGCTCTAGAGCTGTTTGCGCCATGGATGTGTTCAGTAATTTCGACTAGCGCTGAAGACGTTTACGAATACCATTTCCTAGTTGTTCATCGCTCGGCCCTTTGAGTGTTGTGTGACTACAACTTCGGCTCCTCAGCAAACGAAGGGAAATGTCTCTATGCGGCGTAAAATGTCGATTCGCGTGTCAGATTATTTCGGTGGGTGAGATAAATTATAGAGAACCGTTCAGCATGAGTCCTTTCAAGCCTGCCGTCCGCTAGAAACATACGGCGTCACGCCGAATGGCCGAGCGACGGAATGTAAGCCAGGACGAATGAAAAATGCTCGTCAGCTGACGCCAAACGACGGAATTCGCCAGTCGGCGCGTTCAGCGTTCCATCGCCGGACCGAAAGGTGGAACGAATTCACCTTTTCGGCCGTTAGGCGTCAAACACCTATTGTGACGCATGGCTGGTGAACTGTGTGAAACTTATTAACAGCGAAGCAACCATTTTCGTTATGAATCCCGGAATTCATATTTTGGAAGATCATGGCCGCAGGATGTTGAATAACGCCGTAATCAACTGGGTAGCTAGACGGGCCAGACAACCAGATCAAATGTCTCAACGTAATCAAATGTCTCAATCTGCACTCAGTCGTATGGTTTTCATCTGCGTGGCATCTTGACACAGCAAGCTTGGAATAATTTCAAGAAAAACTCAATTTCAGGATTTGGCCTGGCCACAGAAGCATCGCTTGATATTTTCGCTCGCTATCGTTGGCAATGAACGTGGTATTTGCGCATTGCTGCTCCTCTTTTAGGGAGTTGTCATCAACAATTGGTCTTAAATTTAATGCCGCCTTCGTCACTGCAATGCAGATCAAGACGCAGTAATGTCATTGGCAGGACATCGTATGATGCTTCAACAAGACATAAAACGCGTGACGGCATGCACATGCATTTCTGCTGCAAGCGACCGAATCGAGTTTTACATGTTTTTTGGTCGTTTTCTCGCTCCATTTGTGCGTGATACATTTTCCTTGCCTTCACAGTCCTTCACCATTTACGGCTCATTTTGAGTCCTGGCATGAAACGCGGCGCCGTATCGACCGCAGTGGTCTGCACTGGACTTTTTTGTCGCACTGTTAGGAAAAGCGTTACAATCGTCCGTAAAACACTGTCGACACATGGTCTCGTATTTATAAAGCATCGCCGTTTCGTGTTTATTGCTTATTAGGAGTTTAACATCCGCAGGCAATCATTCGACTTACGGATGTAGTCAGCACACAACAAACACAGAAACAATAAATAACACGCTGGACGCTGGAAAACTGATATGGTGGACGGGAACGCAATGCCAAACAGCGACTGCCTAATCCCTGTTTATCCCTGAGTTTAATCCCGGAGTTTAAAACCTGCCGTATGATGTTTCTATTCGAGGTTCAATAAATATGTTCAGATCGTTAGTCTGTGCATTTGAGCATCCTTCCGCAGAGCGCACCTGTTACTGAAGCTTACGTCGATGACAGTACGACACACCAGAACATGAAAGCAATCATACACTCATTCGCATACAAGACGCAGCACGACACGTCCACCGTTCAGGTAACGGTGGGAGGTAGGCGAGGGCGCCGCCCGGCCCGCAAAAGCTCTGCTCGGCCGCGAGCGTGCATCCAAACAGGTCCAGACCCCGGCCAGGGGAGAGCGGGTCTCTCGCACAGAGACGGCCGGTCGTCTCCGTAACAGCGGGCGGAGGCAGATGACAGCTCGTGCCCTGTGCGCCCTGCGGCCGAACAGCTCCTCCGTCCGCCGCCGTCCCGGGGAGCGTGGGCTCAGAGTGGCGGCCTCGGAGCTGCGCTTGGTGCTCGTGGCAAGGCCAGCAGGAAAGTTGGTGGTCTTTTGGGACGTCCGACCCCGCACACCCATAGCCGAGAGGCAGCAGGCGACGTGAAGAAACGCACACGCTGCAATAATATATATATATATATATATATATATATATATATATATATATATATATATACATACATAGGTGGGCATCGTTACTAAAAAATGTAACTTCGTTACTCTTTACTCCGTTACTCAAAAAAGCCAGTCCGTTACTCGTTACTCCGTTACTCTGCCTTAAAAAGTAACGGAAGTTACCGTTACTCCGTTATTCCGTTACTTTTTTAAATGCAGTGAAAACTAAGCAAACGCGGGTTTTAAGTCTTTTATGCTGCTTTGTGGTTGTAAAACGCATTCCATACACAAAGGGAAGAAACAAAAAGCGCTTACCCAAAGCACTCCGCTAGCTGCCCACTGCCCTCACCAGCCGTTGTAGAGTCGGCGGCGCCGGGACAACAGCCGCGGCGGGTATTCTACCACTGTGTTAGCCACAATGTTCAAACCAACGAATTCCTGTTCATTGCCCGCGGCGCCGACGGAGCGGGAACGACCGGCGCTGGAGCGGACGCATGCAAAATGCGACAAACAGCGAACATCTATCGACTGGGTTTGATCAACAATGCCTCTCGAAGTATCCGCCCTGAACATAATGGTCTCCGTTCAGAGCTCGTTTCGGTCTCGCGAATTTCTTGTTTTGTTTTGAAATTATGTGTGTGTATTAGTTTGTGTACGAGCGCGTGCGTGGAGGTAAGATTCCTGATACCCCTGACGTTTTTTGTAATACCAAACGACGAAGGACTCAAAAAAACATGACTGATATGGATTTTATTATTGTGAAATAAAAGACTAAAAAAAGGTGCTTTAGTACCTCTTCAGCACCCTTGAAAAGACAAATTAGCTATAAAAACATGGTCATAAGTAAGATGCAACGGAGGATGTTAGCCGTTCACAAGTGGAACATTTTGGAACGATGACGTGACCTGACCTGACCCCTGTGAAAGCCCAAAATTGATATCAATGAACTCGCTATTGTCTTACGGTTCAGTATATGTCGCTTAAGTTCAGCTTTTCAGGGACAAGGTATTGTGTCTATTTACCTAATTCCAAGGACGTGTTTTGACCTTTCATGGCGTCTGGTGGCCTCAAAATTGACCTGAGGTCAAAACTCTCGAATGTTTTCGTCTCGGCTTGACAAAACCTTTCCGCCGGTGTTTTCCTTTTTTCCGTGCGATATATGGGAGCCGAGATCCTGGGAGGTGCGGAAATCCGCGCTCCCCCTCCGGCCGGGCAAAGGGCATTCTGAGCCCGGCCGGAGACGGGTTAAAAACACTTCATTTAACCCTATTCCCTGTGGGGGGGGGCAGATTCTGCTACCCGTGTCTTTTTGCTTGTCGCTCCCACACTGTTTGCCGCAGCGCCACAAGATTTTCTGGCATTTCATGGAATTGATACACAAGTGTTTTGTCAACATGTAAAAAAAAACCGGTCCCGCAGAGGCGGTTCCAAGCCCCCGTTTTCGGCGGTAATGTGCTGTGCGTGAAGCTGCAAAGTTGTGCGGTTCACTATCGTGACATTCTGAGTAGAAATAAAGATCACTGACTCATTTATATAGTCATACACATCCTAAACAATGCGTATGCACACACATTTTCAGGCGAACGCACACCCAGGTACTGAAAAAATGGGGGAGCACACTATTGTGCTTATGGTGCCCTCCCAATTTTGTTTACCTGGATCCACCTCTGCGCTACATATAAACTTAAACTGGATTGCTAGTTGTACATCTGATGTTTATATCACCCAAAACAAGCAAAAACAAAGGAAATTTCTTATTTCAAAAATCACCCTTCTGGCCCTCCCTGGAACTGCCTATGGTTTTCTATTTTAAATTTCAGCTTTCGGTATATAAAAGACTTAGACATTCCAAGCTGAACCGTGTTATTCCCATGAAAACTGGTTGGTAAACACGGCCGCAGTGACCTTTCAAAAACCCCCAAATTTTGAAGTTTGTTTGCCCCCACGCCCTATTTTCGCAGTTTTTGAACTTTTGGAGTCCGGAATTGGAGATCTCGTTGAAACATATTAAATGGCATTCATCCCATCAACATTGGACGAATGCATCTCGAGATCTCTGGAAGGGCGGGGAGGGGAGGGGGCAGAATTGGTAATCTTCACCTTTCGGCCAATGCATATTTTTCGAAGGTGCAAAAGTGGCAACGGATCATATCATGTTTGAGTTTGGGTCTTCACTTCTGCGTCTACAAAAAATAATGTGTCAGCCGAAAGGTGTTTCGGCCAGTTGATATTTTTTTTTCCGGAACGCAGGAGTGGTAACTCGAATCGCATGGACAATGTAGCCTGTCCTCCAAGTTAAAAATGATTTAACCTAACCTAACCTAAAACCTACTGTATGGTTGCAGGGATTGCCCTAGATGGGCATGTAAAACTAATTTTTTGTTAGGTTCAATTTGCCTGTTTTTTGGTTTGGTTAGCTCGTATCGGCTGAAGGCAAACATGTGTCAACTGAATCAAAATTCAAGAGTTACCTAACCAAGTCAGTTTACACATCCAGTATGGGCCAGTGCTTAGAAAAATACCTGAATGGGCTAAATTGTTCACACAACTTGTGTTGCCACTTCCGCGTCTCCAAAAATTACGCGAAAGCGTCCGCCGAAAGGTAGATTACCGCAGATCCGCCCCCCCCCCCAGGGTAATGTGAATCTCACTGCCTGCATAGAATATAGATAAGGCAAATAGTCCAAGCAATAGTCGACAAGCTTCATAATTATGCTGCACTACTGACAACTTATTGTGCACATTCTGTTCTCACCTGGAAATACCGTAAATAATGCTTCCTCTTGATATGTGCCTTTAGGTTTGAAACGCTACTCTTGTGACCCTTGATTATAACCTCTTTCGGTCGGCACAGGACGTACGTAAAAATGACGTTTTTCCCCTCCTCCTTAAACTCAAAGCACGTTTCTAGATGTGGCCATGGGTGACCCAGACCGGGCTCGTCCTCTGCCTCCGAAGCTGAGGCACCATCGGACTCGGAGTCAAGGTTTCCGACCTCCAGTGGCGGCGTAAAGACGCCTTGATGGGACATTTTAGTGTCAGGTAGTTAAAATTTCAGGCCAGTCAAGAATCAATCACCACTCCATCGTCCCATGGACATTACAGATCCAAGGCCATGGCGGCAGTAATCACGTGCTCAACAGCCTTGAGTGATCTTGGCGGGGAACCGTGTGGCGGTGGTAAGCAATCCGTGACTAACTTGAGACAACATTGAAAACTGCCGTCAGCTGGCTGTTCCAGTATAAATGACAATAATTTTGATATCTTTTAGCCCGAAAAATGACGATTTTAATTTAACGGTTAATTTACAATTTTAAGTCATATCTTACGCATAATTCAATACTTTTGTCCCAAAAGAGACCAAAGTCAGCTGGCCTTTATACTGAACCATTGCCGCCAGCTTGCCGTCAACGTTTATCAGCTGACGAATATTGTCAACAAGTCGACTCCGCGATTGTCAGCTGAGTGCGCGCCCAGCCGCGCTTGTATCGCCGCACGCTACTGGGTGTTGGCTATTCAAGTAGCCAATGGCGTGTGCCGATGCAAATAAAGCCGGGCGGTGTCTGTAAGGAGTTTAAAAAGTAACGGAGTAACAGAGTAACGGAGTAACGGACCAAAAAGTAACGGAGCAACGGACCACAAAAGTAACTTCCGTTACTCAGTCCGTTACAGTAAAATAAAAGTAACGGGTCCGTTACTCCGTTACTAAAAAAAGTAGCTTCGTTAGTAACGGAGTAACGGACCAGTGCCCACCTATGTATATATATATATATGGAAATTTCCAAGGTAAGGTATATTTGTTTCCTCTTGAGCTTCTATAGTTTTCAATGCATACGTCGCAAACAAGTCATCCGTTCTCTAAACTTCCATGATGTACGATTGGTCATTGAACTGAAATCAGTGAACTTCTTGTAATTGACAGATGTTTTAAAGTGCAAATTGCTTAAGTTATACTGTTAATTTACTTCACTTTAAGTCAGTGGGTTTTGCCAGCCTTGCCACCTTATAAGAAACCGTCGCACAAAATCTGCACACTGCCAAAACACGGGGACTGGCAGAATTCTGCTCAGGAGAGGATCGATTTTTACGACGTCACATGTGCGCCCTCTCATGATAGTGTCTTCGTATCAACTAACGGAATTCGTCCGTGAAAGATCAGATCAAGCACCAATCTGAACGTAAGTTGCCTTTCTGTTAAGTACGTCTGTTCCCCGTTGTCACGAAGGGACCATTCTAACATGACGTCTTTTACTAAAACGTTGGCGCATTTTCGATGTAACTGGGGCCTTCACCGGGGTGTCTCTGTGATTTCAGGGAGCCTTTTGAGTGACAGGGCGTCCATACCCCATCCCACGGGCGCTTCCTTGGCACCACAGCAACAACTATTGAACGATAGGCCTCACATACGCCGTCACGTGGGTGCCTGTTTAGTGTCGAGGCGCGCTCTTTGAACCGCAGCGCAGGCATACTCTGTCGCAGGGGCGGCTCCTTCGCATCGTATAGGCACCTTTTGATCGTCAGGGCACCCATACGTCATTTCGGAGGTGCCCCCTTGGTGTCACATAGGCGTATTTTAAATAACGAGACGCCCATACTCCATCACATGGGCGCACTCTTCGTGTCTAAAGTGACTCCGTGCCTTTTTGAACGACAGGGTGCCAGTATCCCGTCGTTGAGGCCCCTCCTTGTCACAGGGGTGTCTTTTGAATGGCAGGGTTACATATGCATACCAGTATATAGATGCCTTTTGAATCTCGCCAGGGTGGCCATTCAAATAATACAGCACCATGATGCATCACAGGGACGCCTTTGAATCCTATGCCATCGAAGCCGCACCTTTAAAATGATACGCTATCAAAGGGTCGCCTCTGTGTAACATGCGCGTCATGCTACGGGGAGGATCATTCATGTGCTGTTACGTGGGCGTCTCCTCAACTTCAGCTGGGTGCCGTTTTGAGGACGCCATGCCCCACCGGAGAGACGCTTCCTTTGTGTCACAGGGGCACCCACACACCATCGCAAGGGCGCTGCTGTGTCTTCTGCGTCCTGCCTGTGTCACCATTCTCTGCGTTAAGGGCAGGTGTTCAAGGACGTGAGCACTTGAGCCATATTACAGCCGTTTCCACGATGTAACGGAAGCTTCTTTTTCATTCAAGGGTGCCCATATCCTCTTAAATCGGTGAACGACGTAACATGTGCGTTTTTTTAAGGCAGGATGCCTTTGTATCGACGAAAAACATTTGGCCGTGAATGGATTCCAAGCTCTTACCAGCCTTCGCCGTCTACGTTTTTGGCATTGGCCCCAAGTGCACCAAAATGCTCAGAAGGAGACGGTGACCGCACCTCTCGCATCCCCACCTTATGTGTCCGTGCCTGTCAAAACATGGGCTGTTAATATGAAAGCAGAAAAATTGCTCTGGACATGCAGAACAATGCAGTTTTTTAATGCAATTTTCTCGGGAGAAATTAGCTCAAAAGTCTTTTGACATAGTTTGCGTTGATGTGTCTTGTTGCTATCAAAATTTCCGGGTAAATGCATTTTCACGAATTTTGAATGACATTACGGGTTTAGTCATAGCTGAATCACAGAATAACTTTGAAACACTTCCCTGCGTACCCTGTTCCCTGTTGATCAAGGAAGCGTCATTGAAGAGTTATTTGTGAATTGCGTTGAAAGAAGCAAACGTATAGTACTCTGGTTTTCGTCGATTTTGTCACTACACCTCGCTCGCTCCGACCGTCCATTCCGTTTATATAAGTTTTGCTCTGTTTTGTACTTTCCAGAAGACCGCAAATTCTCATCCTGGCCGCAAACTGCAGTAAAACTCACGAAGCCCAATCATGTCAAAAGTATGGCTTCGTTACTCCCGACTTTTCCCATTTCATTCTGGGATTTCTGGACAAATGAAAGCTGTGTTTAAGGCCGAAATTATTTAATGGCGAGTAACAACGCTCTTAGCTGGCAATTTGCATCATCTCGAAAGGCTTTAATGCAAAATTGTGCGAAAACTCCCCAGGTGTCCCGGCTCATAATTCTTTCGCTTCTTCGTCAACTTTTATCCATTCACAAACGGTGCCACACCTATCTGACGTCGATGATGACATGCGCCTTCATTGTCGTCACAGTGTTTTGATTTATCCTTTAAAAGACGTGGCATCTTTACATCACACCCTCTTTAGATCTGATGTTACTTTTAAGATGACGTCATACACCTTCGGTGGCGTGATAGCGTTTTTATTTACCCCTTACATGACGCCACATTTTCATATCACTTCCACCGCAATGACATTACCAAAACATTATGACGTCACTATTTAGTTGACGCAATACGCCTTCGGTGGCGTTAGTTGTTTAATTCACCGTTCGACGTCATTTTGGTTTAGATTTCTTTGGTAACGTCACAGGGCCTTGATTTACCTTTTGACTCTTTAGGTGGCGTCACGTTTTGACATCACTCCAAACATAGCAACGCCATCGCAATCTCTGTTCGATTCTAGTGTTCTGTTCCACCAAGTTTCGGTTCAGCTTCGCACGGTTCTATAGTGTTCTGTTCTGTTCGACTGGGTGCTGTTCAGTTGGTTTCCTTTTAATTTACTCTGGTTTGGGTTTGATTCGGTTTCCTTCATTTCTGTTGTTTTCGGTTCGGCTCGATTTCGTGCTGCGGAGCGGGGTTCTACTCGGTCATGTTCATTTTGACTCGATTCGGTTGGTTCGGGTTGGTTCAGGGTGGTTAAGTTCATCAGTTTCTTATCTGTTCAGTTTGGTTACGTTTTGCATATGTAATCTGCTAGTCTGGTTCGGCTGTTCGGCTGTGTGTGATTGCTTTTGGTTCTGTTCTGTTTGCTATATTTTTTCGGTTTGGTTCGGTTCGGTTCACTACGTTTCAGAACGTTTCATCTTTTGCTCGGCTCAGTTTAGTTATGTTCTCTTCAGTTTGACTCGGCTTTCTTTTGTTCTCTTCTGCTGTTTTCGGCTTGGCTCGTCTGTTCTGTCGGTTCATTCGGTTTTTGTTTTTGCTGTTGTAACTCGGTTCGGTTCGGAATTTAATACAAGCTGGATCGGTTCGGTTTGGAGTTCAATGCAAGCAGATAACAAGAGTCGAACATCAGTTAGCCTGACTGATCTGAACAAAAGTGAACAGAACACACCCAATCTGCATAGCGCAACAGAACACAACCTAACTAAACGGAACACGACTGCATTGAACAGAACTGAATATGATTGCACGCAATATCACCAGACTGAACTGAATTAAGCTGAACAGTGCTGAACAATGTAGAACAGAACGGAACAGAACCTAACCTAGCCTGAGGTAACGTAATGAAACTCAACAGAAAATGACATAGCGAGTTTCACAGAAATGAATATTTGTCGATTTCGTGCACTAACAGTTTCAACCTTAGTGCCTCTCAGAAATGTAGAGCTGTTCTAAGCGTTTCTTCGTATTGCGTATCTTCTGATTGATGTTCTTCAACTTTTTGAAAAATTACGAAATGGAAAGAGGAAATCGAACATTTTTGTACAAGTATCGTATCATATTCCTAGTGAAAACGCAATCCAAATTCCACGCGTTCATTGACAACTCTGCTTGTGGAGGCAGCTGTTTGCGTAAAACCGGCAACATGACATACGTGCACTCCGTTTCGCCTTTTACACCAGAGTGAAATTTGTGTTGTAGCTTCCATTGTGTTGTGAACATGTAGCCGCTTTGCATTTCCGTCAAGACAAAACATCTGCTGTCGGTTATTGTAATAATGGACACCTTTTAATAGAAATGGCCACCTTGTTTCTATCGAGACAACATTTCCAAAGTTCCGTTTTAATTTCTCTGGGACCTCTTCGTCCGCTCAGCGGCCTATTCAGACATGAACGTGCGCCCTCTCCCCTCACGAAGGCTCGGAACTTTTTTGTACCAACACCTGATGTGCGACACGCAGCACAGCTGATGGTGGGGCAAGTCATGATTCATTAATTCCCTTCCGTTTGGTAAGCGGTCACCAGCTGGATCGGGGACTTCCTCGCCATCGCTATCGAAGATCACTGAGGGTGGCTTTTGCTACCGAAATTCCGTAAGTCACATCCGCCTTGGGTTTCTTTCACAGATACAACGGGACCAAAGACAGCAACTGCACCCTCGTGTAGTATTGGTTGCCGTGTATTGCTTACCATAATACATGAACACTCGATTTTGCCCACCGGGAGGTTGCCAAATGATTTTGAATTTCTGCGCAGGTTTTAGGTGCCGTCACAATCTGCACATACTGAATGATTCTCCAATACTACCTCATTCACCGAGCAAATTTCAGATGCAAATCAACATTTTACACAGTGCAGCCGTATCTCCCTCTACACCATTCCCTTCATTCCCGCCAGCCCCTTTCTCCAACTCGTGTCACCTTCTGCTGAGGAGCCAAAGTTACAGTCACTCAGCCTCATGTACAGTTTCCGATCGATGAACACTAACTAGAAATCGGCATTCGTGATTGGGTACTTTTTCTAAGTGCTAGTCGAAATGACTGAATGAATCCAGGGTGCAAACGGCTCTAAAGCAATATTGATGTCAGGGAACGCATCATCGCCGCACCCAATGCCACTGACAGGAACCCCAACTGCGTACCACCTGTTCACGCCAGCTTCAGTTACCACTTCCATGAATATGGATCCCTGATCCCCCTGATTAACGGCGCACAAGAACTTCGAATTTCTCTCTGGGAATTGGGTGCAAAACGTCTCAGCTCCAAAATATTTCTGACCAGAGACCGTGAATGATGCTGTCTTGGAATAATTGGCCCTGCACTCGTTTGAGTCGACCACCTTCAGCCTTGCCCATTTCAGAGCCAGCTTGGACACGTTGTCACCGAACTTCGGCGCGCCCCAGCCGGCAAACAGCAGATTTTTGCCAACGAGCGAGGAGGCCGGGCGCGGCGATTGGCGTAAACAAATCGGGCTCACGGCGCCCGAGAACGGAATCGCAGACTTGGTCTTGAGCAGTGCTACGTCCGGGTAGCGGTGTTCGTCAGATGTGAGGTCGGGGTGGCGCACCACTTGCACGATCTCCATGTCGAGCGGCGGCGAGGCGGCGCTATCGTCGGAGGCGTCTCTCGGCCTCAGGTCGCCGAGCCGCACGGTCGGCAGCTGGCCGCCGCGCCTCACGCAGGTAGCGCTCGTCACCAGCCACCTGTCGGAGATCACGGCGGCGCCGCAGACCGGCAGCTCGCTGTCGCCGGCACCGAACAGGAGCGCCGACCACGGAAGGTCGGAGGTGCTCTCGACCAGCGCGGCGCCCGGCCGGGCCGGCGGCGAGAAGGCGGTGCTGCCGCACGGGATGGCCGCCGGCGCCGGCGCCGGCGCCGGGCAGCAGATGAGCGGGTGTGGCGGCTGCGTCCAGGCCGCACACGTGCTGGCGCAGCTGCGCCGCCCCCTGGCCGGCCACGCGCCGCAGCAGGACGGCGCAGTCGGCCAGGCGCAGGCAGCGGCCGGCGCCGCCGTCCGCCGCCGCGCACGCGCTGCCGACGTCTCCGTCCGAGCCGCTGGAGCCGGCCGCCAGCTGCTGGTCCAGCGAGCCCGGCGTCGAGCCGACCACAGAGCGCATCCAGGCTAGCGACGGCCGCAGAGCGACGTTAAGGTCCGGGAACTGGGCGCTGCCGCAGCCCACGCCGCTCACGGCCAGGCCGACCGCGTACCACCTGCTGGTGCCCGCCGTCTGGAGCTCGTCCATGAAAATCGAGCCGCTGTCGCCTTGGTTCACACCGCACTGGAAGTCGGCTGTCGGCTCTATGAACTTGGTGCAAAACGTAGATCTTCCAAAATATGTTTCTCCCTGTGGAATTGCTGAGTAGTTGGCCCTGCAGGAGTCCAAATCGACCACACGCATTCTGGCCCACTTGAGAGCCCACGGCGCATCGGCGTCACGATATGTCGGCGCACCCCAACCGACAAAAATCAGATTCTTACCTGTGCGCTCGTTCAACGGATACAAATCGTTCGGCAAGCAAATGGGACTGACGCGATCCGAGAAGGCAATCTTTGACTTGGTTTTCATAAGGGCGATATCCGATGCGTCTTTAGACTTGCCAAATCGGGGATGTCGCACGGCCTCCTCGATATCCATATACTGAGGGTGCAAGTTTGGGCTGCCGCGCGAATCACCATCTGGGGAGATGTCTCCCATTTGCGCTTTAAAGGTCCATCCGACAGGAGCGCACGTGGCCGTCGTGACAATCCATCTGTCCGAGATGATGGCGCCACCGCAACGTCGCTCCGATCCATCTTTGTCGAGGAACAGCGTCACCATCCATGGGAAGTGTTGAGGACTTTGGACCAGTGCAGCGCCATCTCTTGAGGAGGGCCTGAAGCTGATCTTTCCACACTGCGATGGCGCCTCTGACGAGGCAGGCGACGTGGCCAGCAGCTGGACGGGAGAATTGTTGATCTCTTCAAGGTCGAGCTGCAGGCGGCGCAGTAGCCAGTTGACGTAAGCGGACACTTTGGTGTAGAGGCCCGGCTGGCGGCCACAGCCCTGAATGTCACCCGACGACACGACGCCGTAGGCCACGAAGCGACCGCTGGCCTGGTCCGGACAGACCAGCGGACCGCCCGAGTCGCCGCCGCACGCGTCGGCGCCGCCGTCCGTCGGGCCCGAGCAGAACATGCTCCCGGCCAGGAACCGGTCGCCGTACACCTCGGGCGCGCTGCAGAAGTTGTCGGAGACGAGCGGCACCGAGACGCTGCGCAGCACCTCGGAGACGGGGGCGGCGTCCGACGTCTTGCCCCAGCCGGACACCTGGCACGACAGGAACGGCTCGTACTCGGCGAACGGCAGCGGCAGGCAGGCCGGCGTCACGTACGGGCCGAACTGGATTCCGGGTCCGGCGCGCAGCTGCAGGCGCAGCAGCGCGATGTCGTGCGGCAGGCCCGGCGCGCCGGTGAATAGATGGTGCACGCGGTAGCCGCCCACGGCGAACTCCTGCTCGAACTGCTCCCGCTCGCCGAAGCTGTAGTCTCCGACGCGCACCAGCAGACCCCTGAGCGACACTCGGACGACGCAGTGCGCCGCCGTCACCACGTGACGCTGCGTTACGATGATCCCGCCGCACTGGTGCTTGTAGCTTTTGATCGCCGGGTCGTACACCACCAGACGGGCCTGCCAGGGAAACTGGCCGTAGTAGGCGGTGGTGTTGCCAGGGCCGACCACAAACGGACGCGTCGCGTGTTCGACTCTCACCTGGCGTCTGCCACAGTCCTCGGGCAGCAGGTCTGGACGCTCGCCATTGGCCAGCGCGGCGGCAGCGGCGGCCGGCGGCAGCGAGGCGGCCGCCAGCAGAGCCGAGATAATCAGAGGGTGCCGGCCGACAGCCATGCCACGCTCAGCACGCTGGCCGACGCGAGCCGGACCTCTACACTGGCGATCTGCGGCCCGCCACCACCGACCAGATGCAGCCCAGCAATGGCGGCCGCCAGAGGCGCCGGGGAATTCCAGGGACCTGTATCATAACGCCCGACGTAGAATGTCTCATCTGTTGAAGCTTTGATCGCTTTCCGGCTTAAGCTTTGATCGTAAGAAGTTATCAATGGTAGGAGTTATGAAGTGATCGCTGGAAGATATGGGCTGTACAAGTTAAGATCGATTGTCGGTTTGAGAAGTCATAGTCGTTAGGAGTTAGGAACTGTAGAAGTTGTGATGGTTTAAAGTTATGAACAGAAGAGTTGCTCCCAAGCGCCAGCCGCCAGATCCACCGCAGGAATTTAGTGACGTCTCCTGGAAAGGCTAGCCTTTTTTTGCACGTTTAGCGTTCACCCCGGAGAGCGCCACTACGCGGAAGTGGCAGTGGCGTTGCCAGCGGATTTGGTGTCGCAGGTTCTAGACAAATTGTCAATGTTAGTCTTCCGAGATTAGTTTCACGCGACTAAGAATACCATTGTCCCCTTCGGAAGAGAAGAGGTATTGGACTGGCGTACTCCCATGAGCCCCTTAACCTTTTTGCCGCAAACCTTTTTCATTCAAAAGCAAGGCAGAGACCGGCTGCTGTGAGCCTCCTTCAGGGAGGTTTTTCCTTGCCAAAGCCAAAGCCAAAGCCGTCCACGGCATCGCATTGAAAATTACTGTCTTTTCTTTTCAGGATCAGCAAAACCATGGGGGACGTGGGGGACACGTTCCCACACCTTCACGAGACAGGGGCTGTCAGAGGTGTGATTTCCGATCTTTTTGTGGGTGCCTCGGTACCCTTAAAGTGGAAATAGGCTCCTACAATACGACTTAAGTACCCACAATTTAAAGTATGTTTAAATGTCGAAATATAGTTAGATTCTCAGACCCATGACGTTAACCACCTCATTGGGCTTTATCAGCAATAATCGGGACTTTTTTACTCCATTGCCACCCACCAATTGCTTCCCCCCCACCCTCCAAGTAAAATTTTGTCACGCCGGATCCTGGAGCAAGGTCCTCCATGAAAGGAAGTGTATCCACTCAAATTGTGATTTTTAACTGTATACGTGCGATTGAAGAGAACATTTTTATGAATCAAGGCCTAGGTGCCATTCATTCTTGCTAACTCACTCTGGTCTGCTCATATTTTACCGGGCTTATTTTATTTTCTTTTGTTTGTTTTACATACGCTGACTGCCTGCCCAGGTTTAATTTATTTACCCCATTTTCTGTTCAAAGTTAAAATCACCGATAAAACGTGTTAGCGTATCGTAAGCCTAAGCGAGGTCGAGGCTGACAGTAGTTGATGAACATCGAAATTATGGAGGCGACCATCATGGATTCAGGCAAGTATCACTGCAGTTCCACGAATTTCCGCTGCAGGTATAGTCCGCCTTACGTGAATAAGTCGAAATACGTTAGTTTTGTCTGTCAAAACAGTCGTCTCTGCCGTTTTTAAATACGTCTGGTACAGCAAGGCAGAAAGTTGGATGAGCAATTTTGAGCTGAGGATTTGAGTTTGGATGATTCCTATATATTCCAGTCTTGATTTCAAGATTCGAATCTCCATCGAATATTCGGTGCGCCACTTTTTCGTCCGAATATTCTCCGAATATTCGAAGGTCAACTACGCCTTCGAATACTCTTTTGCAATTCCGTGCAGCATATGAAGTACAACATTAACCCGCGCACGACCGTCAGTCCGTTTCGAATATGGGCGACTGGGGGGGGGGGCAGTTGGCCACCCCCTCTAACTCACGAACGGTTGGTCACAGGATAAAAATAAGCATACCTTTGGAAAGCTTATGACGAGCAGACCTCGAAACTGGTCTCATTTTTTAGTTTGACATAATATGTAAGCAATTTACGCCCTATATATGTTTTCTCATAGCCGATTGCATGAGACCGAGAAATGGCCTGAATCTCAAGGGCTGTGACTAATAACGCATAGGTAAAGGCACCAGCGCACAAGTAAAGGTACGCGGATGCCGATACACGTCTAATTTCCTCAGATTTGTTTAATATATACGCCGAAACGTTGAGTTAAAGACACGGCAATTCTCCCGCCAGCTGTCGGTGTGCGCCGCTGCCGTACGCAGTACCAAATTGATGGGAACTGATTTTAGCGTTTCTCTATTTTCGCGAAAAAAGCCTATCGATGTAAATTTTATTGATCTTAGTGATTCTTGTGATGGTTTTTCATGCTTAAATTTGGGAAAAATTAATTAGTTACCAATGTACACAATTGGCGGAGCTTTATTCGCGAGAGCCTATTTATTTCCAAAATATGCTATTTTTTCAAACTTTTTGAGGTTCCTGGTATTACTTACGTCTGTGCAAGCTAGTTCTGTCATTTTCTACCCATTCTGAGTAATTCATCGTCGATTTTGACGGTGGTACATTTTGGCTCGCTACAATTATTCGTGACCTGACCTGAGGTCAATGGCTGGAAGTCATTGATACTTTGCCCAATGATGGTAACTCGATGTCTGCTTCACTCCACACTAAAAATGTTTTGAAATATTCCGTCAATTTCCGAAGAAAACGACGACATGTGTTAAAAATGGACTTGACCTTAGGTCAATGACCCGGAAAATTCTGAAAAATCTGAGACAGCGGACTTGTTGCATCTATCAAGATCACTTATCTCTGAAAGTATTATTGAGATATCTTGTTTTGCGAAAAAGTTATAGGACGCTCGACTTTTTTGGATATATGTCCGTTTGACCTGACCTAGGTTAAGCACCTTACCTGACCTGAGGTCAAAATTTTGACACGAGATGTAAAATTAATAAAGCAAAAGGTACACGAAGTTTCGTGGCTCTGTGTTTGTTGGTTCTCTCGCAATCCCAGAAAAACCTCGGGGGGGGGGGGGCAGTTAACTGCCCCTTTCCTAGTCGGGGACGGGTTAAGCCCAATTATACATAACCAAGCAGAATGCTAATTGGAGCATTGCTGGCGTGTTTATGGCTTTATTATGCCTGAGAAGAAAGCGCAGCAGTGACACTGAGACATGTTCCTCCCCTCCCCACTACAGCTCTGTTCTGCGCCTCACCTTTAGCAGAACGATGCATGGCCCCGCAAGCAATCTGGCGCCCGTTGCGTGCCTAGCTCTGGCCACGACTGGCAGAAGCGCCGAGTCAGGATCAGCCAGTGGTTGGATCTGGACGGTATAGGAAGGTAAATATCTGCCCATTCGCATCGCCTACTGTAGGCAATGACCAATAGGGAAACCCTTTAAGACTAGTATAGGAAAAGTCGGACTTTCAAGCACTAAAAGAGACTTGGCATGTAATGGACTTGAGCACCTATCCCGAATCCCTATACGAAAAATGTATTGCAATTTGCATTACACACAGACAGGGCAAAATGTGTAGCGACAGCGAAATAATGTCATCGAACAATGGAGGACAGATACCACTCCATGTTCAGTAGCACACCGTTCTTAGCATTGTCCATGTGCTCAGCCTGAGCTTGATTGGCTTGGTTAGCAGTCCGAACGGCTACTGTGAATGCACCCATTTCCGGTGGCCATTTTTAGTGAATTTCACCACAACATTTTGCCATTGCGTTTTTCAATTAGATTTCGAGCTAAGCTGAACTTTTCGCACGGGCTCGGAATTCTGATCCCTAGACCCCATGACATAAAATCCGAATTAATGGTACAATTCCGTGGCTTGAGTTTAACGTGTGATCTAAATATTGATGCCAAGTGGCCGTTTCCGTATGAGATTCGGGGAATGTTCTGCATTCACACGTCCTTTTCTCCGATCTTCGCGACATGGGAAGTTGGTGCTTTTCATAGATACGTAACTTGTCTTGGAGTGCATTAAAGAATGTGTCTTTATGATGGCTCCATGAAAATCATAACCATATAAAATTTGCTCCCGTTTTTTCAGAGATTCGGAAAGATCAGTTTACGCTTTGGTCGTTACAAAATGGCAAAGGAAACAACGTATGTTGGCCCGTCATTAAACACCGGCAGGAGGTTGGTTTGCGATGAAGTCGATTTTCGTGTTGCAGAATCAGGCGTCCTGGACAGAAAGAAAGTGACACGCAAAATATGTAAAAAAAACGCTTTACTATCAACAGACAACAAACCTTGCTAATCATATACTGAAACATCCAGAGCTAAAACAAAGGCGTGGAGAAAAACAGAAACAGGCACCAAGCTTCCAAGTTGTCTGTCTCAACCCTCTGCATCCGGTTAAAACCATCCAAAGACATGGTGAAGAAATTCTGGGAAATGGAATGACGCTACTGGAGCAGTCGCGAAGTGGCTCCGTCGAGACAGCCGGTCCTTGGACATTGCTGAGGACGGTGGCTTCCGTGTTTTTTGCTCATTTGTTTTTTCCTAGTACGAAATTCCTCGTCGCATAGCGTTACCCATCTGCATTGACAAGGTTCATGAAACAGAGGCTGAACATCTGAAGGCTGACATGAAAAATGTTGAGACGGTGGCAGCAGCATCTGACGGATGGTCCAGCATAAGCGCCGCTAACTTTGTGAACATTAACGTTTACTACGTTGACAAGGAAACTTTTTTAACTGGGAGCTCAAACCCTCAAATTTCGGCGTAAAAGAAATGAAAGAATCACATCGGGCAGAAAACTACAGGGCCAAGACAAGAAAAGTGGAACAAAAGTTTAGGATGAAGGAAAAAGTTCTTGTTCACGTGACGGACAATGACAACAAAATGAGAGCAGCGTACCCGAGTACAGAGAGGAACTGATGATGATGACGATGATGACCATGATGATGATCATAACTGATCTGATTCAGTCAGCGGCCAGTCATGGAATAAAAGCGAGCCCAGCTGTAGGCACCATGACTGATAGATGGAAAAAATAATTAAAAAGTCACAAAAAGCAATAAAATGAAGTAGGAATTAAAAAAAAAAACAGCGGAAAAACGTAAATGGAATTTTTACTATTTAATCCTATTTAATACTATTTATTTAAAAATTTAATGTAATTTTGTGAGTATTTAATCCTGAATACTCAGTCACTGAAGCAAGAAGCAGAGACAGGGTGGAACAGTACCCTTGCAATGGTGAAATCCATCATGAGAACCGACGAAATTGAGCAAGTTTCTGTAGATAAGGCAAGTTACGCGGGAGATCTGGGGCACGTTGCCTCTAAAAGCACAGGCTTAATGAACGTGCAGTGCGTTAAACACTGCTTGCGTGAGATCGGAGAGCCGTCACTGGTGACTGGCGAAAAAGAAACCGAACAAGTCGACAAACTGGTCACTTTTCTAGAACCATTCGAAAAATCCACGGCCCTGCTGGGAGGAGTCAAGTATTAAAGGGCATCAGCTGTCCCGCCACTGGTCGAACACTTTGAAAAGCACATGAAAGTAAAAGAAGACCAAAGAATCCTAACTACATGGTGGCTATCAAGAGCACATGTAGGACGACTTCAGGCGCCGCACTGCACTAAATTTGATCAGAGACATTCCGGTCAGAGTAACCATGTTGTACTAAAGATACTCCAGGCCATCTACATCCTGTAGTTCAGAGAACGATGACAGTAGGTCACTGGAAACAGAAATATTTAGGTTCCAGCAAGAATAGCTTAGAAAAAACGCATCCCCCATGCACTGGCGAGAGGCAAATCATCCCAGCTTTCAGAGGCTGGCGGCGCTGGCAAAGAAGTACTTGGCGGTTCCAGCTTGCAGCACGCCTGCAGAATGCGTGTTTTCGCGGGCAGGTTTGGTGCTCAACAGCCATCGGCTGGTCCTCGAAAAAGATCGATTCAGTACCATCCTAATCCTTTGCGAGAAAGTGTGGAACATTGTGTGAGTCCAGCCAGGTCATGTGGTAATACATTATCGTTTTCCTTGTGCTGTTTGTTACGCCTGAATCAAGTCACAGCACGTGAGCGGCCCGAAATCGAAGCTGGACCTGCAGTACCACAACTGGCTCTCACAGTGCAGGAGGTAGCACTGGGTTTTCGAATGTTCTTTACGAAGATTTGGTTATTTTTTACCCGCGCAGTAGAGAGGGTTTCGCACTAACGCGCACTGGAAGGGAAGCACAAAAGTGCCCCCCTTCCGATCTCAAGAACGGAAGGAGCTAGAAATTTTGATGAAACATGATGAAAAATGCAATTTTATGGATAGGGTGGGCTATAACGATTTACATTGTGTGCAATTTTAAAGACCCTAGATCAATACCTTCAAGGTCAAATAGCGTCAAAATGTCAAATTTTGACACTTTTCCGATCCGTACAGGCCATTCCGCACGACTTTTCGAATGACACGGGACAAGGGTGTTTGTTTGGGCGTTAAAACGTGGAATACGACAACTTCCATTCATTTGGCGTCTTCACTGAGGATTTTAGGTCGAGGTGATGTCAGGTCATTGACCTACCTAAGGGTCTTTGAATGCATATTTTATACAAATCGACATGTTCCAAAGCAAATCTGGATCAGTTCACAAGCTGGTTGACGTTGACCTTTGGTAACCTTTACCCTTATCGGCCCTCGCTTTGCTCTTGATACATCCATCACTTATGCCCAAATGATGTTGCGTGATTGCGTTCAAACGGTAATCTTAAGTAGAACGCTGGTTATTTCACAAAGTTCCCATTTGCCAGCGACAGCCGTCGTTTTCGTTATGTTTGTCTGACTTCAAATGCTTAAAAATGCAACATTTCCGGCCGATTTCCGATTTTTCTGCGTCAATCAACGAGTTATTCAACTCCTATAAATGTCACAAAGTAGCAGCAACCGGCTCCAATCCGTTTTCGTGATATTCAAGAAAAACAGGTGGGGGTGCAAACAGACCTCCTTTCAGTTTGCGTGTTAAACATGTTATATTTAGCGCGATTTTCAATACGTTTACTTGTTGCTTTTAAGCAGAATAATGACCCGTGTGCATAGACCGCTCACAAAAATCGCATTCTGGCGTAGATGCTACAAATAACTTATTACGCTGCCTACAGGGAATACCGAATGGCAAGCGAAATCTAGTTCTTGTCGTTCTTTCTATTGCTGCTGTAGCGGGGAGGAGTGATTCCTGTCCAATGTATGGCTGGGGTGAACCCTTGCCACCTACTCATATCCTACTGATTTCGTTTCGTTTCGTTTCTTCATTTCAATACGACCGTTCCGAAGCAGCACCATCGTCCCGGCTTGACGGTCTACTCGGCCTATCAGCGCGTGCTCTGCCGCTGACGTCATACCCCTCCCACGCCCCGGCAGCGCACGGCCGTCGTCCGCGCGGTGTCCGACACTGACCGCTGCCGTTAAGTGCTGTAACTCCTACATATTGTTGCGAAGGTACCTTTGCGACGAAATGGGACTAACTTCAAAAGATTGGAGAATTCGATCCGAATATTTCTCGAGTACTCTTTCCTCTAGCACTTATTGTATCTCGCGTACCGATAGCACTGTCGATAACTACAACTGAAATATTGTTCTGAGATGATCAAAATGGTCTTTCATTTACATCATAGGTCATAGCCAATCTTAAATATTCCTCTGGAGTGTTTTTTTGGGGGGAGGATACCGGAAAAACAGATGTATTTCCTTTAGGGATGTCGCTGCCTTAAAGCCACCCATGATTTACGTAACACATCGTTTTGTAATTTACCTTCCTAACATCTTTTCAAGTCCATTTCTCCGAATTTTAGACATAAACGCCTGTCACGACCCCCTCCTCTTCCGATACGCAATATCTGGATGTCCCCATATGCGTTCTGGGCAACCACACCATGGGGGCGATCCTGTACAACCTAGGCGGGAGCTTAAATTTTAGTGCGAATTGCACATTCTGGCGAAGTAGGAGTAACCCATATCGGCAATAAATGTGAATCGCAACTGAAACGGAGAAAAGGCGGATGTACCAAGGACATCATTAATTTCATTTTATCATGCTACAGTGCGTGGAGCCGCAGGCGCACATATCGTGCGGACAGCTATATCGGCTGTTTTATTTTTTTGCACTGAGCACGTCCTCAGAAATGAAATCACCTGTCACTCGTGCTGACGAACAGCACGTGCGTTCGCCGCGTCCGTTGTTTGCCGCACTTCCCGCGGTTTTCGGCAGTCTGTATTCGAGTATCTGTAGGCGCGTCAGCCTGCCTAGGTATAGAGTGCAGAATGGCAGCATGGTCATCTGGGCATTCTTGCAGAAAAATAAAACAAAATAAAAAAAATGCGGAAACCCAAACCGACAGGACCGGCGTCTTGGACTTGTTTCGCGGTCTCAAGGGCCCCTGCAACACAAGGGGCCCTTAAGAACGCTAAACAAGCCAGGGGTCCTGCGAGGTCAAAAACAACAAGATGGCCTTTAAAGGGAGCTTGTCTAATCTTTTCGGTTTTCCAAAAAGATATTCCAGCGCATACCCGGCGCTAGCTATGATTCATGACAACAATGAAAAGTGCATCTGGGACTTCGAACAACGACTATTCACTCATGTGGTTTTGATTTTTTTCAAAATCCGCGATTTCGATAGCTGTACGGGTGTAAATACAGCACTAAGGAGCGGAAGCAAAAACAATTAACAAATTAGCGGGCTGGAAACGATCAGTACGCGACGCAAAAAATGGCGCACCCGAGACAAAACAAGATCACAAAATGCTCACATGTTCATGTAGTCATTTTGGTTTGCGAATGATTACCGGCAGTCTCAACCAAGGGTAACTTTGTATACCTTTGGTATAGAGCCCTCCATACCAAAGGAAATTATTGGTATGGGACCCCATACCAATATCTTGGTCCATTCATGCATTTTCTTACTCTATAAAATAATGAACTGTACATACGTTATGCCAAATTTTGGGGCCTGATGAATGATTTTTTCCATACCAAAATTTGTTCCAATTCTACACCCATGGTCTCAACGGCACTTGTTTGAAAAAACTCGGATTTCTTTTGATTTCTTTGTTCTAGGCGACGCGTAACTTTGCAAAATGTGTTGGACGGGGGAGGGGGGCAGGCGAGGAAAATGGCTAATCCTACCCACAAAAGACAGAATTCTTCCCGGACTTGACCCACTTTCTTGCCAAAGATGGGTGGGGGCTTGAACCAAAGTTGGAGGCTCAAGCCTCCACCCCTAAACTGAATAGCACACTACACCCTTGGCTTTAGGCGTCACCTGCACCTGACATCATTTGCAATGTTAACTGATTGCGGATGGTAGAGCCAGGTTCAGGACAAAATGTTGACTGCCATGTCAGCTTCAGTTTGGCATTTCCACGCTTGGATGAGATTGGTTATTCCTTGCTCTGATACAGTTCATTCCTTTATTTATGAACATACTTTTGCTTACAGCATCCAACAAGGTAGTTGTGTATGGTTTTTTAACACCAGTCTGTAGAATGAAACAACACTTAGTAAAATGACTATTAGTCATATTCATGGAGCACATCAGAATGTAACTCCCTTGCGTAATCAAACATTTGAAAATATGATTCACTTGTGACAACTTTCATCATCCATCTCAGGATACATCGTAAATCAGGCAATGCCAGGTGCAGCCGAGGCGAAAAAATAGTAAATAACATGCAAGAAACAACACCCTGATGGGGGTAACTCAGCCGGGGTGTTCGACGATTAGTACCATCATGTGTTGTGTGGGCCATCCGCCGACCATTCCCAGAGCCTAACTGTGCGGGGTGCAACGGCTTTCGGAACGTGCTCCAAGAGCTTTGAGCCACCCACGTCACCCCCCCCCCCAGTGCCAACCGCTCGGCGCGCTGCTGCAGCGCCGGCCGCTCCGGATGCGCAGACTCCTCGACAGCGCCGGCAGCTCCCAATGTGCCGACTCCTCGGCCAGGTTGCCGCCGGCGCTGGCGGCGCTGGATATACCGACTCATTCACGGCGCCGGCCGCTCCGGTCGCGCCAACCCCTCTGCGCGCTCCGCAGCGGCGCCGGCGAACACCGGATGCGCACTCCTCGGCCAGTAGCGCGGTGACGCGGGCAGCGTCAAACTGCTCGGCGCGTTGCAAAGGCGCTTGCCACTCCAGATGTGCAAACTCAGCTCGGCGAGCTCGGCGGCGGCGCCGACCACTCCAGGTGTGCAGACTCCTCGGCGACTCGATGGCGACGGCGGCCGCCTCAGTGATACCGCCGTTGGGCTTCACGTTGCTCCCTGATCGAGCTGATGTCCTCCGCCGATGGTCGGTCATCAGGATTTATATAGGAGTGCATGCGTTGTGGGCAATCGGAGAACTTCGGACGTTGGTCAGAGATGGAGGCCTCGTTCCTGAAAGCCACCATCAGCCGGAGAATCTCCGCAACGACCGGGTAGTCCTTTGGAGCTCGCTCTTATCGCACGGCGGCCTTTCTCTTTGCCCGGCTGTGTACAGGGACTAATTGGTTGCAGGCATGTGTGATGACTGACCAGCTTATATGTAAACAATGCACCGCCTGTCAGAATCACAGCTTGTAGCCTGTAAGCGGCCAAGCGCAATGAACTGTTGATTCCAGCAGACATTGCTTTCATATGCTCAGCATGTGATTGCACAGCGAACATGACACAACATGTGAGTTATCATCTCACATGTTGTGAGATGATGAGATGACATCACCCCGCATGTGTGTCTCACATGGGGGGGGCCAAATGCTAGTTGATAAATCCAGTTACACAGATAAATCCAGTGACCTCTGGCTTCATGGCCCAGCAGTTGGAACTGCTGGCTGGCTGGCTGGCTGGCTGCTGGCTGGCTGGGTGGCTGGCTGGCTGGCTGGCTGCTCAGCTGGCTGACTGGCTGGCTGGCTGGCTGCTCAGCTGGTGGGTCGGGCTCTTCATTGACCGTCAGGGATGGATGCACGACTACCGGAGGGATCTTTGACCGGCGCCAATAGAATCTTGCGGGGTTACAAAAATCGCGCCGGAGGGTCGCCAAATTATCGCTGGAAGGGCGCCAGACTCGACCGGCGCCTTTCCAATGCCAGCTCGTCCATACACCACCGCAAGGGCACCTCTATGTCCTCTGTGCCCTCTGTGTGTCTCTTAACTCTGTGTTAACGACATGGGTGGAAAATGCGGCTCCAAATCAACGTCTGAAGTTGGCGTGGCTTCCGTCACACCAACTTCAAACTTTGGAGTGGCTTGCCACGCCAGCTTTTAACAGTGAGTGTTTACAACACCGGGTGTGGCATGAAACCATGCACACCCCAAAATTTTCTTTTTCGCATAATTACGACACACAGTGTCAAAAATAAATTTCACGGAAGAAACATGCTGATTATGGAATAATGTCATCATAGAGTGCTCTAGTCTAGTGCCCTTCGGGTTGTTTCTGTCCCAAAAGACCAATAAGGCCCCGAAACAGCTAGACACCTCTCAAGCTAACTTTGACTAGGGGTAGGTGTCTACGTACCACCTCTGAACTAAAAACAATAAAGTAAATGTACGACGGAGCCGAGAACAATCTACATCAATGAAGTCCCAACCAAATTTCAGTTAAAATGGGACCCACATACCAAATAACATGTTACTTTTGAACAAATGGAAATTGAAATCGATCTTACTTGAAGTGAGATGGATTTGATTTATTACGGATATACAAATATATCACGAATGAGCGTATTTCCTCTGAACGAGAGTTTGTGTTGTGTTGATTCCAACGGCCGAACGGAGCAACATGATAATCATATGTGCATTGCAAGCGTGTGTAAATACCTGCACTTGATTTGAAACATTACATTGAGGACCAAGGCGTTTTTACATCGCGTTTTTTAGGCGACTGAAAGTTGCATAAGTGTTTTGGACCATACCTCTTGAGCGAAACTTTGTGTACCAGAAACGAATATATTTTTTTCTGGACAAGTGTTTGTGTTTTGTTGATTGTAACGGGAGATTGGGTGTGTATTTGAGCTGTATCTATTCTCCATTCTTTTGACTGTGGGACGTGATGGCCACGACGTGCAGTTCACCACTTAGGGCGTCCGACGCGGTGAAATTCAGTGCAATAGGTGCAGGTGCACAGCCCCGGGCAGGCTCGGACAACGACCCCCGGGCCTGTCGGCCAGTTGAAGAGGGCTTTCGGCGCCTCCTGACCGAACAGGCCGGCAGGAGCACGGACGACCAGGAAACAGTGGCCGCGCGGTCTCCGCGCGTTCCACGCAGATCAGGTCACGGCAGCGCGGGCCGGCGTGGGATTTGGCCCTGTGCGCCGAAACGCAAGCAGAGCGCGACGCAGCCCCCATGCAGGCGGCTTGTGATTCTGGGTAGGAGGCGAGTTACCCTCCGCGCAGCGGTGCCCGAGGCGTCACGCCGCGTGACGTCAGCGACGCCGTCGAAACGCCGCCATACTATGAGCAGTGGCCGCCTGTAGCGACATCTGTTAGCCGTGCTGGAACCATCGTCAGTTACGTGGGGCATTTGCTCTGTTCGGTTCAGTGGCTGACGGTCGATCAATGCTCATGATCATTGCACTGACGTAAATTTTAGTTGCACTGGAAGCATATAAGCAGGCATATATATTCATATATATGTACATATATACATGAATATACATGTAAGGAAGCATATAAGAAGTGGTATGCAGTGTGCGATTGCGGGTTTGCCAAATAAGTGAGTTTTGCTGATAAGGTTGTTCGGCGGTAGGCCTTTCATGGTGCATTCCTCGGTAGGCGGTGTGAGCTCTGAGCTGTGCAACAAAAAAGGCTATAGTTAGCCTAACTAACTTTATTAATTTACTTATTATTAATTTAATACTAATTTAAATTAATTTGTTATTGTTTTATAGTTAGCTCATGTTACTAATGTTTACCGGAATACCGGTAAACATTACCGGTATTCCGGTAATGTTTGCCAACAATACCGGTGAAAAGGCGTCGTGAAGAAGGGCACAAATGGAATACTTGAAATGTCGACGACGTAACGACGTGCGTAGGGTTGAGAGAATTAAAAAGAATAAGATTTCGCTTAAATGTAGGGGTGGAACATCGGAAGGAAATTTTAGCTTCTATTATCCATTTCCAGGGCACCAGCGCCGTCCATGAGTTATGGGGGCTGCTCATATTCTAAAGGATTTCCTTGTCATGCAAAATGTTGAAGCAGAACATCCAGAAAAGTGGCAGGGGAGGGGAGAACCAAAGACTTTTCCCCTATAGCGCAAATGTGAAGTTTCCAAAAAGTGGGGCATGGCCCCCTCCCTGTTCCTATGCCGATGCCCTGAAGCTTTTCCAGGGTCTGGGGGCGACCGCCAGTGCTGTCTCACCTTGCCGCGTCCCTGAATGTGTATGTGCCCTTCATGGGTGTAGCCTAAGCTCGGATATTGGAGGGGGCGGGGGTGCAAGCTGACTGCAGTCCACCAAGAATAGGCAGGGCGGGGTAAAAATAACCTTTTCGGGCGTTGCATGACCAGGGCAGTAGCCAGGATTCCGCCGGGGGGGGGGCGAATCAGACCAAGGGTGCCCTGGTAATCAATAGGGGCCCTCGCCAAGGGCGGATCCAGGATTTCGCGAAGGCGGGGGGGGGGGCAGGTGGAGACGAATGGTCAGCGCGGGACATCCATTTTTTGCCATTCAGATATGGAAAATGATGTTTTACCGTAAAAAAATGACCGAAAAAATTCAAACGCGTCGCCATATTTGACAAAATTCTGCGTTTTGTTTCCGAACAAAGTGGCCAAAATATGACAAAAACGGCGGGATTTTAGCCGGTTCCGTCCCTCCCTCCATTCGAAATGTCGTGTCTTCATCTGGTCCAAGAGCCCGTCTGTCCCCCCCCCAATCCCATAGCTTCTGGGAATTTTTGGTCAGTTAATTTTAGGTTCCTTTAGTTTAGGTTCCTTCTTGCAGTTTCAAAGGCAATTTTGGTGGTCTTGAACTGTCTGCCATGACAGGACCCTCTAGTGGTCTCAGATTCCTTTCACAGTTTCCCGTGTCCCGCGGGACGTCTTAGGCGCTTCCTTTGGCAGTTTCAGGGGACGCCTCGGACAGTCTCAAGGGCCCATCTGGCGTTCTGGAACGTTTAAGCCATCTCGGGTTCCCTCCTGTCGTTCCTGGGACGTTTTTGCCGTCTAAGGAGCCCCAGACACTAAAAAGGGCCCTCTATAAGTCTTTCTTTGCCGTGACGGAGGCGCCTCTGGCAATCCTTCTACGTCCTTTTAGACGTCTACGTTTCAGGAGCAGTCTGGACGTCTCAAGGTCTAGTAGTTTCAGGGCCCCTCTGGTCGTCTCAGGGGCCCCTATCGCTGGAGACCTCTAGTTAGCAGTCTCAAAGGCCCCTCTCTAGCAGTCTCAGTGGACTGCTGGAGAGGTGATTCTGGATACCCCTCTTATCGTCTCTGGGAAACATTTTTGCCGTCTCAGGGACCCTCTGGCAGTTGCAAAAGACCCTTCGGCAATTTCAGGGCCCCTGTGCAGTATCTCAGGCCCCTGAACGTCTCCGGTGATCCCCATGGCTGTATCAGGGGTTTTCCCCTGTTACATGAGGTATATCTGGCAATCTTTTAGGGCCTCTCTAGCCGTAACAAGGAGCTTCTGTTAGCGCTTCAGGGGCCTCATTGGCAGTCTCAGGGGGACTTTGGCCGTGCCAGGAGCCCAGCTTATAACACTCGGGGACCCTCTGGTCGTCCAGCGACCCCATAAAACTCAAATACCGTCTCAGAGGCCTTCTTATCATCTTTGCCTCACAGGGGAATCTGCGACCTTTTTGGCGGCCTCAGAGGTCATCTACGGTGTACGGGCCCATCTTGCCGTCTCAGAAGCCACCTGACCTTCCCGGAGACCCCTGACAGCATCAAGAACCCCTCAAGGTTTCCTAAAGGCCAGTGTACCCCATCTGTGGGCTCCTCTCAAGGGTGAGAAGGGCTCCGACGAATCCCCGTTCAGGGGGCTCATCTGGCTGGCCAGGGTCTCCTTATGCCGTGCTAGACACCCTCTTAAGTTCTTTCCGTCCTCAGATGCCTCCCCGGCAGTTTTAACGATCTCATGAACCCTTTGCCGTGTTGGGCCCCTTGCGGTCCCAGGGGCTCTGGAAGAGTTTCAAGGGCCCTTCTTTCCATCTCAGGGGCCATCTTACCGTGTCAGGGGCTCAGTAATTCTCCCCCTCAGCTTTTCACTCACAGTAGCCCCCTAGGGACTCAGTCCTCATCTTGGCCGTCTTAGGGCCCTATGAGCTATCTGGCGGCCTAAGGAACACTTCTGCCGTGTTGGGGCCCTGTTGTGGCCTCAGGGGCCCTTTGGGAGCTTCAGGGGCCCTGTGTGCGTCTCAGAGGTCATCTATCTCTCCAGGAGGCCTCTCTGACTGTATCAAGAGCAGGTTCTTATGGAGACCCCGTGAAGTTCATGTGGGGCCCCTTCGGGGCTCCTTTTAAGCCTAGCAGGGGCTCCTTCTTAGGCCTCTGGGGGAGGGGACGATCGCCCCAGTTACTTCCCCTATGGGTCTGCGCCTGGCCCTCGTAATCAGTGGGGTCCCATGTGGTTAAAATTACTGTTGGTTTGTAAAGGGGCCCCACTGAAGTGTAAAGGAGGGCCCATGCTCGCCTGTAAAGACGTTTCTGCCGACCTGGCGAGTGCCTCTTACAGGTCGGCAGGGACGTCTTTACAGGAAAACAGGGGCCCCTGAATGATCGTTTAGGGGCCCCTGTTGGCTAGGGGAGTCACTGCCTGTCTGTAGAGGGCACCCTATCCGCCTGTGAAGGGCCCATGTCGACTTCTGGAGGCAGGGGACAAGGGCTTTTTCAGACCGGAAGGAGGTCTCTTCAGAGGCTGACAAGGGACCTTTGCAGGCCGAAAGGGGGCCCTCCCCAGACAAGCAGTGAAGCTCCCCTACAAGTTAACAGGGGCCCCTAAACGCTCATTCAGACCACGGGCCTGTCTTCATAGCATACAGAGCCTTCTTGTATATTCGGAGTACGTTTTCTTTACGTTCGTAAGCCTTCTTTAACGCTTAAAATATTCTTATTTTGCACTAATTGTCTGTTCTGAATAGTGTAAGACGCTCTGCGTGCGCGTTACGCCATCCAAAGAACCGGGGCCTTCGGCCCCAGGGGTGGTCCACTCGGCCGCCGGGGGGGGGGGGAACTTGGCCTCCAGGGGGGCCATGGCCCCTTTGGCCCCTCTTGGCTACGCCACTGTGCACGACAAATTACGGTTGAAGGAGTTGTGTCGCCAATAGCAAATATATGAAAAGGTATTGCTACTACTATTACTACTACTATTATTACTGCCAAAAAATGATGCCTTAAAAACTGGGGAGGGTGACAAAGCAACACTGCTGGAAAAACTTTGGGGGACGTCCCGAAGTTTCCTAGCAATGGTGATTGCTACCCTCCCTAATGTTTAAGGTATCCCCGCAGTCCCCGTAGAAATTTTACCTATGCGTCCCTTCGGTTGTTTTTCAAAACCAGCGCCCCAGCGAGTTAACCGCCTTTAAATGCGAGAATAATGTAAGTCGATGCGCTCGTTTCACTGTGCTGCGGGTGCACGCATGCACGCTGGGCCGTGGGATACGAGCTTTGATTGGCTGACTGTTGTGAAAAAACAGTTCCATGGCGATTGTGTGCGGGGTAAATACGGGTGGGACCAAACGGCCAGTGATAAGTGTAGGCAGTCCCAAGCCCCGAGCCCATCGGACTGATTGGCTTCAAACCTTCACAACGGACGTGGCCCACTCAATTTTATTTTCCCTCCAGAACGAAGTGATCCTGGGCCATGTTAGAGGTCAACAAAAATCCACCGAAACTCAGGTGCTACCATATCTGATTTGCAGGCAGTCCCATGCTCCGAGCCTATGACACCAGTCGCCACTAAACCTTCATCAATCGACGGACCATATGCGGGCTATTTTTTTTCTCCTGAACTTGGCTGCCTCAGGTCAGGTCATTCACTCTTAAAGTAACGAAAACCCCCGTTTTGGACTGAAGGCAATCACATGCTCCGGGCCCATATAACCAGTCTGGGCCAAATCTGTACCAAGCGACGAGCCAAATGCAATTTACTTTTCTTTCCAAAACCTGGTGACTTCAGATTAAGTGAGGCCACTGCCCTGGCCGTTGTTTTTAGCGGTCAGTGCCCTGACCTGAGGTCACCGATTTCTGGAAAGACAAGTAAATCACATACGGTGCGTTTGATGAACATTCGGTAGCGATCAGTCCTCTGGGCCCAGGGACTTAGCCGGGGGGGATTGGGGCCCTGACCCGCTGAGCCTAGCGGTCTACATTAGATACATAGCGATTTTGCAGGAATACGTAATAGTGATAATGTATATGTTGGAAGAGCAAGCATTATATGTTTTGTTGTATATATATATATATATATATATATATATATATATATATATTAGGGATGCACCCGATCGGGATTTTTGTGATCCGGCCGGATACCGGATATGCCGGATCGGTGTGCCGGATATCCGGCCGGATACCGGATATTATGTTTACATGTTTTTATTTACTATTTCTATTGAAATAATGAAACCGAAAAGACTGAATAGAAAAGAAAAGTATGAGAAACTGAAAAAATTAGTAAAAAAATGCCCACAGCTTGTGAGTCGATATCTTCAAGGCCAAATGAGGTGGAAAAGGTCAACTCTGGACACTTTATCGGCCTGTACAAGCCATTCCGTACAACTTTTCGAACGAAACGGGTTGTTTGTTGGGCCGTCAAAACGTGGAATACGATAACTTCCATTCATTTGGCGTCTTGACTGGGGATTTTGGGTCGAGGTCATGTTGGGTCAATGACCTGTGACATCATTTTTTCATCTTGTACAGATCAGATTTTGAACAACACGGGACAGTTTGAGAGTAAATGAGGGCGCGACATGTATCTTTTGGCGTATTTTCAGTGAAGGTAGCTAACATCAGTACATCTGGTCATTTCCAGCATTTATATTTCTGTATGTATGTATAGCTATGTATGTATGTACATGTCAGTATCAATATGCCAAACGTGTTTTAGAAGGGTCTTTGAATGCGTATTTCACATAAAGCGATGTATTGTAAAACAAATCTGGACCAGGTCACAGAAAGCTGACCTTGACCTTCGATGACTTTGACCTGAAATGACTCTGGCATATATATAAGCGTCTGCATGTGCGCACACGTGTCTTCATTAGGGTCTTTGAATGCATATTTCATACAAATCGACATGTCGCAGAACAAATCTGAGCAAGGTTACAAGACATTTGACCTTGGCCTTTAACAACCTTGACCTTCAATGACCCTGGAATATGTAAGCGTAACAGTGTGTACACACGTGTTTTTATTAGGGCCTTCGAATGCATATTTCATACAAACTGACATGTTGCAAAGGAAATCTGGATCAGGTCACAAACCTTGACCTTTGATGCCCTTAACCCTTATTGACCCTGGCTGTCGCCTTGGTACGTCCATCACTTATGCCCGAATGACATCGCCTGACTGTGTTCAAACAGCAGTCTTAAGTAGAACGCCAGTTCTTTCACAAAGTTCCCATTTGTCAGCGACAACCGTCGTTTTCGTGTTGTTTGACTTCAAATGCTTGAGACTTCAAACTTTTCGGCTGGTTTCCAATTTTTCTACGCTATTCGACGAGTTATTCAATGGCCATAAATGTCACAAAGTAACTGCAACCAGCTCAGATGCGTTCTCGAGATATTCAAGAAGAGCAGGTGGGGGGCACAAAAAGATCCCCATTCCAGTGCGCGTGTTAAAAGACAGCTGTAGCTGATTCGAGCTGTAAAAACAACGGGTGTCATAACGCGTTCCGGCTGGAAGGTTTGGAATCTCCAGAACGTACGTGACAAGAAAATATTGGTGGAAAACAAGGTTCGGTACCGAAAGAGCAAGAGGTCACCCCAGGCCACCCAAAAACAAGAGGTCGCCCAAATGACCCGCATCCGGAAACTGTCCCGCGGATCACATGAAATAGGAAAGAACGGGGCATTGCCATGGACGACGAAAACTACTTCACCTACCACGAGAGGTATATGTCAGGAAACCTTGGGTACTCTGTTGGAGCACGTCCAGCAGAAGTCCAGCAGAAGTACAACTGAGGCCAGAGAGCAAGTTTCCCCGCAATCTTTTCGTGTGGCCCGCCATCGCTCTCAGGGGTGTGACAAAGCCGGCTATCATGCCGGGTATGGGTAATGTTGATGGTAACGTGTACCGTGAGAAGTGCGTAGAAGATGTGCTCATCCCATATTTGGATGAGGACTGTTTCGAGAGGGACATGTTGATCTGGCCAGACTTGGCCAGCGCTCATTATGTGAAGAAAACGCTCAAGTTGCTGGAAGAGGCCAGAGTGCCGTATGTAGTGCGTGACAGCAGTCCCCTGTGTGCACCAGGTGTGTCCTACTGAGGACATCTGGGACATCATTAAGCAGAGGATGTATCAGGGAGACTGGTACGTAACATCCAAAGTCGCCCTAAAACGCTGGATGAGCCAGGTGATCGCTGCTCTGGACCTAGAGATACCGCGTTAAATGCTGGTGCGCGTACCCAGGCGCGTGCGTGTTGCCGACAGATGAGAGGTGATGAAGATGATCCATTAAGCAGAAACTGACCGCAACGGTTATGACTATATTTCTGCAAAGTTTAATGTTCATACAGTAATAAATGTGCTTACGGTACGACTTTAAATACTGTCTCATTTTCTAGTGCCCACAATTTATATTTTTCCTTTATGCATTTGTGTCAGAATTTGAGAAAGATAAGAAATATTTCGAAAAAAGAAAGATAATAAATCGCAAGATGGGCTACTGACCGCATGCTGGCTATTGTTTCACAGTTTGAACTTGAGTCCCATTCTTGCAAAGATATGTCCGAACCTTGCCGGACCAATACAGAAAAGAATTGGTTCCAAGGTCTCCAGACCGACGTGGAACTGCCAGTTACATCGGCAATCTAACACAACAAGCCACGTTTCCTCTGAAACGGTTTTGGACGCAGACATTAGAGCACCGTCTTGATTGTACACCGGGAGTTTAAATATCCGGCAGTGTCCGGCCGGATCACAAAAATATCCGGCCGGATACCGGATACCGGATAATCTCTAATATCCGGCCGGATATCCGGCCGGACCGGATATCCGGTGCATCCCTAATATATATATATATATATATGTATATATATATGTATGTGTGCATATTTTATGTAGAAACATTACATTTGTTCCTGTGCGTTAAACATGAGGTAAATTACATAAAATTCCTGCTTTCCCCATAAATCTCGTCATATACCAGTGGCATACGACAAAGTCTGACATTTGTCCCAGCCCCCAAGAAAATTCCGCCTACGTGCCTGTCAAGGCCAGGGATACGGGATTGCCTTCAGCTCAGATATGACAGCACCGGAATTTCTGATTGTTCTTTGCTGATCTCAGACGTGACCAGGGGCCACGTAGTTCTGCAAAAAAGGTAAATTGCATATTCTGAGTTCATTGGTAAAGGTTTGATGGCGATCAGTTCGAGAGGCTCGCAGAATTAGATTACCTCTCGCTTAAAACGTAGGTTTGTCTGGTTTTAAGAGATCATTTAGATGGCCTGAGATTACCAAGTTCGTGAAGAAAAGTAAATCACATATGGTCCGATTGGTGAAGTTTGTGGACGATTGGTCAAACAATCTCGGAGCTTGGAATCGCGTGCAGTTTGGATATGGTCTTTTTTGCGACTTTGTTGGCTTCATACATAACGTAGAGTCACCAGATTCTGCAAAGATGGAAAAATAAGTAAAAAGCTTCAACTGTGAATCTATGAAGCCAACGGATCCAATGTCTTCGGAGCATAGAAGTACCTGCAGTTGTTTAGCCCGGTCAGGTGCGTCAAGAATGTCTTGTTTGGTCGTGAAATGGTTGTCAAATAGCCGGTTCTCATCAGCAGGGGGATTCCCGAAGAGACGTGGCTGGTGGTGTTGTTGGTCCCTATATAAAGTCGTGCGTGAAGGGAGGCGACTGACTGACGCGTGACGAGACACACAACGTGACAGAAGACTACGACACTGATAGTCCAGCCTGACTGATCCGTTGATTACGAAGACCGAAAAGAAACAAGTGTTACTAAGGGTGTGTTCTTTACATCAGGACTGCGAAAAGAAAGCACCCTATGTTGCAGCCATTGCTGTGCCCAGCTTGTTGCATTGCTTGTGTCGAGTTATTCTCACTTCACTGGCATATGTGGTTGGTGATGCATACAGTAATTATGGGGGCCTTGGGCTGGCTTGGGCCTGGATAGGTTGCCTTGGAGTGGATAGTGGTGTGGGGTCTGGAAGTATGTTAGATCATTATGTTGGATGCAGGCCGTGTGGTTCAGTTGTTTTTTTTTTTGGAAGGAACAAGGCCAGGGGTGGATCTAGCAGCTTGGTTTGGGAGGAAGGCAAACCCCGAATTTGCTGGAGGTGGATGGTGAGTCAGTAAGTCAGTGACTGGGGGTGGAAGACACTGGCTGTGGGTTCGTAGTGTGCACATTGTGTAGGCATGAGTCATAGGCAGAAGGTGGGAGGGGCAATCCTTTAGAAGCGCACGCCATAAACCAAGCAAACTGGATGACACATATACGGCGCACGTGGCAAAAGGAGACGTCAGCTGTTGCGAGAAACAACAACATTATGCACTGGAGCTCCAGGTCGTAGATCACCTACTATTCACTCTTGTTTTACACAGTAGGTTAGGTTAGGTTAGGTTAGGTTAGGTAAGGTAAGGTTAGGTTAGGTTAGGTTAGGTTAGCGAATAGTAGGTGATCCACGACCCTGGAGCTCCAGTGCATAATGTTGTTGTTTCTCGCACGTGCGCTCCTTTGCCACGCCCTATGTGTCATCCAGTGTGCTTGGTTTATGGCGCACGCTTCTAAAGGATTACCGGTGGGAGGAGGGAGGAATGCTGGCCTTGATTTTGGATTGACTTTGAGTCCACAGAATCACTAAAACCCAAGACACATGGCTGTTGCTATGATTTATTTCTGTTTCATTATTATTCATGCCCAAAACACATGGCCACTGCTAAAAACCATGGCTGTGTAATAATAGCCATGTATTGGAAGGGACAAGTGGCTATTCTAATTGCAGTGGTTCTAAAAATTCCAATTCTAATTGGCCCATCTAATTGCACTTGGGAGAAGCCATGGTCTAGATGCCTCCTCTTCCCCGGATCTGCTGGTGAACAGGGCCGGAAATCTGGTTTTAGTTCATGGTGTCAGAATGTGCATTTTCTTTTGCAGTTCAGAGTATAAGGTACATTGCATATCAATAAAAAATGCAGGTTCAAGTCCATGATCTTGACATGAATCAGTTATAGCATCACAGCTGCCTCTTACTGCTTCAAGACATAGTCAGTATACTTGTAATGTACCTTTTTGTAAAGGTACAAGAAGAGGCTTTGGCAGAACAAAGTGAGTTTTCCAAAAAAAAATTGTTGCTCCTCAGCACCAAAAACTGATGCTTTTCCTTGCTCTCTAAAGGAGCAAAACCCATGTTACTTGATCTATTTAATGAAGTATTAGATCTGTTTCATATTGCTGCACACTAACTCTTTGGAAATGGCAAGAGATCAGTGGAGGAATACTGTAGGGAAATACTGATAAATTATTACTGATCACTTGTTTGTGAGGTTACCTGATGGTTACTAACCAGTTAGGAATGTCACTATCAATTTTTTCCTGATCTGTGTCTGATCTAGTGATATCTGTTGTTTTGCCATCTTCCAGGTATGGGAACCCAGTAGAGTTGTAAGATTATGCTCATCAGTATAGATGTAATTGAGTTAGATTATGTTTTGTACATGTTGAGTTTGTAATGTGGCAATGACACATGGCAAATATGGCTGATTAAAAATGCATTTTATTGCTTCTGTAGCAGTCAAGTTAGAGTGCAGTTGTCTTCAGGTTTGGAAATTTGGCATCACAAATCCTTGCAAATGCTAGTAGGTTAAGAAGGAATCAGGTCAGCTTGAAAATGGCATACCACAGGTATTCTGGGGGCAGTGTTCTAGACTTTACAGCAGATTACATTTGCATATTCTGGGATAGGCATGTGGATCAACAAGGTTGTGGGTGATGCTTAGGTTCACTGCCTTAGTCATCCTCACCCAGCCACCAACCTGTGTAGTCTTGCTTTCAAAGGCTAGGCTGCAGGTTATCTGGTAGCAGTAAGTTTTTTTCTGGGGATGATAGATATCCTGTTGATAGTTTAGTTCATCCTTCTCACCTTATGGGAAAAGTCTCTCTGAGTTTGTTGGTACTGAGGTGCCCGCAAGGCTAAATCCAACACTGACAAGCATTTCCTGGTAATATTCTTGCTTATTGATGGCTATGATGAACATAGGAATGAGGACAGGGGACAGCTGCTCCTCCAAATTTGGGTAACATTGAACATTAGCCCTATGGCATTGTGTGGGGAGAAACAAAATTAAAATCACATTTGCCTTGCCCCACCCCCCCCCTTCTCCACAGAGGTTCTGATGCTGCAGGCTGCAGTGGTGTCACAGCAGAATTATTTGAGCAACTGTGCCCAAGTCCCAAGAGGGAAAACTGTGGTATTGCCCAGCTGGGTGCAGACCATGTCCATGTGGACTTCACTGCTTTATGCAGCACAAGCTCATGGTCTGATGCAGGAACCTCCCAGTGAGGTTAAAACTGGAAATCAAGGGGGTCAGTTTGTATTTCTTTGTGGAGGCCATGCCCCTACCCCCATTGTGGATCTTGGCCCTTCCAAAGATGATTTTGGCCACTCCCCATATTTTTTGCTAGTTTTAACAGGGGGAACATAGTTTTTGATGTGGTAAATAAGGGCAAAAATGAAAATAGAAGTTGCTCTCAGTCAAAATAAAGTGGATTAAATCCCTTGAGAAACTCACAGTTGTGGGGGGAGGTTAGGTTATTGGGTCCCTCAGCTCTGTCCCCCTCCCCAACCATTTACATACAACGATTCCCCTGGTAGACATAGACAGAATTTCTGCTGGATATGTTTCTTATAGTTTATACAGCACTATGTTCAGTATGCAGCATGGAAACCGTAAACAAATAGGTATTTACTCCCCCCCCAAAAAAAGGTTGTTACTCTACAACCAGAATGAAGTCATTGGACATTCTGAAGCCATGACCAGCATCTCCCCACCCCTGCCACTGACTCGCTGACCTCCATACCCAGCAAAGTGGTTTGCCCCCCCCCCAACTGAGTCACTGGTTCCACCCTTAGAACAAAAACTGGTAGCAGATTGCCCTCTGGCATGAAACCCGTGGCCCATGGCTGGTTAGCAGGTACTTGCCACTGCCATGAGGTCCTCTTTCGAGCCTTCTGTACTGCTGTGTTCCAGATAAGCCACCAACTGGGAGCCCCCTCGGTGCCACTAGGTTCTCCTCAGAGCCCAGTGTGCTGCCGATACAGAGCAGCCACCGCCGGCAGCGCGTCCGCCGTCCGCCGTCTCGGGACGGTCTCCGGCTGACGTCACCGTCGGTCTGTGACGTCACCGTCGGTCTGTGACGTCACCGTCGGTCTGTGACGTCACCGTCGGTCTGTGACGTCACCGTCGGTCTGTGACGTCACCGTCGGTCTGTGACGTCACCGTCGGTCTGTGACGTCACCGTCGGTCTGTGACGTCACCGTCGGTCTGTGACGCTGCCGCCGAGAGATGTGCCTGGGTCCGTTCCGCCGGTTGTGCCACTGGGGCCCGCTCACGGCGCTTGGTAAGCGGACGTCGGCGGTGACGCGCGCGCTGTGTTGGCTACTGATTCCGCGCCTGTCGAGAGCTGATTCAGTGCCTGTCCCGAGCCGGTTCAGTGCCTGTCGCGAGCTGATTCAGTGCCTGTCCCGAGCCGGCTCAGTGCCTGTCGCGAGCTGATTCAGTGCCTGCCCCGAGCCGGTTCAGTGCCTGTCGCGAGCTGATTCAGTGCCTGTCGCGAGCTGATTTAATTCCTGTCCCGAGCCGGTTCAGTGTATGTCCGCAGCTAGTTTAGTTCCTGTCCGAAGCTGGTTCAGTGCCTGTCCTGAGGTGGCTCAGTGCCTGTCCTGAGCTGATTTAGTGTTTATCTCGAGTGGTGGTGAGACCCCTGTGCCCCCTTGGCTGAGGCGTTCTTGTTTCTCATGGGATGCATGCCATTATAAAATGGCGTGATATTTTTGAAAATCTTTCGGGACCTCAGCAGGATTTTAAACAATTTCTTTCCAGTCAATACTGTTCAGTCAGTGCCACGAACCTAATGTGGACAATGATGTGAAAAGTAGGAAGCTCCAAGCATTCCAAAGCTCTTGAAATCTGTTTTCATGCATTTCAAGCATTTTGTTTGGCTCAAAATCTTTATCATCCGTAAAGGAACGATGCCCTAAATCACTTTTAACACATTTGCAACTGAGGTAGCCAAGCTGTGGTTTACAGTATTGGAAACATTTGTAATGTACCCTGTGTCTCAAACTCCATATTTGTATGGTTTTAGAGAGATTTACAGCCAATTTTCCAGATGTTCTTCTCATCTGTACCTTATTGTCAGCTAGTGGTGGTCATCACGAACGAGTCCAGACCAGTGAACTAGCAGAGGACCTGTAATGTGCCATGATTGATGGGTGATGTGAGAATATAGTCAGTGACGAATTACAACTTCTGGTGCTTCTGGAGATTCCTCAGAAAAGATGTGCACCGAAAACGTGTTTAGCAACATTCTTGGTTGGACTTAATGCATTTCTGAAAACCCATCTAAGGTGCGATATTTCTGTTGATTTGTATTTTATTGATCTTATTTGTCACCTGAACATGCATGTGTTTCACTTTTTTGGGGAATGGCTGCTGCACCATTTGAAATTGAAGTAACTGAGTAGCTTCCGACACTATCGTTGTTTAAGTCGACGTGCCAGAGATCATCTTCCACGACGCATCAACAGGGCCATCACGCTGATGACATCATCCTCTCCTATCAGTGCCATCTACTGGTGACGTGCCGATTACATCACACCGACATCATCCTCTCCCGCGAGGCGCCATCGGCGCCATCACGCTGACGACACCGCCTCCCGGCAGGCATCATCAAGGCCATCACGCTGATGACGGTGCACTGCTGCTACCTCAGCTGGCCGCCGGACTCGGCCTTCTGCCGGCTCAACTTCTGGCTGTTCGTCGCGCTGAGCGGCGCCACCCTGTACGCCTTCCTCAGCGCCCTCCTCATAGGACCCGGCACCGTGCCCAGGAAGTGGCGGCCGGTGGGTGGCGGCCACGGTGTCGGCGTCGGCGGCGGTCTCGTGTCGATGTCGGTGACGTCGCCAGTGTGCGTCAGTCGTTGTCGATGTCTCTGTCGGCGTCGGCGGCGGTCTCGTGTCGATGTCGGTGTCGTCGCCAGTGTGCGTCAGTCGTTGTCGATGTCCCTGTCGGCGTCGGCGGCGGTCTCGTGTCGATGTCGGTGACGTCGCCAGTGTGCGTCAGTCGTTGTCGATGTCCCTGTCGGCGTCAGCAGTCGGCGCCAATGTTAGCGTCATTGTCGGTGTCAGTGCTGGTGTCAGTGTGTGTGTCAATACTGGTGTCATTGTTGGTTTCAGTGTATGTCCCAGTATCGGTGTCAGAGTCAGTGCCATTGTCACTGTCAGTACCAGTGTCAGTGTTGGAGTGTCAGTGTCATTGTCATTGTCAGCGTGGGCCGCGTCCGGGGGTTCTCTGGGATTTCGAAAACCCGGGTTTGCTCGGGACTATTTCGCGTTTTCTTGCGCGTCGCCGTCGAACAGCTTCGACCGCGTTTGCCGGCTTCAGCCGCGCGCCTGCCGTGTGGACGGCTGAACAGGAGCCGCCTGCGTCGTCCGGTAACTAGACCCGCGGCGCCGCGGCCGTGACGTCAGCCGTCAGTCGCTCCGGTGATGAGCGGGAGCAGGTGCGTGTTGGGAGAGCCCGCCGAACTGCGATTGGCCTCAGGTACCGGTGATCCTCTCGGTCCTGTCTTGTCAGCAGGGGAGTGTTAGGTAGCGACCATATCCCCGTGGAATTTCGACGTCGGCCGTGCATGAAAACCGTTCCGAGTATCTGTGTCCTCTTACATGTCTCAGTTGACAGTGCCCCCCCCCCGCTCCTGTCGTGGCTTTGTACCCAGCTGTGTTGTTTCGGCTACAGGAGGACCCCAGCCACGAGCAGTACCTGCAGTTCTGCACGTTCTGCGAGGGCTTCAAGGCTCCGCGCGCCCACCACTGCCGCAAATGTGAGGCCCTGGTGCCGGCATGGCGAACTGCCGCCCCAACCAACCCTCCGGGATAGTGCTGCATTATCATTGGCATTGCGGTGTATTGGGATGATGACTGGGACATTGCTGTGTTGTTAATAACGTTTGTTGTTGCGTCGTTTACGCAGCCATTACGATTGTTCGTTAACCAGAAAGGCTAATTTCCTCATCATTGTTGTTTATAGCTGTGCCGGCCAGGGTTGGAAAAGATGTTTTCAGGTGTTGAAGCACAACCAAACAATTTAGCTCCTAAAAACATTTTATACCCTAGCAGCTTGGTCCTGTGCCTCCCTGGAAAGGCTGAATTATAAACATGCTGACAAATTTCTAGCCCTGCAAGCAAATGAGTCTATTTCCATTCAGTAAGAGGCGGGTATGATGTCATAACTGAATTACACTGGCAACGCCAGCCTAAACCAGTATTATTCTTTTCAAAATGTTGTACTCCAAAACAAAAATTTTACTCTGACACCAGGAACAAAAACCAAATTTCCAACCCTGGTACCGGCACCACGGCGTCTGGTCTTGGCCCGGCTTTTCAGAGCCATTCCGTAACCACGCGTCTGCGGTCTGCCGGGGAACCATCCAATCGCCAAGCTTGTCTGCGATCTGCCGGGGAACCATCCCGTAACCATGCATCTGCCGCGTGCCGGAAACCGCTCGGTAACCACGCGTCTGCCGTCTGCCGGGGAACCATCCGGTAACCACGGTCGCCGCCCGGCAGGCAACCGCTGCGTGATGAAGATGGATCACCACTGCCCGTGGATCAACGCCTGCGTGGGCCACCGGAACCATGGCTACTTCACCTACTTCCTGCTGTTCGCCGTGCTGGGCTCGCTGCACGGCGGCACCGTGATGACCTACACCCTGTACAGGGTCTTCACGGCCGTGAGTGGGACGACGGCCCTGCCGGCACAGGATGTTTCCGCGCTTATTGCGGGCCTGATCCGGGTCTGATTCAGTTCAGTTCAGTTCAGTCGTGGTGCAGTTTCCTACGTCTTCTTGGATCGGAGACTCGATTTCTTTCCCTTCGTGGTACTTTACAGTGTTTTGTGTCCCAAGAATTTCGAGAGCCGAGTTTTTCAGAAGTATCTCATTTTTCGAAAAAAAGTATTTTGTAGTTTTACACAAAATAGCTCATGCTGCCAGTATATGGTACATAAGGATTTGTCGCCATATGTTCTTGAACTGTAAACGTGTGGCATGGAACAGTTGAAGTGTTCAGACAACTGTCCGTTGTTGACAGTGTGAAGTCAGTGGTACTTTAAATCCTGATTTGCAAAACTGGCTCCGGCCAACCGCTTAGATGGGGGCCGAAATCCGCCTCGGTGAGGCCCAAGTTTATCCTGCTGGGGCTCCGGCCAAAAAAAACGGCATCCGTGATTTACCCCACGGCCGTGTGGTTTGCCCGACAGATCTACTACCGGTTCTCGCTGCTGTCACCACCCATCACGATGAACGTGTACGCGTTGCTGTTCTGCCTGTTCTGCGTCGGCCTGTCGGTGGGCGTGGTGCTGGCCGTCGGCATGCTGTTCGTCTACCAGGCGAGTGCCTCTCTCCGTCGGTTCCTCTCCCGATCGCTGTTCATGAGCTGGGTCACTGAATGATCCTTCGGGCGTTGACTGGAAAGAATTGTTCCAAATGCTTCTTTGCCCCCCCCCCGTCACCCCTCCAGCTTTGAAGGAGTTCCCATGCCTTTGCTGTGATGACTTATGATTGCCATGAAGACCGCTGTAGTGACCTTTTGGTGACTGATGCAGGGACTACAAAGAAGACTGTTGCATTCCGTCATGTTGCGACCCATGTGATGACTGTTGCAATGATCTTTGCTGGTGCCTCTGGTGGTTGCTGTCGTGACTGTGCTTTGATCTTTCTGATGACTGCTGTGATGACACCTCTGTTGTGACATCTGGTGGCGGCCATGATGACCTTTGCTCTGACCTCTGCAGCCGCTGATGGGATGGCTGCTGATGTGACCTCCATGGTGGATGCTGTGATGACCCGTGACGTCTGCTGTGACCTCTGCTGTGGTGATCCTCTTGTGACCTCGTTTTTGTCTGCTGTAACGTCTGTGACTCCTGTGACCTGTACCATAGTGGCCTTTGTAGTGACCTCTGCTGTGATGACCTTTTCTGTAACTGCTGTGATCTCTGCTATATTGGGCTGTGCTGTGTTGACCTCTAGTGACCTGCTGTTGTGGCCTCTTCTGTGGTGACCTCTGCTGTAATGGCCTTTCCTGTGACTGCTGTGATCTCTGCTGTGACCACTGATCTCGGTAGTGAGCTCTGCTGTAGTGACCTCTGTAGTGACCTGCTGTGGTGGCCTCTGCTGTGGTGACCTCTGCTGTGGTGACCTCTTCTGAGGTGACTTCTGTGGTGACCTCGGCTGTGGAGACTTTTACTGTGGTGATCTGTGCAGTGGTGACCTCTGCTGTGGTGGCCTTTGTAGTGATCTCTGCTATGATGACCTGTGCCTTGACCTCTGCCATGGTGGCCTCTGCCATGGTGGCCTCTGCCATGGTGACCTCTGCTGTTGTGACCTCTGCTATAGTGACCTCTGCAGTGGCCTCAGCTGTATTGACCTCTGCTGCGGTGACCTGACCTCTGCCGTGGCCGGCCGTCAGACGCTGTCGATCACGCGTAACCGGACGGGCGTGGAGGACTGGATCCTGGAGAAGGCCGTCCACCGGCGGCGCGTGGTCTTCCAGCGGCGCTGGACCGAGCTGATGGAGCGGCGGGACGAGGTGCTGCGCCGGGTACAGGGCCGGGTGGACCGCCACTGAGGACAGGGGCAGGACCGGCTGCCAAATACTGCACTCGGCTGTAGCACGGGGTAGAGATAGCGCCCAGGACAGGTACAACACTGGGTGTGGCAGGAGGACCATCACCAGGCATAGGTGCAGCACTGGGTACAGGGTCGGCATCCAGTGCGGGTGCATTGCCGTGTACACTGGGAGGACTGGCATCAGGTACAAGATGGGCTGTTACAGCACTGGCCACAGATGACAAGCAGAGACTTTGGTGCTTGCATTGGACCAGACTGCGAGAACAAGGGTAGATATCCTGGGTAGAAGGCCAGGGACTGCACGAGATACTGTCAGTACCGTACCAGGTACAGTATGAAGTGCAGCCCCAAGTAGAAGAATGTGCAGACTTCCAAGGGCAAAAGGGTAGTGTCAGTCGTAAAGTGCAATATTATATGCATATGTGGTGGGCAGTTTTTGTGCATGGCTTTTGATACTTGCTTCTGGTTCTTCGGCGAAGGGAGCGAGATCCAACCTTGACGCTACGCTGCGATTGGCCAGGGCGAAGACGTGTCGGAGGAGGAGGCGGGCCTGACCCCGACCCTGTGCTTTGATTGGCCAGGGCGAGGACGTATCGGAGGAGGCGGGACCTGACCCCGACCCTGTGCTTTGATTGGCCAGGGCGGGCACGTGTGGGAGGTGCAGGTGGGGCCTGACCCTGACCTTGTGGTATGATTGGCCAGGGCGAGGACGTATCGGAGGAGGCGGGACCAAATCCCGACCCTGTGCTTTGATTGGCCAGGGTGGGTACGTGGAGGCGGGACCTAACCCTGACTCTGCGCTGTGACTGGCCAGGGCGAGGACGTGTCGGAGGAGGAGGCGGCGCTGCGCGCGGAGCCGTTTCACAACCCGTACGACCTGGGCGGTTGGCGTAACTGGCGCATGGTGATGGCGCCGACCTGGTGCGGCGGTGACGAGGCCGGCGATGGCATCCACTGGCCGGTGCGGCCCGGCTGCGACCAGTACACGCTGACGGTGAGACGGCGGCCGAGCTTAGACAGCCGGCCGCTAGATGGCAGACCAGCAGGGTTGTGCGTCATTGTGAACCAATTTGAATTTATTCTGAATTGATCCAATACTTTTACACATTCTCATCCGTGAGAATCCGAGTCACTTGAAATTCACTTGAATTGAATTCACTTGAAAACTGCAGTAAGTCAGAATCTGAATCGAGTCGCGGACATGTTGCTATTCAGTCGTCATTGAATCGGAATTGGATCGGTTCGCCTTTTTAATGCCACTGTGACTGAGAATCGGAATCCGTTCCGATGTCCTTGAATTTGGCAGAGATTCGGTGCACTTCAGGTGAATCAGTCACATGCAGCTCTTCACACCTCCGGCTGGCCTTTTAAGTGAGCCTTTCTTAGTGACGTCTCGCTCCCCGACGTCGATCGACGTGAGGGCTGTTCAGATGTGACGTGACACTCAGGGCTAATGTATGGCTGCGATGCTCGCATAGTGACGACAAGGTCCCCGGTTCGACTCCGGGAAGTGGCGACATTTTGCCGTCTCCTGCGACATTGAATGAGAGGTTGGGACGCGAAACAGCAGTTGACAGGTAAACAGCGCAGCAGCCAACAAACGTGACTCCCGGAGAGGCTGTGAGACGCCCTGGCAGCCGAAAACTCTTCGAAATGACCCAGTGACGGTCACCTGATGTCCGATAGCCGGGCGTCCGATTATCCGACGGCTGATGAACCGGCCTACCGTTGTCCGATGACCAAATGACCTGACGATTGATGACTTAGTGACCGATAACGCAGTCCGATGACCCGATGGCCGGTGATCTGATTGCCCGACGCTTGATGAATTGATGGCCGATGACCTGATGACCGATGGCCTGGTGACCTGATGACCGATGGCCTGATGACCTGGTGACCGATGGCCTGATGACCTGGTGACCGGTGACCCGATGACCGCGGCGCGGGCTGACGGTGCGGGCGGCCGCCACAGGTGGAGCAGCTGCAGCAGAAGGCCGAGAAGCGGGCCCGAATGCGGGAGTACGCCATCATCGAGGACTACTCCGGCTCCTGGCTGCCGATCTCGAAAGGTGGGCTCCACCGCCGGTCACGCGCCACGGCCTGTCGGCTTGTCTGTCTGTCGGCCTGCCCGTGCTGTATGTCTGTGTGGCTGTGCGTTATCATCCTGCGATGGTTCGTTCTTTTTAAGGTCGTTTTCTTGAAGCGCCCGGATGACTATCACGTGGATTCAGTTGACATTTACGACATGGCCAATTTTTGTTGCTGAAATAATTGACATTCATCGTAGAACTAAATTGCCTCTCCACGCATTCCGGTATGCACGAACAGCTGTAATTTGGACGCTTAAAGGAAATGGTCTTTGAAAAAAACGAATTCTGGTGTGTCCGTCTTTGTTGTGTGGCGGCTTGTCGGCTTGCGTGTCTGTCTGTGAATCTGTCTGCGTGCCTGTGTCTGCGCCCGCCTGGCAGGCGCGCCGTCTGCAGTCTGCAGTCGCAGTCCTGTCCGCGTGCGCGTCTGTACGCCAGGCCGTGCGCCTGTCTGTGTTTTATGTGTACGTCCTTTGGTGAGTTGACGTTATGATAGCATTGGATAGATGCCATGTGGACGCGTGTCTGTGCGTGCCTGTCTGTGTGTGTTCTGGTAAACATGGTGGTATGGATGCCGTGCTTAGGTGCGTGTGCGACCGAATGACTATACGGTTAGGTGTGTCAAAATCTGTTTGTCTCCGCGTGCCATTTGTTCAGTCAGTTCCGACTGTGTGTCCGTAGACGTCTGAGATGCGTGTCGGTTTGCGTGTACAGGAAAAACTCACGTGTTTGCCTGCCTGTGTCGACATATCTGGGTGTCAGGTCTGTGTGTCTGCTGACGCATGCGGCTACACGTCTGTCTTCGTCTTTGAGGTGTCTGATGTGTTCCAACTGACTTGTGTGCCTTTTATGCCTGTTTGTGTCTCTGTAAAGTCTTTTCATGTGTGTCTGCTGTATGACAGACATACACACACATACACACAGGCACAGATAGTATATTATATATATATATATACATACACATACATAACTTTGAGAGCCTGACGTGTGTGTCTGCAGTTGTGTTCATGACTCTACATCTGTCTGTGTTTCCGTTGGACCATCGCCTGTGTGGTGTCGGATACATCCTTGACCAGCATTGTGACCTAAAAACGGAATTGCAGTGCCTGCCTGCACGTCGTCTTCAGGTCTACACGTCATTGTGGATGCCCACATCAGGTGGTCCTTTGTTATATTCACAAAGCCTCGGCGTGCCCAGTGAATACTGGGGGCACCGAAGCGCCGGCGAATGGGCAGAATACTACAGCCCTGTCCGCGCCTGTACGCGTTTGTGTGTCTGTCTGCGCGCAGGTTTCCGGATCTGCTGCCACCCGCCGTGCACGGACGAGGCGCGCATTGCTCTCTCGCGGGGCGACACCGTGCTCGTCTCTCGCTGGAGGAAGTGAGCACGGACTGTCGTCCGCCCACGCAGTCGCTCTCCATTCTGGGAGGGTGCTGCGGACTTGGCCATGCCCAGTGTGGCATTGAGATGGATAAAAATAATGCCAATTGTTATTATTATTGTTATTATTATTATTATTATTATTATTATTATTATTATTATTATATCACGATAGTTATAACAACAACAAGAATAGTCAGAGGAATAATGGTGGTGATGATGATGATGATGATGATGATGATGATGATGATAACGATGATGATGTTGGCAGATGCCTGCTTCTGTTGGCAGGCAGTTTCTCTGTTGACAGGTAGTGTCTCTGTTGACAGGCAGAACCTCTGTTGACAGATAGTTCCTCTGTTGACAGGTAGTGCCCCTGTCAACAGCTAGTGCCTCTGTTGACAGGTAATGTTTGTGTTGGGCACTTTTTTGACTGCTGGCTGTCACCAGTTTGTCACCTGTCATCCAGCAGTGTCAGCTGTGGTGCATACTCTATGTTTGTGTACCTGTCATCAGTTGCCGGGTCCACAGATGCTGCTGACATTATGCTGACGTTTCCATATAACGCACGTAGTGACATTCGGCTGAGCAGAATGCCATTCTTTGGTACGGCTTTCTGTACTATGCTATGCTGTGTTCGTTCTATGCTAATGCCATTCATGCTAAAACATTCTGGTAAGCTGAAGGCCTCCCGAGTCACCAGCTGTCAGTGGTGTGCCTGTTGACAGCCACCCGGTCACTGGATTGTCTGTCCATAGGGTGTCGGACAGTAGCCACGGCCAGGGAGAGGCGTATCGCACGGCAGCCACTCTGTCACTGGAATGCCGGTCAGCAGTCACTGTCGGACCGGTCCCACAGTCACTGTCCGTCTGTCTGTCTGTCTGTCAGGTACTGGCTGTACGGTGAGCGGCAGACCGCCTCCACGGCCCAGAGCCCGTCCGACCGGTCCCACAGTCACTGTCCGTCTGTCTGTCTGTCTGTCAGGTACTGGCTGTACGGTGAGCGGCAGACCGCCTCCACGGCCCAGAGCCCGTCCGACCGGTCCCACAGTCACTGTCCGTCTGTCTGTCTGTCTGTCAGGTACTGGCTGTACGGTGAGCGGCAGACCGCCTCCACGGCGCAGAGTCCGTCCGACCGGTCCCACAGTCACTGTCCGTCTGTCTGTCTGTCTGTCAGGTACTGGCTGTACGGTGAGCGGCAGACGGCCTCCACGGCCCAGAGCCCGTCAGACCGGCCGCGGGGCTGGTTCCCTCGCCGCTGCGCCGTCGAGGAGGTCGGCGCCACGGCGGCAGAGCGGAAGAAGACGCAGTAGAGCCTGCCGCCCGGCCCGCGCCCCGGCCCGCTGCTCGTCGCCGGCACGGGCGCTGAGGGTGAGGCCACCACGCGCTGGGAGGTGGGGATCCCCCCGGCGTGATTTACGCTGCGTAGAAAAAAACCGTGTAGATTAAAGACGTGAAAGTTTCTGTTCATGGACGCCGCCAGAAGTATGGTACAGAACAGCCACTGTGCGACTCCTTTGTGGAAGATGACGTTTTTTCATCGAAATGTTGGCGTGATTTTTAGGACAAGCTATCATTTCGGACACGGGGGCCGTTGTATTTACATTTTCCCAGTGTCAGACTAGTGTTTTGACACCTCTTCACCAGGTATCCGTGGCTAGAGGTCAGCCTTGGCTTGCAGGTTGGGCTTGTTTATCGGCAGTGAACGCGTAAACACGATTTTTGTCATGATTTCCTTCGTGGATGGAGATTATCGAAAATATCTTCCAGGGTTCAGTAGGATTGCAGACTGATGCTTTCTAATTATTGTTGTAGGCCTAGTATTAAGTCTCAGGAGTGCTCATTCCAGACCCTAACCCTTCCCTCCCTCTGCCCCAGAATGCCAAGTGGTGGTTTTGTGTTAACCACGTTACGTTGTTTCCAGCCTTAGAAAAGCATTCCTCGCGTAGTGGCGTCATCCTACGATGCCGTGGCGCACTGCTAGTTTCGACATCGTCCGCCAGATGTCCGGACTGGAGTTCTGCGCCGACAATTTGGTGCTCCGCTCGGCCGTTGAGCCAGTCTCAGCCAAAGCCCGCGGCAAGGCTGCGTCGTGCTGGGCGAGGGTTTGAAGGGTGCCAGCCGACTGGGCCTCCGTCTGGTCCGAAAAAGTGACGACACTGGAAGATCAGGGAGCAAAACCTGAAGATGGCCCCCAGAAGTGCCCTGCCCATCAGGTGTGTTGTTGACTGCAGCAGTGAGGCTTTAGAACTGCTGGGGTCCGGATCAGCCGGTACTTACTCGGATGTGCTCCTGTGGGATCCTGTCAACGGATTTCTACATTTCATTTGGCAGGCGACAAAAAAAAGAAGAAACGAGGTTAACTCAGTGCTCGGGGTGGGTGACGAACTCTTTCAGCTCTTGTGAAATAGGCTGTTGTTAAGTTTTTCATCTTGTGTTTATTACCGTCTGGGCTGAGCGTGCTTTGATATGCTAAGATAAATGCATGTTCGCAGTACATCAATGTGTGATGTGTCTCGAGAAGTTAGTGCCTTCGCTGCCATGTCGTCACCTCGCCGATAGATGTCACTAGTAGTGGCTAGCAGTCATTGCCTTTAGTTGCCGAGTTAAAAAGCGTGAAAAAGCCGAAGTTTCCGGTGATAGGAGTGCCCGTTTTCTTGGCTTTGTCCTTAGAGGTGTTGTCAGTTTGCGCAATCCTTCATTCACGTTTGTGCTTTGTTTTACTCATTTCTGGCGTGTCTTCTGTTTTGCGACATGGACAATGAAGCGGTGCTGTGAAACAGATTCTAGGATGTTGTGGTTTGGCCTTCAGATGTTCCACTCATGTCCGAAAGCGTGTTAAATATTCATGGGACGACGATGCTATCATGACGCATTGCCTCTGCAACAGGTCAGCGACGAAAAAATGCAATTGTTTCAGCGCAGTGTACGTGGCTTTAATGAGGGCATTGCCAGTTGGCAGCGACCATATCATGTTGTCACATACACTCCGAGCCAATAAATAGCATTACACTGTTAAGTGATCGTATTTGTTTTTTTTTATTTCTTTGTCAGTATTGCAAAAGCGGGTCTGGTTAATTCGCACACATGCAGTTTTGCGAACGGAAGAGATGAAATGACAATGGAAGGAAATTGATCACAGTCAGTCACTTTGCTTCGACAAAGGTTGTGGACGAATCTTGGAAGTTGGGCGCTTGTGTCATAGCGTGATGTCCATGCTCGCAAGGGAAACTGATGATGCAGACTCAGGTCGTGACTAATGTGTTGAAGAACCAGCAATGCGTGCTTCCGAGTTGAACCACCAGCACGGTGACTTAAGCGTTGCACTAGCGGACGGCAACGTTACAGAATATGGCTTCCGGCAGGAATGTTGATTTGCATTATTTTCAGGGTGTCCGGACAAAATGGCGAAACGTAAAAATAGCGAATTCCTTTTTGGCGGATGCCGGATGGCGAATGCTGAATGGTGACATGTAAAAATGGCGACACGTTAGAATGGCGACTGGCCGAATAGTTCGCCTTCGCGTTCTGCGCCATTTGGCCGTTCGTCATTTTAGCATGTCGCCATTTTTACATGTCGCTATTTGGCCTTCGCCATCTCGTATTCTCCAAGAAAGGCATTCGCCATTTTTACATTTCGCCATTTTACTCTAGTACCTCTTGAGGGGGTCCCGGTCCACGCAATGTTGATTTGGTCCCACAATGTTGGTTTGCCCCCCCCCCCCGTACCAATATTGTCAGCCGGTTTTAAAGGGAAATGAGCAATAATTACGAAAAGAAAGGCCACAATGGACAAGTGATGTGCAAAAAGTAACGAATAAAATTGAAAGCGGTGTATGTATTTTTCTGTCTTCTTTATGTCTGATTGTACCTTTATGCACGGGGAAAATGGAATTTGTATTTGGTAAAAAGTAGCAAAAAAGACTTATTAATCTCCGTTGGTGGGTAAAAGTGGACTAAATTCGTTGAGAAACCCACATTTCAGGAAGGTCAGATTGTCGGGCTCTCGGCCCAGCCCCCTAATCATTTACAGAAATCGACGCCCCTGACTTCGAGGGTGCTAGGAAGTCTCCTTCGTTGGGGCATGGCGTCTTATATCTTCGGGAGGGATATTCCGGACTTTGTAGGCTGTGAGTGTCAAGGAGAGACTGTATCGTGGAGGGCCCGGGAAACATGGGCTTTGCGGAATCGGAAACAACTGGGCGTTGGTCTGAATCGATTCTACTCACCGCCATTGTGAGGCAAACACCGTATGTTCGATTCTTACCAGGAGCCGCTCTGTTTGGTCCGGAGCGGAAACAGTCTTCCGCGCAGACGGCTGTTTGGCCGTGTCGTGACTTGACCGCTTGTGAAAGATTCAGTCTCGTGTAGTTCGGTATTTGGGGCAAAATTGCCCGAGATTTTGTCCCACTACGGTCCAGTTGAAGTTCAGCATGAAGGGCGAGACGAAAATGAAGTGACCGTAAACAGAACGTTCTTGGGAAATCGGTCCTGGGAAGAGTGTTTCCAAAAAAAGCGACTGAGAACACCTGAGGGCCTGCAAGTGGTTTCAGTTAAACGGCAAACACTAATGGTGTCGAGAAGAGCGTTCATCTGCACCGTGCGCCTTCCAGGGAGCTTGATGTCCGTTTAACCGTCACCGGACGTGAGGATTTTCAAGCAAAGCTACGGGCGTGAGGGTGGCTGCGACCTTCATTAGCCCATTTCTCTCCCAATCCAAACAAATAATGAAACAAAAACGTGTGTGAGCCACGTTTCTTTCTGATTCCAGTGATGCATACGTATATTCTTTGATGTCACTTGGTGGCCCCTAGGGGCACAAGGAAAGAAAATACCATATCGTTTGCCGTCTGTGCTACCATCTTAGAACTCGTAACGTTAAAGCATTCTGGTCCGCAAGCTATGCTCTTGTTGCGAGCTGGTATTAAAACTGAACGGTCGTTGCAGACAGAGATTCTTTTTCTCTCGAGGTCAAGGTTAGGTCAATAAAACGTTACGTTCATGGCACTGGCAGTATAAGAAAAACCGGATGGGGGAGGGGGTGGACTGTCATCTTCTCTCGTCCATGGGGGTAAAGTTATTCAGAGGTCAAAGCTTTCAGCTGATAAACATCTCTGTGCAGTTGCCTGAGGCATTCCTGCGCTCAGTGTCTGTTGTTAGCGAACATGCACCAAGATGCAGATTCGAGAAAGGCTAAATGAGGAATGGCAAATGCGTCAGATGTCTGGCGTATCTGGGGCGGTATGGGTAAAAGCTCCTTGGCCTCCATGAGCAGTCAATGCGTTCAACGAAAAATGACGTTACTGGGCATACATTTAGACTGCGTGTTTTTTTTTTTAATGTGGAAAATGCAAAAAGTTTTCAAACAGAAATTCTCCCGACACAGTCATGAAGTGACTGACTTGTCATACTTCCTTTTATTGCTACCTGAAAGGTCGCCCATTTGGTAGGTACATGCATCATTGAAAACAGAAAGAAATGTGACAGGCACTCGTTTTTGTTTGGCCACTCTGTTTCTTCGGATTAGGGAAGAATTGGGCTGAGGAGAATTCTCCTGACCGCTGGTCCTCCGGGTGAGGATCAGCGCCCATGTTAACCTGAGCTTAACCTGAGTTAAGCTGAGCTGCGTGCTGACGCTGAACCATCATCCAAGCGGTCCCAAATATGAACTCACTTTTCCTAAGCTCCGAACCAGATAAAACTGGGAGATCCTCGCAGTGCCGGGAGATCCCACCACACGGCTGGCTGGCGGCTGTGGGGCGCGTTCTCGCTCTCGGGCCACTCGCAGGGGCCCGTGCTGGGACTCGAACCCAGCGCTGGCCACTCACTGGCCACAGCAGCACGCACTTCCTACCCACTTGGCCACGGCGGCAACACCAGGCGCCCAAACACTTTAAAGTTAGGTGTAACTTGCGTCATTCTTGATTTTGAATTTTCTGTGTCCCCAGTTTAGCCCGCTTCCGGAAGGGCTTGCTGCCTCTCTCGAAAGAATGAATATCGCCCGTTAACGGTCTGTTGTCCATCATACCATACTGATGAAGGCAAATTGTGAAGGCCGTGGTAAAGAACTTTCTTTCTTCTCTATTTCCGTTTTCGTAACTTTTTCGTTATCATTTAAGTACAGCGACATAAAAACTGACAGTCATTATCGGGAAAATGCGTGTTCATGAGTTGATTAAAAAGTCAATGAGGATGTAAAATCTGAAACGGCGTGCATCGGCACAGAAAGGTTTAGTTGTTTCCGAAAAGAGCACAGTCTTAATCTCATTAAACGATATCGTAAACGTCATGGTATCCGAGAGAACGCGGGACAAAGACAAAGAAGGTGTTGTGATAAAATAATTACGATAAAATAAAGAGAATCACGGTGAAAAGTAAACGTTACTGAAGAGCGTATGGCATTTGATTTAGCTAGGCACAAGATGGGTACGGCACTTAACAGGATGGATGTGGCTTTTGATAGGCTGCGGCACCGAACAGGGTGCAGCGCCGAGCAGGGTGCGGCACATAACGGAGCGAACCATCCAGAGGTGCGACAACAAAAGGGAAACTGGAAATGACCATTTCACATGTCATTGTACTCACAACATTGGACTTAAGGGCATCACATCAGTTACGCATGTTTTTCCGTAACATCTCACCAATTTATTCGCCTCAACGCTTGAGGTGAGCGAGGGTTTTTTATTTTCCAAAAAGTTATAGATTGGGCTTAAAATTGTCTTCCGGTCGTCTTTTATGCTTCTGTTAGCTCCGCAAGCCGTTCTTCCAGTGTTGCAAATGCGACCAGTCTGAGTTTTGTGCCGGTCGAAGATCAGCTGAAAACATTGTTTACATCATCATCGTAAATATTAGTTCAAACGTTGGTTACGGCCTGCTTTTCCGAGACAGTCGTGTCGATAAGGAGAAAACTGTGCCGTGACCTTTTCAGCCGTCAGAGTCCAGATGATTCTGGCGTATTCGGCATCTCTTCGATGTCAGTTGTTATAACAGTTCCGTTGATTTAAATGTATTCCGTGCAACTGGAATTCGATCGTCGCGTGCACAACGGGGAAGTCAAGAGGTCGTTTGTCGTGGCGTCCACCCTTCCCACTGACAAAAAAGGCGAAAATCGCCTAGTCGATTAGCTGTTGCCAAAAGGCCATAGAAACCAGCGATTTCGTTTCCACCCAAGACATGCCTTCGTGCTCGTTACGCCCGTATTTAAATGCCAGACAGGTTGGTTTCGATCTGTCCTAAGAAGATTCTACTTGCGCCCGGAATCGTGCAGAGATTTGAAACAAGGCCAACAGGCACTATGGTGGTTCGAGAAAAAATCGGGAAACCTTACGAAGTGGTCCACTCTACCGGCGTGTGTGTCGCAGCCCGCGAGGCTGGTAGCTCAGAGGCGCACCGACTTGGAGGCTGCTTCACTAGCTTTGAATGATTTAGCGTTAGCTTTGTAATTTGTTGCTTGGAAAGAAATTGCCAAAACTAGGTCTGACCCTGCGAACTGCAAGGTTGGGTGTTCAACAGCAGTTCTTGAACATTTCGCAAATTACTGTTCGTTTGTGTTCGCTTGTGTTCGTTTGCCACTCCGCTGCCGGCCGGCCAGCTGGTCGCGACCACATTCTGTTCGCGAATGTTAAATGGTTTGGTCTGTTTTTGCAGGCTCAGAATGAAAAAAATAATAATTTGTTAGATTACTGGCATTACAACCAAATTCTTCTCTACGAACCAAGAGCAGGCGTTTCCAACCGGGGGCATTCCCCTCGAGGGGGAATACAAGGGTTTCAGGGGAGGAATGGTGAAATGGCCAAATCTTAATCATGACCGAGTGAGAAAAGACCATCGTCCAGGCAGGTCATGTAGGTGCTGGCAGGAAGGTGATGTTGCCACATGCAATATACAGGGGCGTTCGCTTTTCGCTTTCCGGCCATGTAATTTTCAGTCTTTTTAGTCGTCGCTTTGGCGCTCGGCTCAGCAGCTTGGCTGATCTCTTGAGCGGCTCAGGCGTTGGCGAGTGCGCACACGGTATACACAGCGAGACCAACGCCTTTATGTATATCGACAGAAAAGAGTAAAATGAAAGATGCAGACGGTAAGAGCACAGCAGCAACCACGCAACACCCCGGCGGCCCTGGATGCCAAACAGAACATTTATTGTCAATTTACTGCAAGGTTTCCTGTCCGCTAACTGTTCGTCAACAGTTCGTGTTTGTTTGTGTTCGCTCGCGACTTTAGCCACCGGCCAGCAAGCTATTCGCGAACACGCTCTGCTCGCGAACAGTTCGTTCGGGTCTGCTTATTGACTGAAATTGGCGAACACTCAGTCTAAAATAACTTTGAAATCGCATGGGGTGGCGCGTCGTCAGCACCCTGACTCTGTGGCAACGAAATGGGAATGACAGAGGAAAATGAAATGGAAAACCACGTGCCTGCGTCGCCCTCCGCCCTCTCGCTAATTCGTCGAGATAAGCCACCTGGAGAACGAAATCATCTGTAGTGTTATTCCCACCGAGCCCCCAAAACGCATCAGTTCAATGAAATGACGCAGACGCCTTCTAAATGGCGACTCCCTCGTGAGATTTCCTACGCAGATTTAGCGATTTCTTTTTCCAAAGAAATAAGGGCGGCACCAAATGGAAAACAGCTGGCGCGTTACTTCTCGCCAAATTTCGTTGAGTTTATTATGACTGGAAAGAAGCGCCTTAGATCGTCGATGTCCCGAAACTTTTCACCCATGCACAAACGCAGTTATCAGCTTGAGAAAAGAAACTGAATTAGGCCGGGGCTGATCTTTTTGCTGTACGAGGGCCACAGGTAACATCAGTGCCTACTGCATTTCTTGTGGTCAATACGTGGTGCGCACCGCACCACGTATTGCCGCAAATTCATTCTACTTCTCATCACAGCAGACCGTCTCCCACTGAAGCATGACTGCCTTCGCCCAGCGGCGCCCGTAAATTTCCGCCGCCGCCCCGGGACATATTTCGAGAGTTTCCGCTCAGCCAGCTCAAGATCCGACGTAATCCCAGCAGCGGCGGGCACATTTCACCATCTCCCGGGCAGGAGCGCCTTCTGCTGCGTCCGCCGCCCAAGCCCCGCCCACCGACCGGCAGGCTCCGCCCCCCGGCATCGATCGTGCCATAGCCGGCTGCCTGATCGTGGAGTTTGTCTTCATCATAGCCGGCCGGCGACCGCCGCGGAATTTACGAGCCGGCGTTGCCATGGCGACGGCGGCGCCCGGGGCACTTCCAAGGCGGGCGACGGCCTCGAGGAGATCCTGAAGCGTTCTCAGTCGCGGAATTTCCAGCCGGATTCGGAGGTTCACGATTTCGTCCAGTTCAAGCCAGGTCTTTGTGTGACGTGGTTTGTGTGACGCAGTACGCGTGGTTTAAGGCATGTTTTCTCGTTTCCGTGTGACTGGGCACGACAGCGATCAGTGGCGATTCCATGTCATGCGTTAGGGGGAGGGTGTGCGAAGGAAAATCTTCACGGTTGATTTCTCCTCGGTTTTCAACAAGTCACCTTTTTGAAAGCTAACATTCATGTAAACAGAGTTTTCTCCTTCGACAATAGAGCATAATATCCGTCGTAAAGCGAGGCCAAAGGGGTACCTGTTTTCTTCTCAATGACAGCGTCCGATGGTCATGGCCTTCCTGGAACCGTCACTGACTACGACCAGGATTTTTCGCCATGCCTGTCACAATTACCACGGAGTTGTGGTTGCTCTGCGTTCCAGCCCCTAGACAAGAATGGCGCTGCTTCTTTTCCAGCACCTCAGCGATCTTTATTTATTATCCTCTTAGCGGTACGGAGTGAACTCCGCAAATCGAGGCACACTACTTTTGGCCGAATCATTTCCCACGGACCTGAACCCCATTTGACACAGTGGCTCGGGGCGGAGGTTGTCAATTTTTTGTGACAACCTAGCGAGACCGTAACTTCTGCATGCCGAGAGATAACCCGAGACTAAATTGACGTCTGTAACTTCAGTTAATTAACAGGCGTCTGAATTCGCTTGGTCCATACCGGTGCAACACCATTTTTTCCCGTTTCCCATAGTTTCTGCCTGGTGTGGGGCAGTGTCATTACGGACATTAGGGGCGTAATGACACTGCCCCACACCAGGCAGGTGTGGGGTTTCTGAAGGAAAAAAGTGTTGGAGGTAGGGGTATGCACTGCATACCCCTAACGCCTCATATATGAACGCCGCAGTTTTTTTACGTTACATTACGTGAGGTTTGTCATGCTATAACAGACAAGTTCACGGTTGAGTCGAAACAAATGCAAAAATACTCAAAGTACTCGAAATTACTTAGAATTTGTTACTGCCTAGTATTTCAAACGAAATCCGTTTAGAAGTTTCATTTCTCCTGTTATAAATGCGCGCTGAGTCAAGCTTAGGTTTCAGAATCGATTGGTCTCTCGAAATACGCACAGGATATCTGTGGGTGTTATGGGCACTTCAAAGACATCAGAAGCTTGCCTCAGCCACTATCTGCACTGCAGCGCAGTGAGACTGTACGTCTGGAGATTTAACGGCAACAATTCAAAGGTCACGTACACACTGAGGTAGGACACGATAGATGAAAACAGTGCTTTGTTCCCAGCTTTTTTACGACTCAGTTTGCATGTACGGTGAGGCAGGTATTCGTCGATTGGCAGTCGGTTGGAGTCCCAAAGGGTCATACGTTGTCAATCAAGAACTGTCCCAAATTCAGTTTCGTCTGCGTCCTCGGTCGATGGTCGCTGCTTCTACACTGAAGCTGCGTGTGACACGAAATCGTTCAGGCCCACCACTGGGCGTGAACAAATGGCACGCCCTTCCGCTCTCACACGTTCCTGGCCTGACGTTAACAAAAGCAAAAACTAAAGCAAGACTACACAAAAAAGAAACTGTTTTCGCTGATCGGTCAGCGATTCAAAGTAGAACTGTTCATTCTAATGAACACTGGGATCAGCATTGATAAAAATAGGACCCGCAGTAACGTTCGCCAACTAATGCGTTTGAACGCAAGATGGTGCAAAGGTGAACACATGAACTTCGAATGTCGCGTCGTTAAAACAACCGCAAAGCGCGCTCTCAGTTGTCGCAGACACTGGGCTAGCTCAAAGGAATACCGTGTTTTGCCCTGGGCTTTTATTTTTTTTCTGGAGTTCGTTCAGGCTGGATGGCACAGTCGAGTTTTCGGTCGCACCCGCCTTGGCCGTGAGTCTCGCGGCTTCGTCCTCGCTTCTTTACGACCGCCCGTTACTCCGCCAATAAAGCCGTAAAGACGGCAGCTTATTGTCGTAAAATCGTCCTTATTCCGGGCACGCAGCGGGGTTGAGTTTATGCCCTCGGGGCAGACGCCGCCGGCGTCGCCCGGGGCAACGTAGCCGGCGGCGAAAATCGTCAGCGAGAAGGCGGAAGGGCCTCAGCTCAGCGGCCCTAGATCAGTGCACCCAGCACTGTTCGTGTATGTCACTGAGCAGCTGTGGGCCTGAATGTTTAGGGCAGACTGCGCAGATCACTGAGATTCGAGACTCGCAGCACATGACTCATCACAACCCAGCTTTCCAGCTCTTCCGTGACGCAGAACTCAGCACAGCTGCAGCTCGGAAAACCAGCCCTCAGTAATTCCCAGCTCATCAAAACCCAGCCCAGTGCGAAACCAGGTAACGGCGAAGTACGCCCAGCTGCAGCTCGGTACAGAACCAGTAATGCTTTGCTGAATGCACACCAGTTTTTCCGTAATGCCGAACTAACTCAGCTTCAGGGGTGTCGACCTGTATTCTTTTGAGAGGTCCCTAGCCCAACCAATGTTGATTTGGGCCCACCCAATGTTGGTTTGGGCCCGCAATATTTTCTGCCGGTTTTAAAGGGGAATGAGTAATAACAACGAAAAGCACTGCCGTAATGGACAAGAGATAGGTGGAAAGTAAAGAATAAAGTTAAAAAGCGATGTATCTATCTATCTTTCTGTCTTTTATCAGTATACATGCATATATATATATATATATATATATATATATGCTATACATCAGGCACGTAGCCAGGATTCTCCTCAGCGGTGGGGCCAAATGTCAAATTTTGTCATATGCCGCTGGCATATGGCGAAATTTACAAGAGAAACGCTGTAGTGTGCTATAATTTACCTCGCACTCAGCGCACAGGAAAACATAATGTTTGTTTGTACAACATATGTATGATCACTATTACGTATTCCTGCGAAATCACCACGTACACCGCTTGTACACCGCTTGGCTCAGTGAGGCCATGACCCCATGGCCCTTCCTTGGCTACGTCCCTGCCATATATATATATATATATATATATATATATATATATATATATATATATATTCTACACTTACATACATATATATGCAAATTCAGGATATAGAAATATATATGTACAGTATTATATATACATGTGTGCGCGATATATATATATATATATGTATATGTATATATCCTGTACACATGAGGATAAAGCAATTTTTCATTTGATAAATAGTAGCAAAAAAACTATAAATTTCCGTTGGTCAAAATAAAGTGGGCTAAATCCGTTCAGAAACCCACATTTGGCTGAGGTTAGGTTGTCGGGCCCTCGGCTCGGCCCCTCCAATCATTTGCAGAAATCGACACTCCTGCTCAATTCAGTATAGTATCGGCTACCCCGTAACGTTTGGTTCAGGACAGCACAGCATTATCCCGTACTGCAGTACAGTGGAGCCTGCACCACTTTCCGGTCCGCGTATTCGCGGATTTTTGGGGAAATCATTTTTCAGAAAATCACAGGAGAATATCTCCTGCATTTTGCACAGTGGAAGCCGTTCGCAGCGGTTGATGGTATTTTTATTGCATGTTTCCGGTGACAAACGTTATTATTCATGATTACGCTGTGCAGTTTCTATAGACATGTGCTGTGTGGCGCAGGAAACATGCATGCTACCTAAACAAATCTCCCACTATTCCCTGACAATGAGAGCTTGCCTATGATTGGCTGAAAGTGTAATGTCCCGTTGTATACGCCTTTAGGTCTTGTTTCTCCCTGTCCTATTGGCAGGGCAAAGGTTGGGCTCAATCATAGGCCTACGATAATTTTTCATCCATCATCTTTCATTCTTTCATTCATCATCTTCATCGTCATCCCATCGGCGAGTGCTGTACGCGGTGCCCAAAAAGGCTTGTGTATTACTGTATTTATGCATCTTTGCCTTTCTTTGGGAAGTATTACAGCATAGCTGTCCCTTAAAATGCATTTTCTTTTCTCTTAGAGGGTGTGTAGGTAATAACAGTAACTTCATCATTAAAACATAGTGGTTCTGGAGGGGCAAGCTTGGTGTATTCGTGGATTTGTCGTATTCGCTGAGTGGTTCGGTATTTAACCCCCGCTAATAGCAGGGGTCATGGAATTTAGCAGTGCGTACAGTGCAGCTAAATCCCAACATTTCCTTCATCGCGAGCTCAATGCAACTCCCGTTCATCTGCATCACTCAGCTCGGTGCAGCAACAGCTTCCCGGTAACGCCCAGCTCATTACGCTTCCAGCCCGGCTGGCGGGCCACAGTCGCTGGTCATTCATCTCGTGACCGCATGCCCATGCCGGCCCAGCCCGCCCTCAAACGAGCGATCTGCATCTGCCAGGATTTGCCGGCCGACCGAGCAGAAAACAGCAGCGCCGCTCTCCGACGCGCCAATTACCGGCAGAGCGATGAAGAGGCCGCGCGGACCGGACAGACAGGCCGTCAGAGAGGGCAGACTGGGCCGGCAGAGAGGGCAGACTGGGCCGGCAGAAAGGGCAGACTGGGCAGGCAGAGGGCAGACTGGAACGGCAGAGGGCGGACGGGAACGGCAGAGACGGCAAACTGGACCATAAAAAAGGGCGGGTCGGGCTAGCAGAGAGGGTAGACTTGACCGGCCGTATAGAAAAAAGAAGAAATAGAGAGGTAAAGGAGTGGAAGACAAAGAAAGAAACTGAAAGTTGGCGAAGGAGTAGGGGTCGGGAGATTGACCAGTGACCTCCAACAACGATTCCGGGGCAGTTTTCTTTCGCAGCGCCTGAATCATGTTGGATAATGCACTGCGTGAGAGGGCTGGCGCGCAGCGCAGCACAGTTCACACAAGAGCTGTCAAAAAATAGCTGGCGTTGAATCGCATAGGAAAAGAATTGCTCCACCTGCAAGCGGCCTCTGTCGATCTTCCCATAGTCTTGTTCTTCCTGCGTCTTATTCTGCCGGTCCCTTTTGCTTCTGCGGCTGCAAACTGGCTACGTTCCATTCAAGATCTCCACCGTCTGTGCAGGACGTTAGAACGGGGGCGGGGGGGGGGCAGAGGGGACAGCTGCCCCCTACTTTGTGAAGCATTTAACATTAACTCTATGGCAGTGCATGAAAAAAACGAGGCAAAAATCCTGTTTGCCCTCCGTGCATCTCCACAGAGGTTCCGCCTCTGCTGATGTGTGGCGGGTTCTCTGCCGGTTTTCTGCTGCGACAGACTGCCCGCCGTCGGCGCGGCGGCGGCGGCGGCGGCGGCGGCGGCCTCCGTCGATTCGGCTCCCCTCCGGCGGCGATTGGAGTTCCCCATCTGGAAGAGATCCCATTCGGCGCCGAAGTCCGTCTCTGATTCGTTCGGACACCGGAGGTAATTGCTGCGTCTCTGCGATTGTCGTCTGCTGCGACCCGGCAGAGGGTTTGCAGACCCGGCGGAGGGTTTTCAGACCCGGCAGTCCGCTGCACCCGGCAGAGGGTCTGCGGACCCAGCGGTCTGCTGCCATCCGGAAGACGTGCCGTCGAGCAGGAGGGCAGGAACTCCTCCACAGTTAAGGGGGAGGGGGCAAAGAGCATTTTGGGTCAATTCTTTCCAGTCAACGCCCCTAGGGTCCATGCTAAATTTAAAGAAATTTGAGGGAGGAGACAGCGCCCCCCCCCTGCCCCCATCGCTTTCCGCCTTCTTGCCAACGAGCTGTCTGCAGCGCCAAGTAGCAGAAATCGTGGAGAGACGTAGGATAGCTGTTGTACTGCCGTGAGCAGAGGCAGATCTCGGCCAGACTATTGGCGTAGTCGGGGCCAGTTTTAGGTACGCTCTTTCCATGTACTGCCGTAGGCTTCATTTTAAATTCCAGGAGTGCTAGTGCTGTAAATGCGTCACCAGCAATGCGGAATTTCACATTAGGCATATGAAAATACATGGAAAGAATCGGGCTAAAATTACTCCTGGCAACACCAATAACTGGTCGAGGTTTCACATTTGCCTCGGGCCATGAGCGTAAGAGCCCGTGAGGCAGGCAGGCCTACGAACTTAAGGAAATTTTGGCATTGCCCCGTCGTGTTGCATGGTAAGAAATGGTCTCAAAATGGCACTGGTCGTACCAGCTTTATAAATGCTCCCACGCATGTGCACATTGCTGCGCCATTGAATCGACCGCTTCTTTGGATGGGGCATTGTGTGAGTAAGTGTATCCGCATCTTAAAGATAAATTGGCATTGCGCATGTGCCGTTATGCTGAAAGAATAGAGTTCAGAATAAAAAGTTTGTATCCCATTAATTTTTGGGAGCGTCTCACCCATTGCCATTGCACCGGATTGCGTTATCGTTTGTGGAGGCCAGCATCAGTAGAAACTCAGTTTGCCACGGGCTCTTATCCCAAATATTATTCAGTCAAATTTCTCCGATGAAAAGCGTTGAGACAACGTCAACTGGCCAGTCGGTCTGCCGAATTCGTTGCACTAAAGCCAGAAGGTGTGTTTGGTGAAGGGCCCCGCGATGGTGGACGGAGACCCCCCAAGGTCACCACCCCCTCAAATTCGTATAAGCGGAGGATCTTTGTTTGGAATTTTACTGCCGCTAGTCAGCAGCCGGACAGGGATGGTTCGAAGTCATGAAGCCTCAGAACTTCCCCACAACATGCAACGTGCACTGCATCTATGCCACTCTTCAAAACAGCAATGTCAAATCGTCTGTGAAAAGAATCGTCCGATTATGTCCTGATTTGTTGTCGAGATTGATTAAAATAGACTGGCCAGAATCCGGCGAGAAATCAGCATTTAGGGTAATCCAGGTAACACGGAAGACGAGGTCATGACCTTGGTTCGTTCCTGGCGGTGCTTGTAATTGGACAACGCTTCGCTCTTGCTGAACAATTCACCATCTCCGTGACGCTACGTCCATGACACAACGACGGCAGAACACAGCACGCAATCCACCGACCTGCCTGTCATGCCAAAGGAACTGGGCGGATCAAATAAACGGATTTATCTATCAAAGCACAGGTTGCATGGACTCAACGCAAAGGAAGACAAACCATCCAGACGAACCGGAACTCACGTTCCGAAATGGGAAACCACGCATGGCTCATCAGCCCCTCCAATATTGGCAAGGCTTGGCCCCACCAGTATTGGATAATTTTGAAACATGCGCTGTGATGGCACTCAGAAAGAAATCCCACAACATATTTCCATCCCTGCCAACCCCAGACGCGCTCAAACATCCGTGAGGAAACGAGCGCAGCTAATATTTGTTTGTTTGTTTTCTGCCTTCTTTATCGACGCGTCCGTCAGGCGTGGCCATTAGCGCCATAATCTTGTGTCAAGACGCGTGTCTCGTCAGGCGTCAGTCAGTCGTCTGGTCCGAGCCAGCGTCTGATCCGCCCACACAACTGCGCCGATTCCGGGGACCTCTCTTCCGTGGCGCTCGGAGCAGCAAAAGCCTCCGCGCTGTCGACGCGATCTACCCGTTTCCACGCCCCGCTAATTGGCCGGCGGCGCGGCTCAAGGCGGCCGCCGCGCGAATCCGCCAGGCCACACCGCCTGAGGCGCTTGGACAGCTGACCGACCAGGTGGCCAGCTGACGACCGCAGCAGCGGCGGCGTTGACGGCCGGTCCTGCGCTCGGAAGCGGGCGGCCGCGGCACAGCTAGAGCACGGGGGGAGACAGGGGCTAGAGGGGTCGTGCCCTCATCGTGGGTTTGAAAATCTACCATTTCATTACACACTGAGAATGAAAATGAACGAAAATTTTCGTAGCTCGGAAGTAAAGTGGCCGAAATTTCCAAGGAGTTCTCCTTTGGGGGGAGCAGATTTGAATTGCCCCCCCCCCCCAGCATCCTGGCCCTGAGTAATCCCTGACCCGGAAGGGACAGACCGCGGCGCCGCCTGTCCTTTCTGTTGGCGATGTATCCGATAGTCAAATCGATGGTTTTAAATGAATAATATGTGCTTAGTTTCATCAGATGGTAGGCTGAGCAGTCCCAAACGGCATTGATTTCAAAGACGGCAGGCCCAGAGCCATCTTTTGGCAATTTCGTTCATTGCGATGTCATAGAGTTAATGTTAAATTTACCAAAAACTGGTGGGGCCGTCGCCCTACGTCTGCCTTCTGGGCTGTTGCACACATGATCAACTACTGCTTGGTAAATTATTTTGTGCATCACTTTCTGTGGCATTAGAAAGAACTTAATCTGTGGTCCTTTCTCGGTTTTCAGCATTCTGTAGCATTTCCTTCCTGGAGGAAGCCTTTGACAGAACGTGACCGTAAGGTCACGGAGAAGGTGGTCGCATCTCGCGAACAACACCAGCGAAGTCTCCTCATATAGTTACAAAAGCCAATGAATGGCTGCGATTGCATTTTATCTATGATTACGCTAATTTATTTCATTACTTATATATACATTATTTGTTACGTCAAGGACGATGGATGGAAAACGAACACTGAAACTCCGCTAGAGTCCGTTACGGCCCCGCAAACATCAACAGAATGCCGTGCACGAAGTCCGAAATAGGTCGGAATCAATAAGACCACAGCTCACGTTGTCCGAGCGCGTTGCCTGGAGCAACGAAAACAAACTTCGGACGTTTCGCCGCTAGTCTGGACACCTTTCTTCACGGCACACCCAAACGATGCCACCTCAAACCTCAGACCTCACAGCAGCATCCTGAGCTCGCAGCAGTCACACTCGGGATTTCCGGCCTCCCCACAACTGCGGCGCAAACCCCGCACTCGGGCCCAATTCGGCGCGCCATCATTACGTCGTCCGCCCCCGGCCCACCACGTCCGACGCAAATCAGTCGATTGTGTTTTGCATCAAACAGCGATCCCCCTTCCAATGACTCCGGCCCCCATAATGGCCCGATGGGTTTCACCGCGCGGACACCCAACAATGGCCCATCAATAATTATTATTAAACGCATTGATTGCGGCGTGAATGCCGCCGATTTGCATACGCGCCGCGCGCGCCGCGCCGCCCGCCTTGGGACGGCGAATTTGTCACCGAGCGATTTTTTATCGGTGCGGACCGTATGGTCGCATCAAGGTCCCCTCAGCGGCGTCGGGGAGTCCGGCCGGCGAGCCGGCGAGATGACGAACAGAAAAGGGCAGACAGAAAGGGTTGGACCTTGGGAGCGGACCACGTGCGCTGACGGCTCGTAAATTAACGGCTTTGAATTTTTGCGGAACTCCCCTGAAGTGGAAGTTCTGCGTTGTTCAGCGTGATCATGGCGACCGTACCGCGGAGGGGTGGTTTGTTCGTGAAAACGGCGAGATGTCGACGAAATCGGCGCGCTGCAGCAGCACGGCGGGGCGTTCGGCGGAATACAGGATGGCAGCGGAAAGACGCGGCCGCCGCATGGACGGTGGAAGTCGGGGGAGGGGGAGGGGGCAGCTGCCCCGCGTAATTTTAACATTAACATTGGTACTATGGCTCTGCATGAGAGGCGAGAATCATTCTGTTGACTCTCCAACTGCGCAGTGGCTGCGGGGAGAATCCAGGCCAGCTAGATCAATGTGGTCTGCGATCACATCGAATGGCGTGGAATGCATAAACTTGGAACGCAGCGACTAATACAAATATCTGAGGTATATCCAGAGTCTCTCGAAATGGCGCTATTTTAATGCTTCCTGAGTCGGGATCTCTGAGTCCGCTTCAAAACCATTGTCTTCACTTCATGTCTGTTGAGTAGCAGGCTGGGCAACCATCTCGCCATCTCAGAATCAACGTTTCCGCCTGTGCGGCCTGAGCGGATAACGCATCGCACCTGAGCATCGCATCTGCGCGGAGCGGCCGCCGCTATCCAGCCGCAGCCGGACGGTCGGCACCGTCACCGAGACACCAGCGACGGCACCTCCTCCGCCCCGCCGAACCGCTTCAGCAGCAGCCTCGACAGATCGCCGCCATGGCTGTGACCACGAGCAGGGGCTGGAGAGACATGTCTCCCAGTTTTGGCAAAATGGCCTACAGACCCCCGATTTTGTGGGTTGATTTTGTTCAGAAAACCCCACTTCCACGATCGGCAAGTGGGCGTTTTTCGCAATTTCCCGTAAAAATATGATTTTGGGCCAGTTCGTCCCCCCGAATTCCAATTTCCTCCCCAGCTTCTGGGGCGTGGCTACGCCGAGGATTACCGCCGCCGTGACCCATCACCTCGGTCGAAGACGGCAAGGAGAGGTCAGGAAGGGCCGCGGAGGCTCCGCCCTGTGATGCGGTCTTGCCAGACCGTGCCACGGACGCTGGCAGTCTCCGGAGGACAGGGGAACGAGGGGAGGGGGAAATGGGAGGGTGGCCGTGGCCGTGGCCGTGTCCGTGGACGTACGAGTTCTGGTCCACTACCCCGGCCTTTCCCCCTGCAGCAGTGACATTCTGCGCGACTCTGGACGTTGTGCCCGTGTTGACGGCCCGTGCTTCAGATTCAGCTCACCTCTGATGTTACCTACGTAAACTGGAGTCGTTACCGGGGGTACAGGGGGCGCATATACCCCTCCCCCAGCACACACACGCACTTTAAAAGCGAGGGCACAAAGTGTCTTTCGTATCCTTGATCGCTGACTCCCTGAGAGGCTGCCATTACGTTATCGTGCTATGGTATTTCAGGATGCTGAGGGTGTACTGAGGCCTGTGCTACACCTCCCCCCCGCCCCGCTATGCTTTTCGCATCTTCCCATTCTTTCGGTGGTAGGGGAGACCGGGGTCAAATGTTACATTTTTTATCTTTCCGATCCTGGAACAAAAATATTTCGGGCTGGCGAACATTTTCTCGGGTTTTTACAAACGTTGATATTTTGCCTTTGTAGCGAGTATGAAAAGACCCCGAAATAACGACTTTAAGGTACCGAAATTACTGTTTCAAAAAGTCACTTCAGCCGTTACAATTAACCCCAGGTACGGGGTAAATTGTAACAACACCTAGGGTCAAATGTAACATGTTAGCGAATGATGTAGTGATGTAGTGAAAGCCACTTTTGTCGAAAACAGCCTTTATTGAACAACATTGTCTCTTACATCTTGAGCCTTTCCTGGAATAAAATCACAGCTCCAATACAAAAAATACGATTTCGCAACGGCGTAAAGCTCAAGTACTCTAGCAGCTTTTCCTGAATTAGATAACAGCTCTACCTTTCTCAGGCCAAGAACCAACGCGTCATCAAAAGCAGAAGACGTCTTCTTCCATCATCACTGCTGCTTTCCCTGCGTGCTGTCTTCCGAGCCCTCTTTCCACCAGCCTTCGTCTTCTTCTCTTCATGCTTGTCCTTGTCAAGACTGAGCTTCTTCGAAGCTTGTTTGCAATCCTTTCGGCTCTCTTTTAGCTCTATCGCTCTCTTTTCTAGAATGTCAGTCAGCATTGCGGCCTTTCGCTTTCGACCCGCACGGCTGTTTTTCCTTGGACCTGCCTTGGGTAGCGGCCGAATCGCTTCAGGGGTGAGTTGCTTCGAGGCGATCCCCGATAGACGAGACTGTTCGATCCCCGATGGACCAGGCTTGTCGATCCCCAATGTATCAGCCTCTGCAGAAATGATGCATGATATATATCATCCATGATGCATGGATATAATAATGTATTTTCAATGTAACATTCAGAGAAAGACAAATTAAACTATATACAATTGTCCAATACTTCCCCCGGAAATACCCAAATGAAGTGAAACTAGAATTATTTATTAGTAAAACAATCAGTAAATAAAATAATAAAATATCTTAATAAATCCGCTGTGAAGGTGAAACATCTACGGTAAGACCACGGTGACTAACCGCCAAGAATGCAACCATGTATTAAAATTAAAATTGACAGAACAGTACCTAACAGATAAATCAGGGACTAGTGACAATAATGCCGTAAGTATGATTTTTGAATGATATTGATTTTGAATTTGGGAACAAAATTGCATGTTGATTAATTGGACGGGCATGTTTCCATAGCCTAGCCCCCAGTGGTTACATTTATGCCAAGTGCATTGATATTTTACATAAATGTAGGTTTAATGGTCTGACCACAGGGATCAGTTGTAACACTGTTACATTTGATCCCAGCAAAAATGTTACAATTGTCCCCGTCACACCACGCCATCTTTGAGACAAAAATGACGCAAAACAAGGCGGCGTGGGCGGCAACTGATGCCCTCATTTTTTGATCAGATACCCCCACCCACCTCACACAAACTCTTAAACCCGTGTCTAGTAATATGCGTGGATGAGCTGATCATATTAGAAAGTAAACAAAGTTACAATACACTCTAAAAAAACACAACTGTGAACAGCACAATCGACTCACCCGCCGCACCCGTCTGAAACCCCGTGAGGAAAAGGAACAGCTTACTGCGCATGTCCAGTAGTGCCTCCAGCGTCATCCATCTGTAAGTTTCGAAGTAAACGCTTCTGTTACAATTGCCCCGTGTTACATTTGACCCCAGTCTCCCCTGTATGCTACTATGAGACAGCTATTGATTTAATCTATCTGCCTTTGCCATTGAACGTGTGAGGTGGCCGAGTGCATTCCTCTCAACGCTCAGATATTTAGCTTTGCAGGCATTTTCTGTCTTCGTGGCCTGAGCTATCAACAAAATGCATTTAGAAAACAAAGGAGGTGTTCTTTGTAATCCTGTAGCGTGCTGTGAGCATGCCGGATTTGCATTCGGCCGCAAATCTAAAAACTTTCATTGTTTCACTATCTCATGAGGCACGGGTTAAAATCGTTGTACACCACCGTGCTCACTGCTCATATCGTTCCGGAAAGTGTACAATCGTTCCTCGCCCTGCAAGCCATCGAACGTCAACAAACTTCCGGATTGGCATGCGTCCACCAACAGGATGTGCAATGCTTCCGGCTGGGACATGGTCTATCCTCACTTTCGCCTACGGGCAGATTTATCGTGTAAAGGTTGCAGACGTGCATCCCTCTCTTAACGATGGATAAACTCTACGCCCACCACGTCGCACCAAGGAAAATACTTCAAAATGACATTTGCACTCCCATCAATGCGGATAAAGTTTCATCCTGCCTCAGGCCTTCTGAGGAATAGTGACGACAGCCTAAGGACCCTGCAGACGACCGGATGGGACGACCTGTGTGCTGTGATATGTGAGGTCGGAAGTGGTACTATCCACAGAGGGGTTCTCGTAGCTATCCGTGGTCAGTCCCGACCCCTTGGCCCCGGCCGCTTCAACGGGATGATGGTCGACCGTCTTAGGAGGAAAGATTGGAAAGGACAGCATGAGAGGACCATTTCGGCGGGGCCGTTTCCGGGGAAAAGCAAGTTTGTGATTGGCACAACAGATTTGATCATCCACTTCGTTTGTGGCATAAATCATACACGTCAACGTGTTAAATTGGATTATGAAATCCATATTGCTAAATTATAAGTTAAACATAGGAAAAAAGATTAATTAAAATGGAAAAATGAACATTCGTATTTCGCACCATCTTTGGCATCTCGAGACGAGCTTGTCCCTTGCTTCTTCCCCTGTACTTTCCCATGTAGCATATCCCTCTTCCGTGTCAGGGTTCTCGCCGCTCTCGCTACAGAGCATAGAACACTACTCTCTCCCGCGCCGCACGAGCATTTCCGGCGCCGATGCGCCCCCCCCCCCTCCCCTACTACAGCTGTCCGGCCATCCACCACGACGTCACCGAGGCGCGGGCGGTGCGCAGCCGCGCGCGCTGACCTCTGACCCGGGTCGTGCCTAGGGCGCTGTCTGCGGCGGCCGACTGACCTCTCTGACCCCGCCTCGCCGGCGGCGGTGGCGGCGGCGGCGGCGGAGGAGGAGGAGGAGGAGGCGGGCAGAGGACGGCGGGCAACGGCTGGCGAGACCGACTCGACGCTGTCCAGGGCATCCGTTCACGAGGCGTTGAGGGAACTCTACAGAACTGTCTGCTGTTGTTTCCGCAGTAACCCGGTTTGGCTCATTCGCTCTCAGGCAAGGTGAGGCTAATTTCTCAGGCAAGGAAAGCATGCGCCACAGAATGTTGCTGACGAAAGTCGTGTTTCACCAGGTTCCGAACAAAAGGCATAAGCTAATAAGACAATAAGACAAACGGGTATAACGTTCCCAGAAATGTTCCCGATACAACAGCCATTTCGAGGCAGATTGTTTCTACATGACGGCATAGACGAACATGCTGACAGACAGACATCGAGATGACGCCGCTGTTCCGTGAAGCTGGGATCCAGTTGCACCCATGACTGTAGCAGCCCATAGAGCAAGTAAACAGCAGCCATGCATATTTTGAGGAACTGTGACGTTAGGCTATCCAAGTGACTGGCATGTAAAAAGTTAATTCACTGTCTGAAGTCCCACCAACTTTGAGAACGTTGTTACAACCACGTCGCCACCCGCACTAGGCATCAAGCCATCCCTACACCACCATTGGAATACGGTATGGAGTGGCATACCGTTTTTTTCTGAGTGCGTTTTTCGGAGAAAATGGGTGGCGAAACGGATCATGATGAACAATTTAGGATTTGAAAAAGCGTTTTGATTTCGGCGACCAGTCTTACGTCTATCGTAACTTTCCGGCTGAATTCGTTGATAATAAAAGAAAGTGCTGGTCGGAGAAAAAAACGCACAGTTTCTTTGTGCAATATCCACAAAATCCGCCTCTCAAATCTGTACCCAAAGGCTAGGATCCCAACATTCTTTCTCAGGCCATTTACCCCACACTGTTTACAATCAAAGACTTCCTGTGGATCAGTACTAAGAGCTTGAGATGCTGATGCAAAAGCAAGTTTTGCGTATTTCTGGGGAAATACAATTCGACGTTGCGCTTCCTCAGTTTATACTGCGGCAAACAAAGGCACTCTAGGCTTGTCATTTCAATGTGCACTATTCCTTCATTCTTCTTCTGTTCTAAAAATACTGTGTTTGGAACTCTTAAAAACACAGAACTCTCTTCTTAAGAAAGTTTAGTTTTTTAGTTGCTTTTTTTAGCTCAGTTCAATTTAGCAGTTTATTCCTTCGTAGATATTACGGATTGCATTATATTTGCTATTAAAAAGACTTCCAGGTAACCGCGCTATCACATTATTTCCGGGAACCGTTTGGTTGTTTTGGGACTCATCAGTGTAGGAAGTTTCAAAGCTGACAGAGCCGCAACCATTTTTAAGCAATACCTTTGCATGCATCACCACAGAGCTAACGATAGCGTTATCTAATGCTAGTAGGGCCGCTGCTCTATGTACGCTATAAATTGTTGCGCCCATGCTGAGACTGATTTATCAGAGCGAACTAATGCAAGAATCAGCAAAAAGAATGGGTCTAAAGCCCAGAGAATAAGTGGGGTGATGGGCCCTCATCAACGTCGAAAATTGCTGCATGACAGCATTGCTTGGGAAGAAATTACCTTCACAATACTAAGGCTGAAAACATTTCCTCGACCATTATGCAGAGAGTGCGTGCAGAAACGAACAACAACACTGCGGTGGTAAACAAAGGCGGTGGTAAAGTTTCAACTAATGAATGCAATGGTGGTAAAGTTTCCAGAAACCTGGCGCAACGAGGGCCTGTAACAGCACATGCAAATAAGACTTAGATGATACGTTTGTAGCTAAATTTTAAAACGTCTGACAATGACCATTCTATGCGTAGATTCCATTAGAGGTTACCCATTAATCACAGGGGTACGATGCGCCCTGAACGTTTTGCATTTTCTGCGTTGTTTCAGCCAGCGAAATTCGTATCAAATGACTCGTGTGATTGCGGCTTCGGAGAGCTAGGGACCTTCGAGAAATTGTCTGCGTGGACGGAGCTGGAAAGAAAACAAAGTGCTAGAAATGATAAATTAGACAACACAAGCGCAGCACATGCTGTCAATGTCGCCCTTTTCCGTAACTTTATTTCATACATAGCAGCTAGCAAGCGGTTTCTCAAAGCCAATTTAATCATGTCAAAGGAAACCAAAGCAAACCGTTCATTGGAAACTTTTCAGGTACACTGAAGAATCCTTGAATATTCCATCTTCAGTGCTCATGTAAAACAAATGTGCAAACTCGGAAAATGGCCGTCAGTTCCCAATACCAGCGCTCTAAAATACTTTTTTTCAGAGCATGCTACCCACGTAAGACTGTAATCAAACATATCCCACCGTAGACACCACCTGAATCCGGCAGCAGCTCATCCCGGCGTGGATCCAGGGTCGCGCAAAATCCTCTCGGGCGCCGAGCACTCAGCTTCCATTTAATAACCGTGACAAAAACACTGCCCCCGCCCCCCGCCCACCGTTTTTCAGGGTGCGCGACGCAACCAGCTAACGAGCAGACACCACTGACAACGGCGGATTAAATTCAACGAAACGGCGCCGATTTCATTAATGGAAATCAGATCGCGGCCAATCCATCAGCGCCGGCGCCGCCAGGGCAGCCACCTGTTAACGCTCGTTGTCATGGTAATCGGCGCGCGCGCGTAAAAAAGCGCGCCAAGTCGGCGCCCCGCGCGCGCGACACGTCTGGCCGGGCGCGGCGCGCCGAAATGTGGAACAAAAGGAAGATACGCAGATGTTCACGGCGAGATCGATGGTGGAAAACGGTCGGCGTGACGCTGAGGCGGACCGGACGGTATTTATCATAAGCTATTGACTTTCCGCTTTGTGTTTCGGGGGCGGAGCCGGGGAGCATCTGTTCCGCTCTTTGGTTGTCAGCTGATGCATTCTGACACTGCCTGGGTGGCGGCAGCCCACCTAACGCAGCGTTCAACCAAAGGCAGACGGACGTTGCCGTCAGAAACGGTCCCCGAGTTTCATTTTAGTCAATTGATCGTCCCCATGTAGTCAAATCCGCTTAGCATTGCCGCTCCAGATGCTAATGCTGCATTTCAAGTTGTTTCGCTGTCACCATGGAGCGAAATGAGGATTAGGCGCAATGTAAACGCTTAGCAATGAACGTCTCCTCTGTAACACCCATTATGCATTGAATAATTCCGTAATTATAGTCCATTCTCTCTCTCTCTCCCTCTCTCTCTCTCTTCCAACGTGATATTTTAGGTTGATTTTCAACACAAACTTTCCCTTTTCCTAAAACAGTTGCAAAATGTGAAGACATCGAAGTTGTTTGCAGCGATTTCAATGGATTTACTTAAGTTTTTTTCTGAAACTCTAACGCGGATTTATTGGCAACGTCCAATGCTCCCACTTCCTAATCATCTCCCTCCTGTCGACGGCGCCACCCCGTCCCCCGGCAGCCACCCACCCGGAGATCCAACACTTCCGGAAATCCCATTTGTCAACATCCATCAATCGCCGCTAAGCCAATTAGAGCGCAATCGGCCGACGGAGTGGGATCGATTCTGTCCGGACGCAGGTGCCCCCGCCACAGCCGCACGCGCCGGCGCTGGCCGCCGCTCGCGGCCGCGTGCCCGAGGCGCTAATCGGCCACCGCCTCAGGCGCTAATCGGCCCTCGGCACATTTGGGATGCGCCTCCTTGTTGCGTGATTGCCCCAGGGACTCGGCCGCTGGGAGGATAGTTTGTTTGCTGGGTGGGGTCCTGATGAGAGTCGGGAAATTGAATACGGTGATACGATACAGGAGATTAGGGGCAAAATGAGATAACGATCAGGTATGTATGCAGATCTCACATAATTACGTTTCCCTTTTAAGCTTAGAAAAGGTGGCGAAGAAACTAAACGGGAACATGGTTGAATAGTTTCCAGCACCGGCAATGTTTATCAGAAGTAAAACATGTGCAGAATTAATGAGTTTTAGACCGCGATTTTGGGTCGCCTTTTTGTCAAGGCCCGGTGTCAGGTTTTTGAGATATTTGTCGCCCTTAATTTGCATTGAAAATCTTTGGTTTTTACTGCACAATTTAACGGTACTTGATGTGATCGAGAAGACACTTCAAGCAATTCTTTCGTGTTTCTTTCGTGTCACACCAAGCAAGAAAACGACCGGGAAACCTACCAAGGATGGAGGACCCCTACGAAAACATCTCAGATTGCGCGTTCCTTTAATGGCACCTCCATCCAGGAGAATCTGTATGTCTTCTCTCAGCCGCCGTCGCCGCCGCCGCCGCCGCCGCCGCCGCCGCCGGCGCCACAGCGTCCTGTCCAGTCGTCAGCGATGACGAGCCGACATCACAACACGGGCGTCATCTGGCGCGTCATCAGTGGGCCCGACAGTCGGCTGCTGCCAGCGGCGCGTCAGCGAGACGCCGAGTCAGCAAACACCCACTGTCGGTGAGAAAAAACTCGTTTCCTCGAGAGAAATACCTCGCTTGGCATTTAACTTGGCTTCTTTTGTAAGCGTTACAACCGTTGTCTGTTTGAGATTACTTTCACGACATTGCTATCTTTACCTGCTTTACCCCGACAATTTTGCATTGCCTTTTTGGTCACAGGCTGTCGTGATAAAACTGAGGTGTAAAGAAAGGGAAATGCACAGGCTGCTATGAGATCGACTGAATTATTCGCGTCACAGAATATTCTTTTTTAACCTCACTTCTTAATCTGTGCCGTGAGTGACCAGCTAACATGTCTCAAGATTTGAAACTGATCACCTCGCGTATCCCAGCACCGGATAATCTTTGCTACGTGAACTTCACTGGTTCCGGTTGGCTGCTGCTCATGGCATCTGGACAGCAGCGCCGGTTTGCGCCACGTGTCCGCCGCAGCAGACCTCCTCTCGACGCGTGCTCGCCAGCTATCTAGACCCGGCATCACTCGGCACCCAGCGCCGCCGCCGGCATGGCTTGTTTAATCAGGCCGCTAATGGGGGGAGTGCGTGCGCCATTGTGCGTAGCCCTACGTCGGCCCCACGCACAGGCTCGGCCGGGGGACTGTGGGAGAGCAGGTGCAGGTCCGGTCGGCTGGTTAGTTTGAGTTAGAGCGGGCAGACACTTGGGCTCAGGCGTCCGGTTTCCAACCCGCAGCACACGTGTCACCGACCGAGAGACGGCGGTGTCGAAATTCAAGCTTGCGACCTGCGGTTATGAGTCCGAGTCTCTGTGCACGGAGCTAACGAGGAGGACGGCTGTGCCCGGCCCCAGAGCTCCGTCAGTCTCGTTACCGCCGCGCCAGATTTGCCGTTGCCGTGTCACATATGTCTCTGGGCAGATGGCGGGCGAAACTCACGCCAACTTCTAACATCTTCCGACCGAAACTTGACAACGAGTAAAACGGGAGTTTCATGTGGTGGTGTGTCCAGATCATTTCAGCTACTCAGGACAAAATCGGCGGATCATAATGAGGCCTGGTGTGACCGACCAAACCGTGGCATATTTTTCCCCGCCACGAGTTTGGCGGGGACGGCCGTCTGGCGCGCTCATTTCGCGCCACCCGCACATTAGTGGCGCGCTGTTGTGTTTTCCCGCCAAACGTCTCCGTCTGGCCTTCGTGGCGGGACGGCGATGGCCGACACGGCTTCGTCGAGTTTGGCCCCTGTTTACCGGACCGACCGTGGGACGGCTGCGGCGAGCTGCTGAAACGCTAAAATGAGCTGAGCTGAGAGACGGACTGGGCCAGCCACTAAGCTGCTGAGCTGAGCTGAGCTGAACTGAGCTGAATTGTGGGAAGGCCGAGGCGAGCTGCCTGACTCCTGAGCTGAGCTGAATTTTGCGACAGCTGAGGTTGACGGCCGGGATGATGAACTCAACTGATCTCAGCTGTGGGACCAATGAGACGCGCTGCTGAGGTGCTGAATTGCTGGACTGGTCTGAAGCGGATCTGGGACTACCAGCGAGAGCTGCTGAGCTGCTGAACTGAGCTGAGGTGAGTCTGGAACGACTCGGGAAGGACGATGAACGGTCCCGCCTTGGGAACAGCGACTCAGATGACAGGGCGGTGGCGGACGGTGACTCTAAGTACCAACTTTGCATAATTCGATGAAAAGCCCAGGTGCTGCGTGGAAAATCCTCTTCAAATGAACTTGGTTCTGCTAAGGCCATGACCGCTCTGACGTCCATAAAATTTAACTGGGATGAACTGAGTCCTGGAAGCTTGGCAAAAGCTGAACCGAGGGGGTCTGTGTCTCGCATGATCATTCTGGAGTTCCAAAGCTCGGCTAGCCCGTGGGACGACTGCTGGGACTGCAGACGACTGCCGCCGGGGCCCCGCGGACTGAAGGGGTCGCAGGGACGCAGCCAGGGTGTTCTTAAGAGGAGGGGGCGGAGATCATTGAGAACTGAAATCATGCGAAAACCGCCTGTTGGTAAGACAGTGTGCAATGGGTTTCACTAAGAATACTCCAGTTTGTCACCGGTACGCATTGCCGGAAGTGGAGTATGGCAAGACACCTCGCTCGCTGCGTCCGTGTTATTAATAAGAAAAATATGCGGATCTAAGGGAGGGATGGGCCCCAGCTCCCCCCCCCCACTGCGCCGGTGCGTAGTCGTGTATTCTGCTTGCAAGCGGAGCACCAAACTTTTTCGTCCCCAGCATGCGGGTCTGCTCGGGATGCGAGCATTTCTAAGGATCGCTGAAAAGCTTTCCATTCGTCATGCGATGTCCTGAAACGCGGAATGTTTCTTGGCGCTCTATCCCGTTTGGGCCTCAGTAAAGACTCCGTTGAGCTGAAACAATATCCTCCCGGGCTCAGAATATCGTTGATACCCGTCGGAGCACTCTCAAGAGTCCGAAAATAAACGAACCTAAGCCGCCCGCAGGCTAAAATGAAGGCTGTGATGGACCGTTTCAGTAATTAGAGCAGACAGCAGCCTCCTAGCGAACGTGATCATTATTCACCGCCACTTCCTGGCGGATTAAGCACTCTTAGCAGCTGGTGAAATGCTCTGCTCATTTCTCAGCCGACCTAGAACGTTGGCAATCTTTTAGCGAGGCGTATGCAGCCCTAGGGCAAACAAATGCATCCCAGGCCGTCATTATGACAACACGCCCCTCGCTCGCGTTTTGAAATCGGCGGTGGCATCCCTTCCAGCTCTAAATCCTCTCTGAACCCCCTACTGTTGTGTAAACACGCGGATCAAATATAAAACATCATTTTCCCTTGCTGAGCCGATAAAGCTTCAATATGACTGGCTATTTCCATGCCAATGCGGGCGACGCGTGGCTGGTGTTCTGCGGCACCTCCATCCCGGAGAATTCTGCGTGGTCGTCCTTTCGTAGGCCGATGCCTCTGTCCCAGTGGCATTGTTGCCGCCGGCATTGTTGGCACAGAACAAAACTCGCACGTGCGGCAGCGCGAAAACTAAACCACCCAGCTTACAATGGGATCGCCGCGCAGCTGAATAAACTGCTATCTTTTTGCATTGTTCTTGGAGGATGCGGCGGCAGAGCGTGCGGCGAGGGAGGGGGCAGGGGACGCGGTGCTGCGTTGCTCGACCGTGGGGATCGTAGGTTTATGATGGATTAGGGTCGTCGGTTTCAGACCGCTGAGTTTTCATCGCGTAACGACGTCACGCTATCCTCTGACGGAGGTTCATCTTCTCTGCATACCTTCTGAAGATTGGCCAAACGGATTCGAAAACAATGTCGGATGTGCATGCTTTCATGGCATATCTCAAAATACTACGACGTTTTTTGCATACTAAATCAGTGAGATTACACCGTGTAACAAGTACAGTACCTCTCTGAGGCCTCTTGGGAGTTGTCAGACAACATATCGTTTTATTTTCCGCATTGGTAACAATGTGAACCGGTTTTCTCTCCACGCGGGGACAACGCGCTCGGAGACACGCACAAGAAGAGGAACAAAGAGAATTCAAGTAATTTTATGTATAGATCAGCAAACTAGTGTTTCTGTCCACAGGTCGAGAAACATTCTAACAGCATTTTCTGCCCATAATTGAATTCTTGAGCAAGCGGTGGCCAATAAAACCACTTATTTTTCCTTATCGTGCCGCATTTAAGGATTTACCGAGGCCCAAACAAAAACTGACAGCTGCCAAGCTGTGCAAGGCAGGTGGATTGGTTCTACCGCAAAACTTCCTTTGTAGAAGTGAAATTGGTGAGCGTAATGCGCATTTATGTCCACTGCCAGTTAAAGAGTACTGAATGCGCTGCGTAAGGCGGTGGGAGCGTACAGGATAACCTGCTCTCCCTGAGTAAGTTACCCTCTTCACGTGCGGAGGCCGGAACCTTACAGATCGATCAAACCAGGGGACCGCGCGCTCGAAATGTTTCTCCCCGTTGCCGCCGCCGCCACCGCCCCGGAGGTAATCATCCTCCTCGTCACCCCTTCCGAAACACGGCAAATCCCTGCGCCATTAATGTCATCCCGGAGCCGCGCCGCTGCTAACATTTTCATTCCGACGCGCCGGGATCGCCTCCGGCCGGCTTCCATACATATTTATACGCGGCTCCCCTGATCCCCGTAATCCGGGCGCCGAGACGGGCGGCGCAGCAGCTGACGGCCGCGCGCCGTCGCCATGGAGACGCGCCGGCGTCGCAGCAGAAATAGCGGTGGGCTGCTGTCTCGCTGCTTGACGGTGACGCATGGCGCAGGATGCCCCTCGCGAGAATAAATGGCGTCGTGATTACGACGGGTGGGATTTCGATAACGGCAGTGCGAAACTGGCAGTATGTTCTGATGTTCTGTGGGACACGTTGGCATGGAGCCATTACTGCCTTGGCTGAATGATGAGCGAAGCATGCCTTAGATAAGGTGGAACGGCGGTCTTATGAGTTTCTGTGTACTCGTGGAAGGTTTTTATTACGCCCTGAAGTGTTGAATACAAATCAGGGAAAAATTTCCGGCCCTACCAACTTTTAAAGCTTTTTTACGTCCGCCATAGATTAACACATTTTCAATAACCAGACATCGTTCATTGCTCCTTCCGTTACCATGCCCATCCCCGTTAAGGCGTCGTCCGGAAAAAAACGTGCCGCCCTTTGGGTGCGCACCTGTAAGGCTGTTGTACTAGTTAGAAGGGTGGATCCTGACCATGTTCTAACGGAATGGGGCGAATCCAACATTAACTGATTTGAAACTGAATTTTCAAAAAAAACTTTTGACGTTTTCCATACGATGCCATATGCACAGTGTTAAAATATTCAGAGAGGTGCTCGCCTCCTTCACTGCTTGCCGATCCTGATCTGACCCCCTGCGTGTCTCGGTTTAATCGGCATCGATCCCGCATTGTTATGAGTTGAGAAGCAGGTTATTGTTCTTCTGCTGCTGTCGTCGCATCAGTAGTAAACATAAAAGAAGCACTACGTCCGTAAAGATCCATGGAAAACATAAGGAAAACATTTGGCCGAAGCTATCTTTGGTAACGCCAACAATTTCCTGCGGTCTCCACCGACAGTCACGTGACATCACCACTGGGGGCACCTCCGCCCAGCGGATGTCGAAATCCGCGCGCAACGTAATTGTCTGGGCCCTGTCCGCCGGTAATCCCGGGCCGGCGCCCGTCGTTTGTGGAGCCGGCCGCCGCCCAAAGCCGCAATCTGGCCAGGCGCCGTCCCTGGGGACGCGGCCGCCCCCAGGGACTGCCCGGGCAGGGGCGTCCTCGGGCAGGCACGGGCAGGCCGGCACGGGCGTGTGCCGCGAGGTTTCGGGACGTTAGATGGGAGTCATGGGGAGCGTGGAATGGGATACTGGTGGATACAGGTGGACGTTGAGAGACTGCGTTGTGTCCGACGGAGGGAGTTTCAGTACGATACGCTGCTAACCACCGCTGGCCTTGGCTTGCGGCGGACGGTTGTAGGCGATCAGAGAGCAGTTTGGAAGCACAAAGCTTACGCATACCTGAATTCGTTCACTCATGGCTTACTGGACGGTTCAATTTTTTACATGGTTGTATTGTTTCATTTGCTTCCAATCCCCAGAATTTTCAGTCTAATATTTACCACTGATGCTAGGCGGTAAAAACCATACTTGCATTGCTCCACCCATTAGTCCTCCCACTGGCGTCAACGACAGCATCAGATATTGACTGCAGTGACATAAACTGTAGAAAAAAAGGCTTTTTCTTATTTTTCCCGAGTCGAGTGGCTCGCTAAAGTCTCGCCAGCCCCCTCCCCGAAACGCCACGCACAGACAGCACGTTTCATCCGCAGGTGACACCCGGTGGGCGGTGTTCATTCTTCATTCCTGGCAGGTTTACGTCGTTCTGGACAAAGCACTCCAGTTTCTTCTAAAACCGTCATTTCTGTGAGCAGGTCCTAAAAGTTGAGTGTAAATGGGCGCTTTAATAAATGTGGTCCGCCGTTTCGGATCTTTTTTTATTATTATCATCATACGGTAGCAAAGTTTCACGTATTCAACTCGCGATTGCTGTTGTGTGCGGACAGCTTGCACGGGGAGCCTGAGAACAACGTCGCTGCCAATTATTTGTAGTCATTTGTGCGTTTTCCGATACCGTAATGAGCTTTTCCACTGCCAGATAAAACGCGCCCCGCTAGGTGACGTCACTTGCCGCGGGCGGCAGCATCAATATCGGTGACGTATTCATAATTAGCCGCCCTTCAGAGGACGCGATCGGCCGGAACTGCGAAAAAACGCCCGCCTCTTGACAGGCCCGGCCACGGGGGGGCGGGGGTGGGCACGGTGACAGGATGTCGCGTTCACATACACTTGTTCTCAAAAGGCCCTGCTCCCTCCAAAATGTCCAGGTTGGAGTAAATATGTTAAGTTTGTGAACGCAATATTCGGAATTTAACTCCAAACATTGATTTTCGACTGACCGTTCGTTTTCTTTTTAATGAGAAATTATTAGAAACAAATCGATCCCACTGTAATTCATCATGATTTACTTTCATAACATACACCTCTTCTTAAAAAGGACCAAATTACCCTGATCCTTCCGAAATGTCTAAGTTGAAATAAATATGTTAAGTCTGTCTACGTAATATTTGGACTTTGATGCCAAACAGTTATTTTTGACGAGCGTTCTATTTTCTTTTAATGCACAATAATTAAAAACGAATTAATCGCACTGCAATTCGTTACGGTTTATTTTCAACAGACTGTGTGACGAATCCATATCTTGTCTGAAGTAAGCCGAGAAACGTGCAGTAAAATGGACCGTTTCGGTTACGGGCAATCAGCCCAGCCAGCTCGCCACCTGTCATTGTTTGATTCTCTCGTTTAAGCCGTCTAACTCGCACGAGTTTTGTTGTCTACCAGGTGGAAAGAAAAAGTGTCCCATATTTTTAAGTCGAATAACTCCGAAAATGTTTCAAGGAAAAGTTCACGCCTGGACCAGTCAGTAGCGCGGTTCAAGCAGATTTATTATTGCAAAGGTATTACGATGTGCTCTGCTCTGTTTTGCACCCTGAGGACATGTTCCAGGTGCCGTCCTTTGCTCCTCGCGCAGGCTCGCCCTGATCTTTGTCCTCCTGGATCACTTCCATGCACGTCGGCACAGAAATATTCCGAACTTTCTGCGGGTCGTCCTAGTACACCTTGCTCTTCAGAAAGCCCCTGAGGAAGAAGTCCAAGTCGTTCATGTCTGGCGAGTGCGCCAGCCACGGTTATTAGGACTTCCGGGCGAACATGCGACCCTCTGTGCGTTCTTGAAACCACTAAAGCGCCATGGCGAAGTTGTGCGGGGCTGCACCATCCTACTTGAACAAGAAATCTTGGCCGTCATGTCCATACTTTTAGGACATGGCGCTTCCATAAGACTACAGGGCCTGGATGTAACGCTCCATGGTGATTGTTGCCGTCGTGCCATCGCGGTGTTCGAACCAGAACGGTCCGATGATCCCTCTAGCGCTGAGAACGCACCAGACCGTGACCTTGCTGCTGTGCAATGGCTTCTCCAGCACGACGTCGGGACGCTCTGCGGCCCAGACCCCGCAGTTCTGGGTACTGACGTTCCCATCCACGTGGAAATGCGCTCCATCACCGAATCAGATGTTCTCAAAGAAGTTCTCAAAGAAGGAATGGGTTTCCACCTTACCCTTGAACCATTTGGTGCAGGTCTCTCGCTGTTCAAAACAGCTTCTGGTGGATTGCCATCTTGTAGGACGTCAGTTCGAAGTCTTCAGCGAGGACCTTTTTCACGGAGATGTGGCTGGTGCCAGGCTCATGGGCAGTGCGTCCTGTCGATGTTGATGGGGTCTGGCTGATGATGGTCTCCACCTTTTGAACGTACGCCTGGCATCCGGAGGATCGTTACCTGTCATTTCTGCCCGTATTCAGATGAAGATTTGTTCCCTCAACCGGGAACTGTTTGGTTCACCACAATATAGTCTTTCTGCCCGGTGTTGATTTAACACCGGACAGTTGATTTAACGCCGATGAAACACTGCGATGCCACCCTTGGTTGAAGATGATGGATCTCGTCTTCCAGTAGAATTGTACGATTTTGCATTTTTGATCCTTGTTCAGCGGGCTCATGACTGAGAATGAAGTGTGCCCGTCAAACAATTATCCTTCTCACGTGCATGCGATAATGAAGAAGAAATATGCCACAACTCAAATAATAGGACCTCCATCTGCGGAGAAAATGTGCGACATATTCCTTTCCATCCGGTACATCGCTTCGGAATGGGCGTCGTAGCGATGGTCGGACCAGCGGCAAGGTGTCGGTAGAGCCCAGCCGACGGCCCTGTCCAAGGTCGGAGTTTTCCGAAAATTACTGGTGTCAACAGAAACCGTTTTGGGTACGTTTTCATCGTAAAATGGCGCAAGCGTAATGCTTAATGACGGCGTGACTGGCGATGCGTTCGCCACACCAACAGTAAAGGCACATCCACCCTGGTGTATTGGGCTCCTGGGCAGTCTATTCGGGGTGCAGCAGGCTGCGTGGTCTGGCACCGGACGACCGTAAAATGCGATTAATCCCAGCTCAGGTCGACCCTGAGGTGTATGCCTGATGAGTGCGTCTCAGGCGCGCAGCTGTTGCCAGATCGCTGTCGTCGGCACGCCGCATTGTCAGATCGAAGAGGGCACAGAGTCCAGCAGAATAGCGAGCATACGACAGACCTTAACAGACCGGACAGAACCACGGCAGACAAGAGGCGGAGCCGACAGAATCATGGCGGAGGCGACAGAATCGCAACAGAGGCGGCCGAACCACAGCAGAGGCGGCAACAAACAACAAGAGGTGGCGACGGAACCACAGCAGAGGCCAAAAAGCTGTAGCAGGAGTGGCCGAATGACAACAGGCCAACAAAACCCCAGCAGAGGCGACACACCACAACAAAGGCTTCAAAAACGCAACTCAGAGGCGGCAAACAACAGCACAGACGGGAAGCCCACAGTGCAGAGCCGACGGGCCCGGCGGGGGCGGCGCAGCCTCCATCTCCGCCGGATTACGGTGTTCAGATCCCGGCAGACACGGCCCGGACAGGCCGTGGGACCCCGACCACGTGCAGCGGGCCGCCGCGCCGGCCAGACCACCTCGGGCAGCCTCCTCCGCGCTCGGTCGCTTCGCGGGCTCAAGGCGAAAACCGCGGGACCAGAGCTGGGTGCGGGGAAAGCCCCTGAGTTCCGAGTACTCGCTAGTGTCGTTCGGCTCCCAGAGGCGATGCTCGTGGCGGGTCTTCCACTGAGTTTGGTGTGAACTTCTCAAGCTTTGCACAGTTACTCCATGAAATACCTGCGGTGGCAGATATCAGATCCACAGAACGTCTCAGATCCACAAAATCGCCTAGTTTTCATCTGAATGTTATTCAGAACCATGTGCAAAAGCCTACCAGCCATGACTTGAGATCCTGGGTTTAGAAGGGACTAAACCCCTTTTCAGAGATTTTAGCATTAAATCTATGACACCGACTTAAAAGCGGTCTAAAATCCTATGCAGCCCCTCCCTACCACCACATTCATTGAAATGCCTGCGTTGGCCGGTATCAAATTTACAAAACGTCTCATATCCATAAAATTGCCCAGTTTTCATCTGGATGCTATGAAGAACCAAAGGTAAAAAGGCTGTTAGTCATGGCTTAAGATCTCGGTGGTTTAGAGGGGGCTATTTTTCAGGGGTTTTCAGCATTAGGCCTGTGGCAGTGACTGAACAAAACCGGTCTGAAATCCTAGACACCCTCCCCCACATCAAACCACCACCATCATCACCGACAGTTTTCGGAAATCTCCAACCTTGACCGACGGTAGCCAGTGGTGTTTAACAGTGTCCACTGAATAACGCGACTCGGTCGACTGAGGCTGGGAAACTCAGCATGTCACGGGTGCAATGAAAGTAGTTTTCAACTTTGGTTGAGCCCCGCCAGTGGCAAGTTCAGGATATGCGACCTCCGTTTTCCCGCGTGGTCATGCTTGAGACGGAACCCATGCGTCTCTATGTTGAACGGTGACCCTCTGGGCAATGTCGCCATAAAGTTTAATTCGTTTTTGTTGTTTATTGGTGTTCCCGGTCGCGCTGACTACTGAGGTCATTTTGCTCCCATAACGAGGAGTTTAAAAGCTTAAAAGACACAAAATTTTCAATCCTTTTTCGTGAAGCAGGTATTGTGTTTGTTACATAGCAACATATACATACATAAATAAAATATATACATGCATGTGTGTATTCCACGTCCATTGGCATCACGCTAAATGTCGCAAACTATGCTCCTGATGTGTCACGTACGCGCGGGTGCGATGCCAGGGGTCCTGACTGGGAAACAGCGGGAGACGCAGGAGACCTTTCTGAGCAAACGGCAACACCCTCCAGTACTGGTCTGACAGCCTGTGACGCACTGTCGCCACAGGGTCTGACCGGGCGGCGCAGACGACCGGTCACCGAGTGATCCGGCTACTCCGACCGCCCCGGCTGCTGGACGGCTGATGGAAGGCTGCTGGACGGCTGATGGGAGGCTGCTGGACGGCTGATGGGAGGCTGCTGGACGGCTGATGGGAGGCTGCTGGACGGCTGATGGGAGGCTGCTGGACGGCTGATGGGAGGCTGCTGGACGGCTGATGGGAGGCTGCTGGACGGCTGATGGGAGGCTGCTGGACGGCTGATGGGAGGCTGCTGGACGGCTGATGGGAGGCTGCTGGACGGCTGATGGAAGGCTGCTGGACGGCTGATGGGAGGCTGCTGGACGGCTGATGGAAGGCTGCTGGACGGCTGATGGGAGGCTGCTGGACGGCTGATGGAAGGCTGCTGGACGGCTGTAGGGCGTTTCCTGGACGGCTTCTGGACGGTCGCTGGACGGCTGTAGGACGGCTGCTGGACGGCTGCAGGACGACTGCAAGACGGCTGCAAGATGGCTGTAGGACGGCTGTAGAACGGCTGTTCGACAGCTGTAGGACAGCTGTGCCACGCTCGATCGGCGCCGGCACGCGGGCCGTGTCGCCTGGGAGCTCGGTGATGACTTGTAATTTGTTTCTAATTTTGCTTTTTTTATTTATTTATGCATTTACCAATTACTTTCAAGTGCTGAACTCCTAGCATGTACCACCTGTAACTTTACTAAAGTATGCCATGGCTATGTGTGCTGTCTGTATGGCTGGTTCTGTCCAATACACTCCAGGATAAAAAAAAAAAAACTTTTGTAGATGCGGGGTTGCAGCCATTGTTGAAACCCTGGTGCTGACGCTGGTTTTTCGACGTTTGCCATCTGTCCCCCTGAAACGGTTTGGCGCTTCCCATGGGATGCAATACTGGATCCTGCTGACAGCACCAATACTGGATCCCGCTGACAGCACCAATACTGGATCCTGCTGACAGCACCAATACTGGATCCCGCTGACAGCACCAATACTGGATCCCGCTGACAACCCCAATACTGGATCCTGCTGACAGCACCAATACTGGATCCCGCTGACAGCACCAATACTGGATCTTGCTGACAGCCCCAATACTGGATCCCGCTGACAACCCCAATACTGGATCCCGCTGACAGCACCAATACTGGATCCTGCTGACAGCACCAATACTGGATCCCGCTGACAGCACCAATACTGGATCCCGCTGACAACCCCAATACTGGATCCTGCTGACAGCACCAATACTGGATCCCGCTGACAGCACCAATACTGGATCTTGCTGACAGCCCCAATACTGGATCCCGCTGACAACCCCAATACTGGATCCTGCTGACAGCACCAATACTGGATCCTGCTGGCAGCACCAACACTGAATCCCGGGGACTGCAGCAGCGGCGGTCGCCGGGCGGCGCCGACCGCCGGGAGAGCGTGGACGCAGCGCCAGGTCGCCGCGAGTCAGCCGCCGAATGAACCGCCGCCGAATCGCCATCCGGCATCGGAGCGTAAACACGAGCCGCCGGCGGCAGAGGCGGCGCGCTAACTCGTCCGCCCGTTAGCGGCGCGGCGCAGGGTCGCGGCCGCTAAATCAAAGCCAGCCGGCGGCCGCGGTGCGCTGACGGGGCCGCCGGTCCCCGCGGGCCCGGCCCCGGGGCGACCATCTGGCGCGGTGACGTCACGCCGGGTCTCCGGCGGAGCCGGCCGGCCGGAGGGGTCCGGCGCGGTCCGCTGATGGCCGGTGACGTTGCGAGGAAGCCGCGCGGGGAATGGTTGCGGAAAACATAGCCACGAGAGACGAAACCGTTTCAGTCAACGACAGTTTCCTGCACTTTGGCACACTGTTCGGATTTCCAAAGTAGGCATGCGCCGTTGGCTTTTGTCTGGATTAGTTTGCAGAGGTTGGGGTCATAAATATCTTTGAATAGGATGCACATCTAGTACTTCATGTGATACTGGTCATTACTATATCGTTATATAATGTGTTTGAGGGACTTTGGGTTATTATTAGTGGCTGATGAACTGGGATGAACGATATGATATGGCTGATGAACTGGGATAACGTAGATTTTGGCGTTTATCGACAACGAGTTCAGTTAGCTTTTTCCTCCAAGCAATAACAAATTATTAAGCCCATTGAAAAAATTGTTAGTGCTGCCAGCGTCACTTTGAAGTCCATTGTTTCAGTGCATCATTATGGGCGTAATGCTAAATTTCAGAATTATTGGTATGTCATCGTTACAGGAGACTCCATTAGAGGAGACTCCAATAACATTACAGGAGACTCCACCCGTGAGGCCTCGGATATGGCAGCCCATTGCGCAGGCAGGACGGCGGGCCGGCCGAACTTCCCAAAATTTTAGAAAAGCGCGATAACCATTGTCCTACGGCGATGGGGGAGAAAAGCTGCTTATAAACTGACCTGGCCCTGCCAGCTTTAAAATCCCTCCTACACACATCGATGAACCTGATTCAGAAGCGCTTCAGCGGGACTGTTAGCCAAACGACTCGCGTGCGTGTACACCTGGAGGGCAAGTAGGGACGATGTCGTACTAGTGTTAAAGTGATCAGGAAAACCTTCGATTTCTCCCAAAATGGATGCAGTCCTCAAGCCATACAAATACAAAATTTTCCTGGTCGAGGACTCGGTCGATCCAGACCGGACAGAAAAGAAAGCATTGGCGTTGAATTGGACTGCCTTAAGTTTTGAATTATCGCCATCATCCCTAAAATCTTAATCTGACCAACGCCTGTGGTCTGGACAGCACTTGGCTATGAAGCAGACAAAATTTCGGATCGTAACGCACTATCTCCTTCCCAAAATCCCCGCACACAATATTCCACGCGATCATTAGCAAAAGGTGCCCCTGTCATTCGTTGGAACTCGCCGTCGCCATCACCAGTTTCCGGCTGTGCTCCGAAATCTGCCAGTTGCGACCACCAGGCCACCATCTCATTTCACCGAGCTCCGCCGACCAACCGCGTCCACTAACACGCAGGCTCCATGTCAATTCCCCTGCGCCCCCACATTTGCGTTCGGTAATTCCGGCTGGTGGCCGGTGCACCAATGGACAAATATTGCCGACTAAGTGGCAATGAAGAGCCCGTTAGCCGCGGGGGGTGCCGCAGCCCCGTAGCCCCAGGCCATTGTCTTCACACTTCCCTGGACTGTAATCCCGGCAGCGGCCGGCCGGCGGCGTATCTCCGCAGCCGGAGGAGCGGTTAGTTTGGAAGTCACGTGCCGCGCGCGCGCCGCCGCCGCGCCTGATTACCTCCAATTAAAGGGCGCGCCAGATCGGCTAAAATGGCGCGAAATTGGCCGGTTGGCTTGGCGTGGGGACAAAGCGCGCGAGCGGGCTCATCGGTCCTGTGGAGTGGTCTGAATTGGATGACAATGTGATGCTGAAGCGACTGTTTTATACATGGGATCTGTGAGATGCTGAAGACTATAGGGTGCTGTGTGAGGCTAGTTTCACGATTGCCAACCAAATAATGATAGTAATAATAATAAGCAGGATGTAACGTATATGCTAAGTTCAGGAATAATAGCAATACGACACTGACAAGTAGGACACGGGAAAAATCGCTAAAAGTAGTTTGAAACTCCAAAATTATAGAGATTTGAGGCAACACAGATTGTAAAACGATCTGTGAGGCTACAAGATATCAATTGGCTACCTGAGTTCAAACATGTGCGGAAGTATCATGGAGCATGGGAATGCACGTGCATCTACATACTTACGAAGACAGTTACATAACACCTTTGATTATCGACAAATTGCTATGTTTTATCACAAAACTATTTAGAAAAGATATTGCGGTGTTGCATAGGAAGAACAAATTAAAGTTCATATGCATGTGCATCAAATTTTAAAAAGGTTCCTTCTTAGGCAAAAACCGTGTTAACGGTGAACCAGTTTTTATGAGGCAAACATGCCGCAGCATTTGAAAGTGGGCCGTGTTCAAACTTTTCTTCCACTATCCTGAACATCAAACCGACGACAACTGTCATAGACCCTGCCTTGACGAAACAATATGACGTATTTATTTCAAACCAATTAGACATATCATCGACGTGCTATGACAAAAGCAAACCAAGCATCTTTGGGAGTCGCACCCAGCCAGTCGCGTCAGCGTTATCAATTGATGGCATGCACTCGGACACAAACTGATTACTAGCCACGCCTTGATACATTATCAAGGCGTCCCGGATGCGATTTCACTAGAACCAACGTCTGCGAGTTCCTGATACTGTCTCGACCGAGTGACTGAATGGGAACCGACAGTCACTTCAATGCACGACGTCTTAGATTAACGTCACATCAACGCATCACGGGTTTCCACTCCCAGTGACATCAGCGCATCAAGGATTTTCGAAGTGTCACATCAGAACATCACTGATTACGACTGACGTTCTTTTGACGTTGCATCAGCGCCTGACGGACACCCATCGTGGTCCAGTCAGGGTTGACGCTGCTACATTCGGAGTCCACGGTGATGCTCATCAGCGCGTTGTGTATTTCAGTACAACATACCAGCAAGTTCTGAATCATCAGCAACATCACATCGACGCGTCCCGGGTCCTGAACAACGTCAGATCTGGGCGCCATGTATCCCTGTCGACATCAGATCGGCACGGTCCGGATCCGATCTGCCTGCCCGCTGACGTCAGCGGGCGGCGGCGCGATATTGGCGGCCGGCGTTCATTTATCTGGATCTGCCGGTCCGAGTGACGGCGGCAGAAATGAGTGATGAGGCTCTGGCCGGCGGCGGTCGGCGAGCGCCGTCTCGGCCGTGGCAGAATTCCAACGTCCGCTCTCTGCCACGGCAGAAATTCAACACGACGACCTGCTTTCTGCCTCGACAGAAATTCAACATGACGACCTGCTCTCTGCCGCGACAGAAATCTGACAAGACGTCTGCTCTCTGTCGCGGCGGAATTACCGCACTACGGTCAGCTCTCTGCCGCAGCAGACTTCCGGCGGCGAGAGGCCTGCCACAGCAGCCGACTGCTGGTTCGTACAGCAGCGTTCTACTTGACATTGACCAAGTTTGATGGTTTGGGGATGACAGAAATCTGAGCGCTTAAAACTGCTAATATTTGGAACCCAAGAGGCGCCCATCATCCCTTAGGTACCTTGCTGGCCTTACTCACCTTTCATCGCTTAATTACCTTAACCGTTACTTGCCTTTCTTTCCAAAAAAAAAACGCTAAGAAATGGTGCTTATTCGACGCATATGTCGGCACGTCCACGCAGCTGGTCAGCACCACAACTCATTCCACGACACTCCGTGTTGTGTTCACCAAGCACGCATCACGGCTCATCCCTTCATCGCGTCCCTCCTCCCTGCAGCGCGTCCCGGCCGGGCCGGCGCGGCGCCGTGGGAAGGGAAGACCCGCGGCGCGTCTGCCGCGCCTGCCCCGCCTGTTTGTCGCGTCGTAAAGCTTCCCGAGACAAACAGTCGCGCCCGACGGCCAACGGACGGCGTCGGACGCGTTGCTGGCGGCCCGGGATCCGCGGGCCCGGGACCTGCGGGTCCGGGATCCACAAGTCCAGGATCCACGGGCAGACCGCGATCCGCGTCGGGACGCACGGCATTGGGATGGAGGGTACAGAGGCCGGGAATGCAACTTTCTGAACTGGTTTGGGGGAGCCCGTGCGCGCATTAAAGTGGGGATCCAAATCATCGTGGATGCTCTCTCCATAGCCTCACATGTTGCATTGACAAATTTATGGAGTATCCAACACTGGGGTGCCGTAGCACCCAAAAAAAAAAAAAAAAAAAACCCCCCAAAAAAAAAAAAAAAAACAAAAAAAAAAAAGGGCCCCCCCCCCTTACCTTATAACCCAAAAAAAAAAAAAAAAAAAAAAAAAAAAAAAAAAAAAAAAAAAAAGGGGGAATGCGAAAGAATTTCCCATGCCTTTAATAATGCAAAAGAAAAATTTTTTTGATGGATTAGTACTGCATTAATAACAATTACAATGAAAATTAATTCTGCCACATTCATATGATATCTGTTTTAACATTAAAAAGCATACCAGTGACAAAAAGTTAGTTGACTACAACATCCTTTAATTTTTCAACCTCGTAAATTCTTAATATCAAGACAATTTGGTACTTACTTCATTGTCCGCTGTAACACGCATTGTAAGGAAACACTTTTCGGTTCGACGCAAAGTTACTGGCGTATGGGCTGCTCCTGGTTGGCCAATGTTAAATTCGCCATTCGTCTTCGGTCGCCGAATGGTGTACGCCAGCTTAAGGAAACACCAGTTTCGGTAGCTGCTCCTGGTTGGAAAATACCCAACACAGCAGGTAAAAAGCTTTGCTAGAACAAAGGAAAATGCCGTTTTCTCGGAACTTCGATTTGATCATGCGGTAACGCAAATGCATTATTTCTGCAGTAGCGGCTTTCAAAGGTAGGCAATGTAAACATTATTCAACAGCTAAAAGGTCACGGATTTTGTTCAGCCTTGTACAAAAGAACAACGTAAGTGAAAAAACAATGATGCAGAATATTCAAGCAAAGTTGTTTACGTCTCTAGTTATACACTAGCTTTTCGGCCAAGTGGTCATGAGATGATATAGAGGCGCTGTTGGCACTTGTTTACTTCGACAACTAGAAAAACAACTATGCTACCAGTCCATCCCATGCTGAATGGTGTTTGATTTCCAAGAAACTGGATACTGAAGTTTCTGCATTATTTGCGTTATTGATAGTTAAAACAAGTGATGAATAAATTGTTTTATTTGGAAAGAAAAGCCTAGGGCTGATTTATGTTATTAAATATTAAACATCTTTAATGCAAATAATGAATAATATTTTATTTGCGTGTAATAGATTTAAATCAAAGAAACATATTTGGCTGGAACTAACAGGCGAAGGCAAATCGAATAAAACAATGCGCATAGGCGGAAATGACGCAAATAAATAAACTTTCGCCACTTATGTCCTCGATGGCAATGTTCTGATGATTTAACTCATTACATTAGATTTTTGCTTCTTACTGACACCACAATGGCAATACAATGACGCAAAATGGGCGACAAAGTTCACAAACAGAGTCAGCCCAAGGATAAGCCAGTCACGTGGCTTGGTCAGATTCTACCCCATGCAGGCGAAACTCATCCCTTCGTAGAAGTACGTTGCATGTAATTTAGCAGGCGGGTTGCCGTATTCCCATAGTCGTTCCGGTTGCGATTGAGCCAGATAAGAAAATGTATCAAGTTGACATCTGATTAAGCTGACAGGCTTCCGCGACAAGGTGTTGTGAATAATGGCACAAACGAAAGTCGAAATTCCGACAGACGTAACTCGATGAAGGATGTTGAAAACTGCCGGTAAAAGAACCTTTTTAGCTGTTGAATTATCTGACCTCGACATTCCGTCTCGGGCAGAAATTGTAACAGCGACCTCGGTCCTGGAAAACTATTTTACCGGCTCGTGTGGTATTGTATAAAACCTGTATTTTTTGTTTGCACGCTAAGCAAAATTTTGTTCTCCAATGCAAAAGGTGCATCCCTACACCAAGAACGAAAAACAATTTCTAACCCTGTCCCACACATCCATCCTAAATCAGCGTCCGGCTTCCAAAAACAGGCCACCGTCTTCCTGGCAGACATATCTGCACGATTACGTCAGGCGCCCTAATCCGCATCGAGTGGACGTGGTTAATCCTCGTGCACAGTACACTGGGGGGATTAGCGCCTATCTCGTTCTCGAGGATGACAGGTGTGGGAGAGAGTGGCCCGCGCAGCAAAGACGGCAGTGGCGGGCATGGAGAACCCAGCAAGAGATGGGACTTTTACAACGACACGTTTTTTCCGTGATATATGCTTCCAAGATTTAAACTGAAAAAGGGAACGTGTTATTGAGGAACCAGCACGCATTGGTACGCCTGCACTGTGCTGGAGGGAGGAAGGGCAGACCTTATTTTGCAGATGCAACCCAAATAGTTTTAGCATTCCTTTCATTAAAAAACATAAGAAGCTGCCTTGGGTGCGTCTATGTTTCCATATAATGAAACAGCGTTAAATGGAAAATATTTTGGTTAGCTCTTTAACTGGGGAAAAGCATACCACAATTCTAACGGCTCAAGTGGTTTTGATTAGCTGTTGCCAGAGCAGGAACGTGTCGGATATGGTTAATAAAATCCTCCTTGTGATCAACTTGCATTCTTGGTAAAATGTGCCAAGAGACCCACAGCATTGTCCCGCAATGGTCTCTACACAGTGGCGTACTGAGTTGGACGGACGTATTGCCATCGCTTTCTTGGGAGCCGAAGGTGCCCTTACTGGAAATTACGATTGCTTGCCAGGGCGCCTGGCATTACCAAAACACGTAGTGGTTTTACGTGAACACCACGGCGCCTTACGCCACATGACACATCGTTCCGGGCTCCCTTGGAAACTTCAGGGCGCCACGAGGTTTGAAATAACGCCCGAAGACTTACCAATGCGCCTCTTAGACGTGCAAGGGCGCCCCTGAGGTTCAAAGAACCCCCGGAAACCTGGAAGGCCACAAAGCCTGAACGTGCGTTCTCATTATGCAATGACTCGCAAAAAAATTGGCGCACATTTTTTGTCCCCCCCTCCTTTTATCATCTTTTCTTTTAAGTGCGCCACTGGCTTCATAGAACTACCTTTTCAAAGCGGTAGAGAGGGCATTGGACCTGGAAGTTCATGTGTAAATTAGTTTCTGGGGAAAAGGCGTCAAATGTGCACCAGGGAAATATTCCAGTGTTCCCAAAGGCGGCCCGAAAAAAATGCGAAGAGCCCTGTCCCAACAGAAGTAGTGTCATGCGTTCGGTCAGCGCACAGAACAGAATGCGCAGCAAATCTAATTCACACAGAGAACAGGATTTAAAACACATCAGACCAAAGCTTGAAACAAGCAACTCGGGGAAACCAGAACTTGGAATATCTGCCTTCAGAAGAGAGAGCAGATACAACGCCCGGTGAACGGTAGCAATGTCAGCGACGTCAGTGAATTCAGAAGCAGCAGAAGTGTGGATAGATTGGTAGATAGACGATATTTACCAATTGGAAAGACGTATTGTTCATACAAGCTAACGATTAGAGAGATAGATAGACGATATTTATCAACTGGAAAGACATTGTTCATTAAGCTAACGATTTGAGAGATAGATAGACGATATTTGTCAGCTGAAAAGACATGTTGTTAGTACAAGCTAACGGTTGCTGCAAAAGTGAAACACCTAAATCGAAGCACCTTTCGGTAATCATTAGACGAGAATTATTGGATGATTAAACGCTGCCGCACCCGACAGGCCCGCGTACCCGCGACAGTCGATACCTCATCGCCAACACCCCGTCAACCGATCCTGCTCAGTCGCTTATCTAGATCTCGCAGATTTCAGGAGGCACTGTTGCAATGTTCTAGTTACCACCCAGTCCTCACCGCGGGATGTCATAATTTGTCAGTCACGCCAAGTGTGTCAACAGCGACATCCGACGGCTCGAACGGTTCTGCCGCCTCTGCTCTGAACTCTGCCGGCAGGACTGGCATCAGAGCCACCACCACCACCACGGGCAGAATGGGTCCTGTATTCGTGATGCATTTGTTGTTTTTTCCCAAATCAGTGTCTTTGGAAACATTAAAAAAAAGCAAGGAACGTAGTACAAAATAGTCAGCAGATCATAGAAAAGGAAAGGTACAAACCGGATACTTCACTGGCACTGTCGACAAAAAGTCACCTTCAAGGAATCAAAGTTAGTGATGTTGGACTTCATGCAGTTAAGGTCAAAAATTTGGTGGGCTCGACAATGCTAAGATTGACAGCAAGACAGAGCGCAACGAAACGAATGCTAAGGTAGCTTAGGTCACCTATCGGTCGCCGCTGGGGCGTCAGGGCCCGGGGCCAGACGCCGGAGCGGCTCCGGGTCCAGCGCGGGCACTAGCGGCATCCGCAGGTCGATCACTACGCAGCCGACCAGGCTGTGGACGGCTGGGAGGTGGTCTTCGCCGAGAGGCCAGATCAGTGGAGGAGCTGCCAACTTGTGGGACGTCGAGGCGCAGCGATTCTCCGGAACTGGCTGCCGTTGAGTGGCGGCGGAACGTGTTCCGGCAAGGGGGAGGGGGGGGGGGCGGCGGCTAGTTCTTTTCGAGTCATTTCTTTCCATGCAGCACCATAGGGTTAATGTTAAATTTCGCTAGTGGGGGGGGGGGGCATGATGCCGCCTGTGCAGCTGATCGATGCTCATAACATTTTAGTGAAGCCGACGTGGTCTTTATTGACTTTTGGGATCTGCATGATCATGGCAGCAAACCATCTCATGCCAGGAGTTGAATTTTACAAGTCAGAGATATGCATTGATACCTGAGTCACCGTTTCGGCACCAAGCCATCTTGTTTTTTTTTAGGCTGAGTCAGATATTAATGGGTATGTTTGACGAGTAAAACCTGGCTCGTCCTGGCATAAAAACTGTTTATTTACAAAATTGTAGCATTTTATCGTAGGCACAGTTGTGAGGATCGTACGTAGAGAACATTTTTCTTATTTATTTAGCCATTCGATTCCCGCCAGTGGTGTAAATTAACGATTAATCAACAAGCCAGATATGCGTCATTTTGCTCACTACACGCCTCCTTTTCTGTCTTATTTCGCGGCCAAAACTAACAAGTCCAGCACAGCATTCTATCTTCATCTGCCCACAGCTGCGCTCACGTACGTTCGCTGCGGGGTTTTTGACGCATAGCCCGTCCCATGCCTCCTACGCTCCCAGCCAATCATCTATCCATGCCGCCTCTCTCCGTCATAGCTGAGCCTAAGGTCATCGTGGTAAAGCCAGCGTTTGCCAATGTCAAGGTCAGTGATTCTCGGAGCGTCAGATAACTCGCGATAACTCGCGATAACTCGCGATAACTCGTCAGATGACCTCCTAAAGGGCAAGCAGCCCATACAACGGCTGCACTGAGCCCACTTCTTGCTGGAACGCCAGGGGAGCGTCCTATGGCTGTTTTGGTCACCTGCCAGGTGATAAGGTATTACTCGAAAGCATGAGAAGAGAGCAGGGCCCTTTTCATGCAGAAGTAAACGGAAAACGGTTTTGCTTTTGGGAGAAATACAGAAGTACGAGGAAAACGACGTCAGTCGAATACGCGTGGGTGTAGTTTTCTACTGTTTTGCGGACGCTTCAGCACCCCCGAAGTGGACTGGGCACCACCAAATTATTTTTCATTTTAACATGGAATCTTATGAAGTGAGCACTCACAACGATTTACAGTCTGCATCATAATGCATGACTGGGCACCCCCGATCCATTTCGACAGTTTCCGTTTCTGCGAATACGCCAGTTTATGAAATGGGCCCAGCGCGATGTCGACGTCCGCCGGACGTCGCCGGACCCGTCCCGATCCAGCAGCTCCCTCCCGAGGGAAGTCTCGCGCCGCGCCACCGAGCTTTGAGCTGCACCGAGCTGGCGCAGCTCGTCGGCTGGTATGATGGGATTCTGATCACCGCCGCCTCGGAGCCGGCTGCATTATAATTTACTGGAAGGTTGGTTTGGGCTTGGACGCAAAGACACTGGGTTAGGCGCCCGGTCTCCACTCCACACCACACATGTTACCAATCGAGGACAGGAAGCATAAAAATTCGAGCCCGCAACCACGATCACGCGTCCCAGCCTCTATCCAGTGCGCTGAGGATCTGAGTTTATCCCGCTGACCTGTGACCTCACGCCGAGAGGACTGAAATCAGTCTGGACTTTCCCGGTGTCTGGTCCTGCCCTCGCCTCTGTCTGGAGGCGGAATCCCCAGCAAAGGCGGATCGGCGGGGAGGATTTAACAACGAGCGTTAGCTGCTCCATGACTATGCCAGCCTAGCAAATGGATTTGCTATGTGCCCATTTAAGAAGACGTTATCAAGGTTTACGGCACCAAAACTTTTGCACTGGCCGTTGAGGAGTATATCTCGGCCACATGTTTGCAAGTTTTCGGCTATTGATCGCGCCTGTCGCATGACTCGTCCCACCCGTGGTTCGACCTTCCAAAGGCCGGTCGGCTGGGCCCACCCCTGCGGTCAGGTCGGAGGGCGCCGGGTCAGGGGCAGAGGGGGGGTCAAGGTCAGGTCACAGAGGAGCGAGCAGCCGGCGCGAGCGGACGCGTGCCGCTGTGCGGAGCCGCGGCCGGGACCGTGCTGTGCCGCCGTGCTGTGCTGTGCTGTGCTGTGCTGTGCCGCCGAGCTGCGGGGACCGGCCGGAGCGGAGAGCTTCGTCTCGTCTGCTGGCCTGGCGGTCTGCCGTGATCACGATGACAGGAAAGCTGACCGAGGAGGTCTGCGGACAGAAGGTGAGACCAGCTCCCGCTGATAGTTCCCTGTCCATAGACCTAGAGCTCGCTACCGATGTAGGAACGTTCCCAAATTTGATAGCGCCAGAGCCATTTTTGTGTTATGTCTTTGCATGCAGCGAGGTAGAGCTAATGTTAGAGTCGTCCAAAGTTCCACCAAAAGGCCGATCCAAAAAGGAACGGAATTTCAATATACTTTGAATGGGCACGCGCCCCCCCCCCCGCTCACCACCCCGAGTTGCTGAGATTTAGCATGGGTCCTACGGACTTGTTCTAAGAGCCCTAATGAGATGCTGACTAGAAAGAATGGATTCCAAAACCCCATATGCTCCCCAATCACATTTGGAAAACTTCATTCTTGAATCCAAAGGGTTAGGACGCCATGTTGTTAGCACCGCCGCTCCATCTTATCCGCGAGCTGTTAATGTGGAGTCGGCAGGGGTGCGACCACGTCCCAACAATTAGGGGAGGGGGACAAATCGAAATCTGGTGACGAAATGTGACCCAAAATGCTTTTTCTTCAGCGGAACATTACGAAAAACGTTCACTTTCCGAACAAAATTGAGAGGAACAAAGGTCCATTTTGCCGGAATTGCAGGGAGCATGTCCCCAGCCCTCTCTCTGGTGGTTACGCCGATAGAAATCGGCATGGACACATGAAGAGGAAATGGACTAATGACCGGCAATGTAGCGCCGTGGGTGCCTATTGTGAAGGCGTGGGGAACAGCTTAAACGTGAAGAGAAACGGCCGGGTTCAGAAGCTTACATGGTCACTAAGTAAGTTACTTCATTGCAAAACACCTCAGTTGCAATGCCAATAACTCATTCAAAACATTCCCGGGGAGCAAAGTCGATTTCTAGATGGAAGTAAAATGGAATACGGCCTTGCTACAGAGCATAGTTTAGTTTAGACGCGAATGGTAACCTTGTGTCATGCTCGTCAGTTTATGAACGCAGCCCTGAGAGTAAAAATCGCGAGCCTAAATTCCCGCTTCGTGTCTTCGCAAACTTCGAGCATCTTAAACCAGTGACAAAAGTGGATGCTTAAGCCGAAGGGACCAACGCGACGGCGGCTGCCCGAGGCTGTCTGTTGTCCAGACGCCCAGCGGGAGTCTCTCCTCGTAATTTGGCGGCGCTTTATCTCCGCTCCAACCGCCGATTTATTCCCGTTCTCAGAATCTATCTGCCGGCGCCGGCGGCGGCCGCCACAGGCCGAACGTGCCGTCCAGACCACGCTCTATTTACATTCCAAATTCAACGCGGAATCCCCTAAAGCCCCCGCCATTTTCCCGCGTCTCTTTTCCGCTTCTTGTCGCCAGGGCGATCGATGCAGCGGCGGCCAATCAGCGCGCGGCGCCGCGTGACGTCAGCGCCCGGCCGGCCGCCGGCGCGCGGCCGGCGGCCAATCAGCGCGCGCCGCCGCGCCGTGGCGAAGCTAAGCACCCGAAACGAGAGCGCGGATCCAGAGGGTTAACAGGCTTAGAGCGGGATAGTAGTGCATTTTGTTGTGTTTGATATATTACGCCAGCTTACGCGCGGGATCGTCCGACTTAGGCGCCGGATCGCCGTATCAGCGCCGGCCCAGGTAGCCGCCAGCGTAATTCCGCTCCGAATCGGCTCGGATTGACGCGCGAGCCGACGGCTTTTGGCGAGCGCGCGCGCTAATCAGGTCGACGCAGGTCAAGGCCGGCATGGAGGGCCTGGCCGCCATGAACGAGATGTGCCTGCAGGAGCTGGTGCACGTGCAGGAGGGCATGACGGCCATGCCGCCGTCGCAGCAGCCGCTGCAGCCGTCGGTGAAGGCGGCCGGCATCGACAGCACCACCGGCTGCGGCGACATCACCAACCTGGGCGGCGAGCCGGCCGCCGCCGCCGCCGGCCAGCGCCGCAGCTCCAGCGCCGGTGAGTACAGCGCCAGCGCCGCGCCTGGCGTCCCGAGCTGGGCAGGTGGCCCTGGCCGCTATTTCCGTCTCCTCCCCCCGTCATCAGCGAAATCGCCGTGGTCTGCCGTGGTCTCCGTCTCCTGGGCTTTGTCAGCTCGCGCTGACGCCTGCGATTAAGCCTCCATATAATCACGCGGCTTATAGCATGCGTTTTCATTGCTTGGAAATTCATGTAAAGAAACGTTATCAGCAGAGGGTTACTTGGCATAGCGCGGCTCGCTTCAGGCCTCTTTTGATAGCCTTTTAAATCCCTAAAAAGGAAAATATTCAAGTTAACCCATGCGTGGAACTGGAATGTAAATGCCTTTCCATTGTAAGGAAGAAGTTGACGTGATGTATAACGTGCTGCGGGAAAATTTAAGGCTTCACAACGGCCTGTCGTCTCCATTGATTCTGGGAAAGGTCCGTCCCTGTTTTTCACGAGTAGTTTTTCCAAGCCCTCAGCAGTGAGCCTAATGATCAGCAATCAAAATTAGGAACGAAATCCCGCCTCATCACAATCCCTCTGGGCCGTCGTATGAAATTAACGTGCCGCACACCCCAAAAGAATTTTCATGAGTGTTGGAAAAGGGTTGCCTTGTAACTAAATAAGAAAGGCGTGTGTTCGCCCTGCACGTGAGAAGTCCGCTCAAACGCGTTTGAACTCCCTATTTTCTGCAATCCGTCCTGGCCCGGCATGGGTCTTGTTTCCCGTCTCTCTGTGGGTGCCTCGGTGCCCACAAACTGAACTCCGCGCCGTGAAGTCTATCACAATCGAGCAGCGTTATTTGACCGAGGACGACGACGCGATTATGTTTTTACAAGTTTGACGAGGGCTGCGTATTTATGCCATTCCCGGAACATTCACCAGCTTTTGCGCTGGAAATTTAGGACGCCGTCGTCGCAGCGTTGTTTGTCCCCCACCACAATCCATCGAAAGTCCTTCCGAGCTATTTGAGTTTCCTCGTGTCTCCCGGTACTGAGCCGCCCAACGCGCAGTCCCCGCTTCCGCTTTTGCCGCCGCCGCCATCGCTCCCTCCGCCGTCGCCAGTCTTCCCAGGGTCCGCACCTACGGCCACAGACCACTCCCACAGCGCGCCTTCACCGGACCACGTTACGATACGCGTGCTCGTCAGCGGGCTGCCCGACCGGTGCCGCTTCCGCCGTGCTTTCTCAGCCGTGCTCCCTCAGCCGGGCTCCCTCGGCTGAGCTGGGGAGCTTCCTCCTTGACTTGATCGCAGCGTTTGGGAGGCGTGTCACCCCTGCCGTCGCCTCCGGCCGAAAGCAAGCTTTTCCGCCACCCAACCTGAGGAACGTGCTACGGTTCCTTTGGAACCTCTGGTGCAAATGATACTGCCAATTACTATCGAAGGACTAGCTTGGTTAGCTTTCTGACATTCATATTTTCGGATCAGTTTCTAGACTTGGTGCAGAATACGGCTTGGTTAGCCTTTTGGCATTTGTGTTTTCGGACTTGGATCAAGATTTGGTTCAGAATATCGATAGAGTAGTCTGATGATGGACTTTGCCCTGGAGTTGGCTAGGCCGTGATCAGGTTCTTTTTCCGAGGCTCATCAATGCATTTTGTCTTCCGAACGAGACTAGAAACTCTTTTAGAATTAAATGTTCGGCTACTTGAGTTCGATAAACATTGCACGTATCGTTTATAATTAAATGGTCGGCTAAGTAAGCTTGATAAACGTTGCTCGTACCATTTAGTATGAAACAGAGACTCATGGAGCGAATCCATTTGATTTCACCCTTTTCAGCTTCTGTTCCACGAAATGCGCCGCGAATCTCTTTTCTCTGCCGATTGTGGGTCCTCCGATCACACTTTGTTCATTCGCGCTAATCGGCCGTTTTGCTGGCTGTTCTCCAAACAAACAGTCGCCACTCGCCGCTGGCGCTGTTGAGCTCGAGCACCGTGTCGTCCCAGTGGCGGCTGGCGCGAACAAAAACCGTGCAGCTGAACACGAACAGGCGCCATCGTCGACTCCGGCGCGAGTCACGCTCCAGCGTATTTCGTAGCGCGGCCCAGGCGTCAATGCAGGCCACAGACTGGAAGGAGACGACATTAGTGATGTCGGATGCTGGTGACCTGCTGCTGCTTGACGGGGACCCAGAGCGCTACAGCGGTCACACGATGTAGGAGATGTCTTCGTGCGCCATCCGTGGGTATCGACCAAGCGTTCTTGCATTTTCACTCGTAAATCGAGCCCGAACGCGCTGCCGTCGACAACGCCACGCTAAGCGGGTCAGGCGTCGCTGAGTCCATGCTAATCAAAAGTCTTCATCCATCCGAGGTGCACTGGTGTGAACATGGAGTGAGCAGATGAAAAGACGCAGTTAAATTAGCCTGCAACCAAACGCGGCCTCTGAGCCCATGGTGCGTGATTAATTCATGATCTGGACGACCGATGGCCGAAACGTAATGAGTCCTCAGATGTCGCGTCGCGGTTTTCCCGTGGCGCGGCTCGGCGGTGAAACACACGCAGACGTTTTGATGGGACAGACACGGACAACTTTGATTTCGACGCAGGGCAGCTGGAGGAGAGCAAGACGTTCTCGAAGACGCGTTGTGGTTGAAAGTGGTTTCCGAACGGCGTACAATGTTTCCCATCAACTCTTTAATGTGTACCGTTTCTCGGTGCTCTTTTTTGGCTCTTTTTTGATGTCTTGCGTCGCGATTGCCGTCTCGTTCGCCATCACGTCTTTTCTGTTCTGCGGGCACACGGGAAAGGGCTGAAACGCGGGCCGCAGAAATTGTTTCACATCCTGGTTCCACATGTCAGCCGTATCGGGGGCGGAGGGGGGAAGGTATCTCGACTATGCCGCTCCACATCAAACATCCTGCTGGGCTGGTCGCACGTTTTTCACACGGCCTCGGCGGCCCCGTCTCGCACTTCTCGTGCCCTTTCTGGTGCTCGTGCCCGCGTATGCTCAGGCGAAACTCCTTTTGAGCTGTTAAGGTCGTTCCGTAAAACCGCATTGCAAGCTGCGTCGATGCCGGTGGCTTTTAGCTTTCATCATTTAAATATCGGGCTCTGTTCGAGGCCACGGACAACACGCCAAACCTGCCGGGGAGGGGAGAGGAGCCCTTGTTTGCCAAATGTACAGCCGACCCACTTCACGGTCTCCTGCAACAAGATCGGCGCAAGCAACGCACTTAGCCGCGGCCGGCGTACAGCCTCCGGCACGGCGGCCGCGCCGCGCGTACAGTCTCCGGCGCGACTGCCCGATAAGCGGCCGTCGTAAAACTCAATTGGCCCTAATTAAAAGATGGCTGTGTTGACACGCGTCGTGTTGGCCGGTCTCGCCTCTGTACACTGACGTCACGTCAATATGTGCGAACAGAGGCGCTGGCCGGCCGCCGATACCGCCGCACGGCCGGCGGCAGAGGCAGAGGCAGAGGTGGAGGCAGAGGCAAAGGCAGAGGCAGAGGCGTGGGTGGGACAGCAGAGATGAGGCTTCAGTCCGAGTGTGGACGCATGTTAATTCAAATTCACTAACAGAAGCATCACGTTTAGGGCTCTGAATGGAAAAAGGCATTTAAAGTCAGAGATGTGCCTGGATGTCGATGGAATCCAGCTTATCCCCTTGTTGTGAGGAGCACCACGCTGACCTGGCGGATCATTGCGTCATCTCCGGAAGGCCGTGTCCCTCCGGAACAGAGCGGTGCCGAGGTGATGTAACACTTACCCTGGAAGCTTAGAATCCGACTCAAAACGAGGGTAACCTGAATCCCATCGGGGCCGCGGCACTTGTCTGCTTAAAGTGGCGCTTGCATCCCTGGAAAAATTATAAAAGTTTCTCCTGCTATCGCACCCAACGGGGGGGGGGGGGAGCGAGAGGGGAGAAGGGCCCAAATGCCACACTCCCCTTAGAGACAGTTTTGTCACGATTGCATTGTTTTGTATGTTTCGGTGGTGGAGGGTAACCTCAGCGCAATTTCCTTCTCTCTGTTCCCCGTTTCGGACACTGCCTTACAAGCGGAGGTGATTGAATCGGTAGAGGCCGAAGAAGCGAAAGCAGGTTGTTCCGGAGTGTAGCTGATCGTGGGTGTTAGAAATTGTTTTAAAGTTGGCAGAGCCGTTTAAGACAATTGCAGTTTATTGCAAAAGTTTAAGACAACTGCAGTTCAGAGCCACAGGGATTACAGCGCCATTCTCGAAGGTCGGTTGGGCCGCCGCGCTGCCTGTCCTGTTGCGTTCTGTCGGCTGTCTGCTGTCTGTTGTCTGCTGCGCCGACTCAGCCAGCCGGCGGACGTCAGCCATCCGAAGGGGACCAGCCCGCCGCGCGGGAGGTTCCGCCAGGACGAGTCCGAAGAGTCCTCCGAGAACTCCCTGGCTTGTAGAACGAGTCCGAAGAGTCCTCAGAGGACTCGCGCGCTTGTAGGACGAGGACGAACGGGGGTCGCAGAGGCACTGGCATTCGCACGCGGCTGATTGGGGTGCGCGCGGATGCCAGGAAGGCGTTAGGCAGAGAGACGACAGTAATCGCTGAGGCTTTGGTCCGTGGTGGATGCGGTGGCTGGTCAAGGGAAGGTCGAAAATGCATGTTGACCCCAACGGGTAGAGGTCTTTTCGTGAAAGCACGACAACCTAAAGCCAGATTTTCTACTGGATCTAGTTGTTAATGTTAACGTCTGCTTATCATGGTGATGGATGTCAAGACATAGGTAGCATGGTCAAGGTCAAGGTCAAATTATGTTAAGCATGCAATGCCATGTTTAACGGGTGAATTTTGGAGAAAGCCACTTATGGTGCACTTTGTTTGTCTTATCGGGATGAATAAAAATGTGACTTGTTTGTCTTATTTTTGAACCTTCTGGGCAGGCTCCAGATCCTGTCTCATAACCGCTAAGATATTTTGAAAGGCTTGGATTCCTAGCCGAAACAGGTTAACTAAAAAAAAAAATCAAGAAAAAACGTTGCAACTCGTCAATTTACATTGGAACGAACGTTATTTCAGAAAGGCCGACTGAACCAAAATCCCTTGGTGCGCAGCCAGACCAAGTTGTACTTGACTCCTCCTCAGAGGCATTTTAATTCTGTGTACTACCAACAAACAGCCTATTCTTCGCAGGTTGTCTCTTGGTCTCCAGGTATAAGCCTGTGCACACGGAAAAATCCGGGGCATTGGGTCTGTTTTCACACGTCCAACACCTCTTAAGTCTCCATTGAGGCCTCTAATGCGGCCTCTGAGACCAGAGCAAACAGGAGATCAGACGGCAGACGGCCTCGCTAGGTGCTTCTCTTTCGCGAACACGGCCGACCCCCCCCCCTCCCGGCCTGGCCTCCGTCGTCCCTTCACGTCTGGGTCCTGGGACTTGGTTCAGGGTTCCGTGTCCCGTGTCCCGCGTCCCGAGTCACGTATGACGTGCCACGTGTCACGTGCCACGCGCTACGTACCACGTGCCACTTGTCCCATGTCCCGTGTCCCGCTTCCCGTGTCCCGTGTCCCGTGCTACGTGTCCCGGGTCCCGCGCTCCTTGTCCGTTGTCCCTTCTCCAGGGTTCAGAGTCCCTTCTCCCGCGTCGCGTCCCAGACCCTTGGCTGTTTCCTCTCCGCGCTGGAAATTCCTCAGAGCATGACCGCCGGCGTGGCGGGGAACCCAGTCGGGTACACGCCACTACGCCAGTCCCAGGCCTGTCGGCGCACGTCGTCCACTAGCCCGGCTCCGCACCGGCTCTGATCCGCCCGGCGACCGGCCCGGCCTCCCTTCTTCTTCGTCGCCGGCGGCTCCTCACTGGTCCTGCCGACGGTACACAGCGCGTGATAAACAATCTGCGGCCGCGTATTGACTCAGCGCTGCGTACGGCCGTCAGATAACGGCCCTTTACGACTGGCCGCCGCCGCCGCCGCCGCCGCCGCCGCCGCCGCCGGTGTGGCCCCAACCTTGCCACAGCAGCCGCCTAGGCATCTCTGCGGGAACGTTTTCAAAGCTGATGCGGCCAAAGCTATCTTCAGACGATTTCTGTCCGCGCGACGTCATAGGGTCAACGTTAAAGTTGTTCAGAGCTGACGGGGCTGCCACCATACCAGCTGTGTGGGTTGCTTTACTCCCACGGGCCAAGTAGTCTAAATCATCTTCACACGCACTGCAACAAATCCAGCAGATCATGCTGAATCTGCTTCTGCGCCTACTGCATCAACTCCAGCAGAGACAGCCACGGAGCGATTATTTCCCTCCGAGCGCTAGTTTCCGGTTCTGCCCACCTTTGTCTTCTTCCTCCTGTCGGTGCCCGTCTCCTCCTTGCTATTGGGTTTTGGTCTTGTCGTTGCCTGTTCTCGTGTCCTATGTCTGTATGTCTGTCTGTACTGCCCACCTCTACCTTCCTTATCCCAGGGACGTAGTCAAGGGGGGGGGACATGGGGGCCACGGCCCCCTAGCCAAGCCGTCTGCACTAGATATATAGCGATTTCGCAGGAATACTTAATAGTGATCACATATATGCTGCAAAAGTAAACACTGTATGTTTTCCCGTGCAATAAGTATGATGTAAAGTACATAAAATTGCTGTTTTTCCGTATGGTTTTCGTCATATGCCAATGGCATATAACAGAATTTGACATCTGATCCCCCGAGGAAAATCCTGGCTTCGTGCCTGCCTTATCCCTTGTATCCGTGCTCTTCGCCATTTTCTCTACGTCCTCCCCGTCCGCAGCTATCCCATATTCGCACACCGGCCTCTCGGATTCTTCCTCTCTCCTTACTTCTCCGCCGCGTCCGTCCTCTCTCCACCCGTTTCCCCTGCGTCCGTGTCCCGTGTTTGTGACGTGCCTCTTGTGTCTGCCGTCTGTCGTCTCGCCTCGTCGTCCCCTCGGCGCCGGTCTCCGGTGCGTGCTCTCTCGTCCCCGCCGCTTCCTCTGGGGCCCTCCGGTCACGCCGCGTCAGCAGTCACAACATTCTGCCGACGGGCGCACCACTCCTCTGTGTCTGGGTATGTCTCTTCCTTCCTCTCTCTCTGTCATTCTCTGTTCCTCTCTGTGCGTCTCTCAGTGTTCTCAGTGTCTTGAGCGGTGTCTCTGTGTCTCTGTGTCTCTGTCTGTCTCTGTCTTTGTCTCTCTCTTCCTGTCTCTGTCTTTCTCTCCCCGCCTTCCTCTCTATCTTTCGTTCTTTTTTTCTTTCTTCCTTTCTTTCTTTTTCTTTCTCTCCCCCTATTTATGTGTCCCCTGCCACTTTCTTCCCATGTTTCTCTTGGCTTCCTGGCCCGCCCAGAATTTATTGCGAGACAAGAAGAGCAGGACGACAGTGGGACATTTTCTCATTCCAGATTCTCAACGGGAGGAGAAGTTAGATGACGTCACAGGATTTTCCGGACCTCGGTTAGGGGTGTTCAGCAGTGGCATCCCATAAATCTGGATGAAAAGTATACATTTCTCAGACGGTAGAAATCCATTCGCAAGGAGTTTCTGTGCATGCAGCGCAATAAGACCGTTGCTAAATTGTGCAGAGACTGAGACTTCTGCCACTTGGCCTCCACCCGCGTTTCCGTTCCCCGCTTCAGCCGATGACTCGCAAGGCTGCCGCTTGGCACGATTTCATACCGAAGAAACCCATTGTTCAACGCAATGATTTTCAACAATACCTTTTTTACCAGTTAGTGATTTGATTATCGAAGAACAGGCACAGGCCATGGACGAAAAAGAAACGGCACACGCTTTCAAGAGTTTATATCCTCACGAACTGCTGAAACTCTCAGAAGTGCTTCTCCCTCGATGCTCTCTCTCCCTTTCCCCACCACTTCCTGCTGCGTCCCGTCGGCCCGAATGACCTGGTGACCTTTGTGCCCGCGGCGGCGCGACTCGTCCTTCACCGTCTGTCGCCGTCCGCCTCAGGCGTCTGACCCCGCGACCCGGGCCCGTGACACTTGTCATGGCTGGAAGCAGGGTAAACACACCGACGGAAGCGGCACTGGGATTCTCTCACGTGCGCTCAGCCGAAGATGATGAATCTTTGGCTGGTTGCGCACGGTTCCAGTGATTTTTTTTGTGCGCGCTTCAAATTCTCAGTCATTTTCGCACGAACCGTTTTTTGCTCGCTTCAGTCATTGTAGCTTGGTACTTTTCGTTATTATCTTCACACCCAGTTCAATCCAGCCATCAGATGGAATATGTATTTCGAAGTTTATGCCTTGGTGCTTGTCGTGGGAGACTTAAGCATGAAGTTTCATTGCTCAGTTGACAAAAATGGCGCCAGGCGTAAGGCGTAAGACGATGAGTGAGAACAACTGGGAGCAAATGATATTTGCGTTCCCAAGAGATTTCGTAAAAAAATCTGCCACTTTTCTTTAACACTGATTACTGGATTTCTCTAGCTCAGCTTTCCATGCTCGGGTAGAGTGATAAAGTACGCATATCTTCTTTCTCCGAAATTATGACAGGTAATTGCAAATTTAGTCAAGGACACAATTTCACTTGAATTCATGAACTGTGGCCTTTGCACTCAAAGCCCAATCTCTCTTAAAAAAGGACTGCTTATTTTTCTTCTATGGCGAGAGTCTGACATACACTACGCCAGTTTTCCCTTTTTGCGTAGGTGTAGCTGGGGGGGGGGGGGCTAAGGGACATGTTCTCTCCAATTTTAAGCAAAAGGGCTTTTGTCCCCCAGTTTTGGTCGGCAAGTAGAGGTTTTCCGCAACTTCCGTCTGAAAGGTCAGATTTTGTGGCGGTTCCCCCGAAATTCTGGTTTTCCCCCGGTTTCTGGGACGTGGCTACTCTCATGCTTTTTGCGGTGCTAGAATGTGGTCGGGCCGCCATTTGCGGGGCTTCCTGCGTTGCCCTGCTCACTGTCAATGAGCAAAAGCCACAGGGTTCAGGTTACATGCCCGATTGAATTATCAGAAGCGGCGCGCTCGCAGCGGCGTCTTTGAAGCCTGCCGACACCGCGGAGGCGTAGCCGGCACCCTTTGATGTCCTCGCCGGGATCAACTGCGCGTGCGCGGCCCGCCGACCAAACGTTCTTGACGCGGTGCCCTCTCTGGCAAATTGTTGCCGAGATCCTTGGGCAAATCCCCCGGAGGTTTTCGGGCGAGGCGGTGTGGTCGGTTTTTAAGCTCGTGGGCAGATGACCGTGATATATGAACCCTTAACATGGCCCATCCGGCCGTAAAGGCAGCGGCGCTGCTAAGTTTAGCTCGCGCTCACAAAGACGCCGCGCTGAATTGTCTGCTGATCATTTAAAACCCATTTGGACGCTGCCAGCCGACCCGGAGTTTCGGATTTCTTCGCCGCTAACGACCCACGTGCCGCATGCGTCGTTTTGGAGGCATTCTGGCGAAGCCGGACGACGCAAATCATCTAGCGGAAAATGGGCAGACAAATGAATCGCGGCTAGCTAGTCTTTATCACTTAACAAACCTGGCCCTCTGCAGTGACAACAGTTCTCGTGCGGAGGCGATGGAGATGGTTGGAAGGAGTTGTATTTTCGGGACCAGTGAAATATCAAGGAAATGCTATATTAAATCATTTCAAACGACTCTGTCTCCTGGCACAGAATCTATCCTCCGTTGGTGGACCCAACCAGCCGGCATGGAGGAGACTGTTTAAGTGATCTTTTTGGGATGGAGTAGCCTTGTGGGCCGAAATGAAGCAACGTTTGGTCATGTGCTTCTCAAGTAAAGCTCTCGTTTTTAACGATTTAAACACTCGCTCTGCACCCGTGACCCCCAAAATGCATGTTAAAGACAATGAATGGTTAGCAAGTTGTTTTCTATCACTTTAACCCTATTGAGCATGGCACATGTTCCTCCCTCCTGGTCCCGCCACTTCTGCACGGAACGACTCACTCTACCTGTCCATAGAGCAAAACGAATCGTCAGCGATCTGATTTTTCTTTTGTTCTCGTTATGTCTGATTCGCGTCTCCATTTACCCTGCCCTTCCGACCACCGTAACATGTCGCTGAAACATACCTCCCTTTTCTCTCAGGTCGGAGGTGCTCTGACCGAACCACGCCAAACCAACCTATCAGTGTCTGCCTCCGGTCTTTCCGGGAAGGCTCAATAGCACAGCCGGGGACAGGGGGTGGAGGGGGGAGGCGGAGCACTCGGGGCACAAGCCCCTGCCTGGACCATGAACACTGGAGCGATAGCATCGAATTTACATGGCTACAAATGACGACCGTCAGTTTTTCCAGTGTTGTTCAAACAATGTTTAAACATGCATTACCAATCAGAAAAAAACAAAACATTGCGATATTCCGTGATTTTGTGCTCGAGGCCTCTCCGTTCGGGAGAGGGTCTTCGAGAGAACTTGACCGCGCGTTCGAAAGCTGCGGCGGCGCCTCTGCTCAGCGTGACGACAGCCGGCAGACCGTCTGTCGGCTGGACAGAGCCATCGGGCGCCGGCCGACACGCAGTTACAACGTCTGACCGCCGCCCGCCATTCAGCCATTGAAATCGTCTGTCGGCCGGCCGGCCGTGGCGTCATTAATTACCGGCGGATGGACGACACCCGCTTACCGTCACGGGGGAGGGGACGTGACCGGACACCACCGCCGAGGATTGGGGGAGAGGGGTCGTGTTAGTCGGTGTAGTGTCGTGCACTGTTAAACGTGCACGGTACGGCGGCGTGCGTGCAGGGCGGAATTCGTGGGCGTTCACTCCGAGCTGTGACAAATGAAGAAACGGAAATTGGCGCAAACAAATGAAGCTGCCCCATGTTTCATAATGACGCAGGACTTGATTCCTGCTCGAGCAAATTCCTGGTTGATTTCGGTAACAAGTGGCGCGTCGAGACTCTTGACGTCACTAGTACTTTTTGGCGTATGCTCAAGAAAGCAAAAATGGTGCGACACCACACTTTGGCAGCACAATGATCGTTAAACCGTCCCGTCGCCGAAGGATGTAATGTTTCATGCAGCGCTGGCGTTGAATGTTATCAGCGACCACCTGCCCGAGGTCTTTCTCGCCTGCGCGTCTGGACGCTTAAATGGAAACGAAACAGCATTAACCGTGTCTCAAATGGCCAAGTTTTGAGGTCTGGTCCGGTCCCCGAGCCGCCGCTGCCGTCCCCGAGTCCAGTCCAGTCCAGTCCAGTCCAGTCCAGTCCCCGAGTCCAGTCAAATTCGTCGCGGCCAGAAGTCACGAGTCCTTCGCGGGACCGCGCACGGCGGTCGGCAGCAGTGCAGCAGAAATGCCTGCGGCGATTCTGCGCGTGCGGCGGAGGCGCCCGCCCGCGGGGAGGGGAGGGGAGGGTGCGGTAATCCTCTACCGGGGTCGGGCCGCGGCGGCGGCAGCGGCAGCAGAGGCAGAGGCAGGGGCGGACAGATGGTGACGCATTAGCGCCGGACAAATTGCCGGCCAGGTAGCCATCGAATCTGCGCCCGGTGGTAACGCGAGCCGCCGGGATCAATTGACGCCCCCCCCGCGCTGGCTCGCGCTCTGTGGCACGGGACACGGGAGGAACCGGCGACGCTAGCGTCAGAGGGAATGCTACCCCGGCGCGATGTTCGACTAGCGACGCCGGCGATGGGGACCGCCGCACGGCGGAAAATTTCTGGCCTAAGACAAAAGCCTCGTTTAAGTTTATTCTTTCCTTGCAACGTCATAAGAATGATGATAACTTTCGAAGTCACGAGTGGCAGCTGTCTTGCACCCCCCGCTTTCGCCGTCCATGAGGATGGGGTTAAACCTCCCATTTTAAGAGAGGTTAACGTCGCGTCTGACGTTGCACCCCTAGCCTCCGGTACGTGAAGGGAAAAGCGTGCCGGATTGATTTAAGAATTAAGAAAAACCAGTTTTGAGGTTTCCTGACAATTACCGGGGTGCAAAATCATTTATATTTTCATCAGTGAAAACCAATCGTGATCAAAGTGCAGGGGCACGCTGACAAGTTGAAAACATTGCGTCGCTTGCAATGGCATTGATGACGTAACCGGTGAAGTAAATCGTGGATTTGTCCGGTAGTTTCTCCATCTGTCTTGCAATAACCGTAGAATACCGACCTACTCTGAAATTACCGCCTCAACTTTCGTTTTCCTACAGAAAATCCTGGTACTGTTTTCAAGTCATCAAGACCAGTTACCGTTCCGTGACAGTTCTTCTTAGCCCGTTTTGTGGAAAAGTTCCAGCGTTGGTACCTTGATGCACATTGTTGACCTGCTCCCAGACTTCGATTTCATCCATTACCTCGGCATTCCTTGGCGTTGGGTCACGCCCGTAAGTATCCACATTTTATTTGTCATGCAGAAATTGACGCACTCCGTTGACGACATTCTCACTTCTTCATCGGGTTTGAGGCTTACAGACACCACTTCGTTTTCGTGTCCCGATTTCTGGAATACCCAGGAGTTCACAGACCCTTGCACCGTTGTGATAAGCTCGCCGCGCACAGGCTGCTGCGTATTTCCGTCGTTCCATGCATCCTGTTACGCTTTTGCGATTAACAGTTTGGGCAATTAATGGGATAATTAAATTGTCCTTTCCCCATCTCCTTGTGTGCTACAGAACTGTGGCAGCGGTTTACGGTCGTGTGATGTTGACATCGCTCTCACGATGTCGTCAGCCGACCTCCCGGCTGTCTTTTGAAAATCCTGCGTGCGTTTTCCCTTTCTCTCATGTAAAGAATGCATTGCAGTTGCACTCATCCATGCATGCAACGGTTTCCCATGAGTTTGCCTGCGGGAAAACAAGGTGATGGTAGGCTGAAATGCATATGCAAATAAGAGATCAACATACTGCAGATTTATGCGATGATTATGGTGTCCCAGCGAGGTGGCAACTCATTGTAATATGCCAATGCCATTTTACTCAGTAAGGTATTGATAAATAAGCGTATCTGTTTTCATTGCAGTTTTTATCGCACTTTTTGATGTCGTGCAAGCCTACGTGTGTTTTGTCGTTATGACATCAATCTATTTTAATGATGCTGAGCCCAAAAAATGCTTAGCGGCCTGTTCGTCTTATCTCGCGCTGCCAGCGCCGCCGTCGCGTCGTTTTCGGCACCGTTGTCGACGCGCCGACCCGTGTTATTGTTGGCCGCACCCTGCCGGGTTTGCTGATCCGATAAAAAGCTCATTAGCCGCGCCGACAAGGCCGGCTGTTTGCGGAGCCGGCTCATCAGCTGGCGACAACCGACCGCGTGACGTCATCGGAGTTCATTCCGTCAGCGGAGCGTGGACGCGACTAGGCTGTTGGGCACGGGTTTGCAGTTTTAAGGTTGACTTGACTTGACTCCACTTGACTTGACCGACCATGCTGGCTCGGCCCTTGATGACTCGTCGTTCGGTGTGTAATATGGAATCCAGGAGCGTCGCTCCCCTCTGATTTGCTGATCTCCAATTAGCGCGTATCTTGCCTTTGAGTCTGATTGGTTAGCATAGGTGGGCATCGTTACTAAAAAATGTAACTTCGTTACTCGTTACTCCGTTACTCAGAAAAGCCAGTCCGTTACTCGTTACTCCGTTACTATGCTTTAAAAAGTAACGGAAGTTACCGTTACTCCGTTAATCCGCTACTTTTTTAAATGCAGTGAAAACCAAGCGAACGCGGGTTTTAAGTCTTTTATGCTGCTTTGTGGTTGTAAAACGCATTCCATATACAAAGGGAAGAAACAAAAAGCGCTTACCCAAAACACTCCGCTAGCTGCCCACTGCCCTCACCAGCCGTTGTAGAGTCGGCGGCGCCGGGACAACAGCCGCGGTGAGTATTCTACCACTGTGTTAGCCACAATGGTCAAACCAACGAATTCCTTTTCATTGCCCGCGGCGCCGACGGAGCGGGAACAACCGGCGCTGGAGCGGACGCATGCAAAATGCGACAAACAGCGAACATCTATCGACTGGGTTTGATCAACAATGCCTCTCGAAGTATCCGCCCTGAACATAATGGTCTCCGTTCAGAGCTCGTTTCGGTCTCGCGAACTTCTTGTTTTGTTTTGAAATTATGTGTGTGTATTAGTTTGTGTACGAGCGCGTGCGTGGAGGTAAGATTCCTGATACCCCTGACGTTTTTTGTAATACCAAACGACGAAGGACTCAAACAACCATGACTGATATGGATTTTATTATTGTGAAATAAAAGACTAAAAAAAGGTGCTTTAGTACCTCTTCAGCACCCTTGAAAAGACAAATTAGCTATAAAAACATGGTCATAAGTAAGATGCAACGGAGGATGTTAGCCGTTCACAAGTGGAACATTTTGGAACGATGACGTGACCTGACCTGACCACTGTGAAAGGCCAAAATTGATATCAATGAACTCGCTATTGTCTTACGGTTCAGTATATGTCGCTTAAGTTCAGCTTTTCAGGGACAGGGTATTGTGTCTATTTACCTAATTCCAAGGACGTGTTTTGACCTTTCATGGCGTCTGGTAGCCTCAAAATTGATCTGAGGTCAAAACTCTTGAATGTTTTCGTCTCGGTTTGACAAAACCTTTCTGCCGGTGTTTTCCTTTTTTCCATGCGATATACGGGAGCCGAGATCCTGGGAGGTGCGGAAATCCGCGCTCCCCCTCCAGCCGGGTAAAGGGCATTCTGAGCCCGGCCGGAGACGGGTTAAAAACACTTCATTTAACCCTATTCCCTGTGGGGGGGGGGGGGGCAGGTTTTGCTAACCGTGTCTTTTTGCTTGTCCCACACTGTTTGCCGCAGCGCCACAAGATTTTCTGGCATTTCATGGAATTGGTACACACGTGATTTGTCAACATTTAAAAAAGAAATCGGTTCCGCAGAGGCGGTTCCAAGCCCCCGTTTTCGGCGGTAATGTGCTGTGCGTGAAGCTGCAAAGTTGTGCGGTTCACTATCGTGGCATTCTGAGTAGAAATAAAGATCACTGACTCATTTATATAGTCATACGCATCCTAAACAATGCGTATGCACACACATTTTCAGGCGAACGCACACCCAGGTACTGAAAAATTGGGGGAGCACACTATTGTGCTTATGGTGCCCTCCCAATTTTGTTTACCTGGATCCACCTCTGCGCTACATATAAACTTAAACTGCCTTGCTAGTTGTACATCTGATGTTTATATCACCCAAAACAAACAAAAACAAGGGAAATTTCTTATTTCAAAAATCACCCTTCTTGCCCTCCCTGGAACTGCCTATGGTTTTCTGTTTTAAATTTCGACTTTCGGCATATAAAAGACTTGGACATTCCAAGCTGAACCGTGTTATTCCCATGAAAATTGGTTGGTAAACACGGCCGCAGTGACCTTTCAGAAATCCCCAAATTTTGGAGTTTGTTTGCCCCCACGCCCTATTTTCGCAATTTTTGAATTTTTGGGGTCTGGAATTGGAGATCTCGTTGAAACATATTAAATGGCATTCATCCCATCAACATTGGACCAATGCATCTCGAGATCTCTGGAAGGGCGGGGAGGGGAGGGGGCAGAATTGGTAATCTTCACCTTTCGGCCAATGCATATTTTTCGAAGGTGCAAAAGTGGCAACGGCTCATATCATGTTTGAGTTTGGGTCTTCACTTCTGCGTCTACAAAAAATAATGTGTCAGCCAAAAGGTGTTTCGGCCAGTTGATATTTTTTTTTCGGGAACGCAGGAGTGGTAACTCGAATCGCATGGACAATGTAGCCTGTCCTCCAAGTTAAAAATGATTTAACCTAACCTAACCTAAAACCTACTGTATGGTTGCGGGGATTGCCCTAGATGGGCATGTAAAACCAATTTTTTATTAGGTTCAATTTGCCTGTTTTTTGGTTTGGTTAGCTCGTATCGGCTGAAGGCAAACATGTGTCAACTGAATCAAAATTCAGGGGTTACCTAAACAAGTCAGTTTACACATCCAGTAAGGTTGCTTAGAAAAATACCTGAATGAGCTAAATTGTTCACACAACTTGTGTTGCCACTTCCGCGTCTCCAAAAATTACGCGTAAGCGTCGGCCGAAAGGTAGATTACCGCAGATCTGCCCCCCCCCCCAGGGTAATGTGAATCTCACTGCCTGCAGAGAATATGGTTAAGGCAAATAGTCCAAGCAATAGTCGACAAGCTTCATAATTATGCTTCACTACTGACAACTTATTGTGCACATTCTGTTCTCATCTGGAATACCGTAAATAATGCTTCCTCTTGATATGTGCCTTTAGGTTTGAAAGGCTACTCTTGTGACCCTTGATTATAACCTCTTTCGGTCGGCACAGGACATACGTAAAAATGACGTTTTCCCCCTCCTCCTTAAACTCAAAGTACGTTTCTAGATGTGGCCATGGGTGACCCAGACCGGGCTCGTCCTCTGCCTCCGAAGCTGAGGCACCGTCGGACTCGGAGTCAAGGTTTTCGACCTCCAGTGACGACGTAAAGACGCCTTGATGGGACATTTTAGTGTCAGGTAGTTAAAATTTCAGGCCAGTCAAGAATCAATCACCACTCCATCGCCCCATGGACATCACAGATCCAAGGCCATGGAGGCAGTAATCATGTGCTCAACAGCCTTGAGTGATCTTGGCCGGGAACCGTGTGGCGGTGGTAAGCAATCCGTGACTAACCTGAGACAACAGTGAAAACTGCCGTCAGCTGCCTGTTCCAGTATAAATGACAATAACTTTGATATCTTTTAGCCTGAAAAATGACGACTGGTTAATTTACAATTTTAAGTCATATCAAACTTACGCATAATTCAATACTTTTGTCCCAAAAGAGACCAAAGTCAGCTGGCCTTTAAACTGAACCATTGCCGCCAGCTTGCCGTCAACGTTTATCAGCTGACGAATATTGTCAACAAGTCTGCTCCGCGATTGTCAGCTGAGTGCGCGCCCAGCCGCGCTTGTATCGCCGCACGCTATTAGGTGTTGGCTATTCAAGTAGCCAAAGGCGTGTGCCGATGCAAATAAAGCCGGGCGGTGTCTGTAAGGAGTTTAAAAAGTAACGGAGTAACGGAGTAACGGAGTAACGGACCAAAAAGTAACGGAGTAACGGACCACAAAAGTAACTTCCGTTACTCAGTCCGTTGCAGTAAAATAAAAGTAACGGGTCCGTTACTCCGTTACTCAAAAAAGTAACTTCGTTAGTAACGGAGTAACGGAGTAACGGACCAGTGCCCACCTATGTTGCTTAGGTACAGTCCTCGTGTTAATTAAATTGGAATTGGGCGGCATTCTTGGGGACAGAGTCAGGGTAGACAGGGATGGGTCCAACCGGCTATCTGGAGAAGTTCCAATCTTTTCTGGAGGCGCCCCTTGCAACCAGAGACACGTCAAGAGGCTTGATGTGAGTCAGGCAGCATATTCTGATGAAAATCCTTTTCTTGAAAAGTCCCTAAACTCGAAACATTAAGCAATGAAAAACGGTACGTTGCTCGTAATGTTAACAGGAAACATTTAAAGCAATCATGGACGAACGATGAAGGCAGACATCTGCTGATCTTGAAGTGCTGCTTTTGCTCCTGAGTCCAGGGTCCAAGGAGGAGGCGTGTGCCCTCCTTGCCGTTCCGTCTGGCAGCGCCAGTCAGTGGAACCGCTCGAGCAGCAACACCAGTAACTTGCGGAGCCCCTTCCCCTCGCCCGTATCTTGCTAAAGCCTTTCGGCTCCGCCTAGATGCTTCTGCGCCTGGTGCGCTGTGATGAACACGAACGGCATGATTATGTTCGTGATCGCTTGACTATTCACGATCGAGTCACGACCGGCAGGCCGGCTCTGTTCGGACAGTTTCGGCTGTCGATGGCCGGCTGGCGAGCCTGACGTCCGCCGGCCGCCGATGCCGACGCGTGACGGCGGCAGGGACGAAGGAGGCGGAGGGGGGAGGGACTGTGGGGCTGCTGCCTCCTCTCCCCATAACTTGGGAAACTGAGCATTAACCCTATTGCCATCATTACTTGGCTACATTTGCTATGACATACTATCTGTTGCATCATTTCTACGTTATTGATATAGTATGGTTATAATATTATGTCATATAATATGATAAAATATAATACATCATACATTATATGCTATATTATACTGGTTATATTGTGGTAATGGTGTTAATGTTGCTTTGCTGACGGCAAGTATATTAATACCTAACTTTTAACATTTAGCCCTATTTAACATTCGCCCGATAACGTTAGCATATTAACATACGGTGCTGCACGGAAAGCATTGTCTTAAAAATGGATTTCATCACCCACCCGACACAGCTGTGGGGGGGATCGGCCGTGTATGGTGACGGGTCGTCGACGTCGACAGGCGGCGTGGAGCAGCCGCGCGAGCTGCCCTCCCAATCGGCCGACACCACCGAGGAGGGCAAGGACGGCAAGAAGAAGCGCCAGCGCCGCCAGCGCACCCACTTCACCTCGCAGCAGCTGCAGGAGCTCGAGTCGACGTTCGCCAGGAACAGGTCAGCGGGCGCCGCCGCCCCGACGGTCGGGATGAAGTGGGGGAGACGGCGTTTTTGTACTTAACCCTATTCCCGGAGGGCTAGACGGTTTGGCCGATTCCCGGCAGGGGGGGGGCGGATTCGGCCCCCCCTGAGATCTCGAGAACTACTTGTCCGATTTCATTGCAACAAACGGCAATCGATTTGCCGGGACGTTAACTACATTTTTATAAAAAGAAATTTTCAAAATTTTGAAATTTGTGGATACAGGGGGGCAAAAATGTCAAAATGGGGGGTGCTTTTGGACTTCTTATAACTCCATTGTTTATCGACCGATTTCGATGAAACTGGCATGAATCGAGAGATTATGGATAGGGCTTTTACCATGGGTATGCAAATTTGAGATTTTGAGAAAATTCATGGGCGTTCACAGGGTTTCAAAAATAGGAGGATTAGTTTTCTAACAACTAAATGAACAAAAGAGGCAAACACCTTTTTTGGCTTCTGATAGTCATGTTATACTAAATAAGTGCAAATCGCATTACAATGTTTGTATAATGTTAGCATAGGCGGTCCCAGGGACATGAAAAAGGGGGAACTGTCACGGTCACACGTTTCTCAGATCAACTTGTGACTTTTGACCTTAAATGACCTCCAGTGACTTTGGGGTCACTTGGAATAATCTCTTGTGCATTTAATATTATCTTTAAACGTTTTCAATCATTTGAATTCACTCTATTTAAAAAAGTTCATTTTACGGCTATTGCGATATAGTGTACGCGCACTGACATTTTAGGTCATAGCTCCGTGACCCGACCTGATATCAAGTTGAAACTTGGTACACAAGTAGAAGGCACCTTTCTTCTTTATATATCCCGGGTTTGGCATTCGAAAAAACGGCACCGACATTATTGTGAAAAAAACAAATTTTGACTTTTAACCTTGACCTGACCTTGTGAAATGACCTCAGAGAAACAAAATTGCATCTGCACATTGCCCAACTATTTAGCTATACATCCATATAAAGTTTTAAGTTCTAGCTTTAAAACTCTGTTTTTGGCAGACATTTTCCTTTTACCCTTAACATGGCCAAAAATGGCCTGAGGTGCCTCCCAAAAACGTTGCCTGGCTCCGCCCCTGAGCAAAATAGAATTGTGAAATTTTGTCACAGCACGTAGAAAGAACAGCTAGGAAAAGTCACCAAGTTTCGTGAAGCTGCGTTAAAAAGCCTGGAATTGGCAAGCAAAAAACCCGAGGGGAGGCGGATTCTGCCCCCCCCCTGCCGGGAATAGGGTTAACATGGCCAAAAATGGCATGAGGTGCCTCCCAAAAACGTTGCCTGGCTCCGCCCCTGTGCAAAATAGAATTTTGAAATTTTGTCACAGCACGTAGAAAGAATAGCTAGGAAAAGTCACCAAGTTTCGTGAAGCTGCGTCAAAAAACCTAGAATTGGCAAGCAAAAAACCCGAGGGGGGCGGATTCCGCCCCCTGCCGGGAATAGGGTTAAGCTGCCCCGGAGGTTGATTTCGCTTCAGATTTCGGCCGGCTGGTTTCGCCTTTTTTGGAGATTAGCATATATATATTTATATGTATATATGTATATATATGCTAATCTAATCTAATATATATATATATATATATATATATATATGTGAGTATGAAAATTTTTGTTTCGGAAACAAAATATCCATGATTTCCGTCCGAAGGGTGGGGAGAAGGTGAGAGACTTGTAAGCCCGTTTTTTTTCTTACGTAAATGTGACTATGCCAGTGTACTCCCCTCCTGTCCATGGGTGTGGAGCCCCAAGGGCAGGTAGGGCGGTGGCCGTTGAATTTTTTGGCATAAGGCCTGGGCGTTGCATAGAAAGAGCTTGCCTCAGAATGGCTGTGGCTCCGACAATTTAAAAAAAAAAACAATCATACAAACTTGCCTATCCTTGCGTGAGAAAAACGCAACTAATCGCCATGTACACCATGAAAGCTTTGTAACGTTGGCATATTTTTGCCGAGATTCAAGGAATAAATGCGCCATTTAGCGTCCCAGGGCTTCGGGCCTTCCTGAGGCCACCGAGTGGGTCTGCCCTGCGTTCAGTGACGATTCTCTGAGACCAGAGGGGTCATGCGTTCGATGACGAGGCCACCGAGAGTCAGCCACTGCCGGGGATCGAACGTATTGTTGTTTGTCCGAAGGCCTGGACGTGTGTAAGGTCGACGGCAATGCAAAGGTCACGGGGACGATACATGTTTCATGGAGCGTGGCACAAAGTTAAAAACTGTTGCTACACAGATAAAAAGATCGCGAACCAACCCGAAGCATGGCTGTAAAGCTTGGATGAGTGATGTTTTCAATGGAAGCTGCATGCGGGGTCTGTGGAGTTCCAGTGATACGACGTCCCAATGAAGCCATTGCTGCTTGGAGCTGCGTTCTCTGATGCGAAAAAGGCTGGGAAAGATGGTTTTGACCCCCCCCTTTTCCATTTTCTCACCCCTACGCAGCCTCACCCTCTCTTCGTTTCTTTTTCCGGCTCCAGTCGTCACCGTCTCTGCGATTCCTCGGACTGGCCTGTGTGAACGCCTAGCCCACCAGACCAACCGGTCCGCGCTGTCGTAAGGCCACCCTTCAGCCTCTGGCAGAAGGCGTTCTGCATGCCGCAGAGACGGTGGGGGGGGGGGGGGCGGTTCCGGGTCCGTCTGCCTTGTTATCGCCTGCACTGCCAGCCAGGGTCTCCCGGCGTCCAGTGACGTCACCCACCGCCACGTGACCTTGGTGCGCGCGGACCCGCCCGCGCCCCCAGGTCACGTGATGACGCCCAGGGGCAGGGTACGCAGTAGCGGGAGTGTGGGGTTGAAAGGGACGCTGTGGGTCGCCGGTCGTGGGTCTGCAGAGGGTTCTGGTTTGTGACGACTGTCACGCTGCGATATCTTGGCCATGGAGACCGCTTATTCCTCGTTCGATATTATTTAGCAGCAAACATGCTTATTGTTATTTGCAGAGCGAGCAAAACTGCCATAGCAATAACATGGTGAGGCTTACATTTTCATTTTTTGATTCTGACTTAACTCTGCTCCCGAAAACAAAGCCTACTGCCCTAAGGTTTTTTTGCCCCGCATTCGGAGTGTTGTGGCAGCGAGCTTGCCATTTTATTTCTTTCCATTTTTAAACATCCCTGGCAAAAGCACGGAGGACGCACAGAAACGCCATGGCACGGTTAACGGACGTTGCTTCCTCCGATATTGATGGCATCGGCTCTTGTGTGGTGTTGCAACGCTTCCGTACTTTGTAACCCCGCGTTAAGATTACAGGGTGCGCTTCAGTTCGTGTGCCCGCTTTCCTCGAACGGAAATAGCCAGTAACCGCGTCACAGAAGCAGCGGCCCTTGCCCCGATGAGTGGATCGTACTGCGAGGCCACGCTGTCGGACGAGGTGCTCGTGAGGTGTTTAAAACGTTTTGTCGCGGGTCACTGACCCAGCGCGTACTCGCAGGAGCCCATATGTTTGGGAAACATTTGTTTTCACGCGGTACTGGATGCTGACTGAGTCAGAGATCCCCGTTTTCAGAATGTGCAGGCGTGTGATTTCGAAGGGCTTTTTGAAGGCTTCCAGCCCTTTTCAGCTTAGTTTCGATATTTTGGACGGCCCTTTCAACAGCGATTGTGACAATGAAACTGAAAGCCCATATGAATAGCCATGGAAACAAGAGGGATCAGGGAACCATGGGTCTATGCTTCTCTGAAATTTTCATGTTCTTCAACATAGTTCTTTAGTGCTACATGAAAGGAATCGCGCTGAAATTTTCAATTCAATTCACCCTTCCTCAATTCTTGAACGATTTTTATTATACGCCTATGCCTGTACACAAACGGCTATACGTACAACTGATTTGCAGTCCCAAAGTGATGTGCCTTTCGTCATTCTCTCGCTTACGCCAGCAGCCTTATCCGTCCCTTGCACATCAAAATTTTTGAAATCTGCATTTGCCTTAAATGTTGGTCATGAGCCGATTCAATGTGAACATCCATGCTGACATCGTAACAAAAGAGAAGTGAAGTGTGGACTTAAAGCGTGGGGCTGCTCCTCCGTTTGGTGGTCAGGGCGTATGGTTGAAAGACCGAGTATTCGATCCTGACACATTGCGCGTTTTAAGCGATTGTGACACGACAAGCTAAGTTACCGAAGAGGTTTTTGATATCTCTCAGAACTGGCGAAGTCATCTCCCGTTGAGGGTTTCTGGCATTGGCGGTGGGAGGCCAAGATAAAACGGGGAGGGCGCAGGCCATCGTGAGGTCATGTTTTAGTCATCGCCAAAGGATTAATGTTAAATTTTGGTGCACAAGGGATGGCGCAGCGCCCTCGCGCCCGTAGGGGCGCGGGGTTCTGCCCTGGTTTCGGGCCCCGTAGGTTCCGCCGCCCTGCTTTCGGGCCAGTTTGAGCCGAGGCAGTTTCTGGCACAGGAACTGCCATCATAAAAAGCAAACTTCTCGATAGGAGCAGCCAGCGGCCTCCGTAGCCGTTGCACGTCGTTGACAGTTGTGGCCTCTCGTTCGCAGATACCCAGACATGAGCATGCGCGAGGAGATATCGCTCTACACGAACCTGTCTGAGGCCAAAATCAGGGTAAGTCGTCTGTGACGTCGCCCGTGCCTGCTGATTATCATCGTCGGCGTCGTCGTCGGCGTCGCACGTGCTGAGCTCTGCGGCTAGGAAATGCATTTAACAGAAGCGGGTAACTCGCGGAAAACCTCTTGCATGTAAAGGGTTGTAACACTTGGTTGTTTATTTTGTTTTGACCAAATAAGCCCAAGTAGTTCATAGACTGCAGACGGAAGACAAGAAGAAATGAACAGACCTGTCTTCCCTTTTTCGTCGTCGTCTATCATCTTTGAACGATTTGGGCTTACTTGGTCAAAAGAAAGCAAGCAACCGAACAACAGGACCATGTACATTTTCGTGCCAAAGATAGCACCTACGCAGAACAATTGGAGCGTCGCATGAAACTGCTTGCAAGTACTGCGGGGGCTCAGCAGCGACTTCGTTGGAGATCCTGCGTTCCGCGATGTTGACCGGTGCCTGGTCTGCTCCGTTGCCGGGAACATGCCAAATGGACAATCAGCTGATAGCAGGATGGACAGACAGCTGATAACCTGCCGGATCTCACTGTAGATATAGAGCAGTTTTTCCTGCCCGTATTTGCGCCGAGACAGCGAATCAATTTCAACACGATAGTGCAACACAGGCCGGGTCCGTGTGACTGTGGTCTGTTGATCGCTGTTTTGGTGCGGCTGCACTCACAGCTCACCGGCTGTGGGGTCGTGATTCTGAACTACGAAGCCTCTGAGGGTGCCATCTTTCATATCGCTCAAAAGAAGGTTCTGTCTGCGTAAGATTTCAACCATAATGGATACCGGACTGGCTTTTCGCTTGGAGGTTTCCTGGTAACAGGCAGAGATTTTCTAGCAAATCATTTTCTCCCGTTACAGACACCATGGTAGTGGTTATGACAGTCAGTTGCTGTAAATTATGCTGACAGTATATTATGTTTACACGGACTAAAATGTAGCCTCATGTTCTGGTACGGCTTACAAAAATTGTGGACTGCAGCAGACGATTTTTACCATTTCTTAATGGAGGCCACGTTCAAATATCGCGTTCAGTCATAGCTTTGTTTCGCTTCGACGGTGATCGATTGTTGCCATTCAACATAACATGGAGCACACGTTTGACTTTCTCCCTTCTGCATGAAGCTGACAAACAAAACTTACTGATGCCCGTTGAACCAACATTTCAGGCATTCTTGCGGAAATTAATAAGAGTACAACAAAAAGATACATCCTGGTGCGTCTTGCTTCCTTTTCAGACGTTTTCTGTTGTTTCAGTTTTTCCTCGCATCGTTCACTGGCGTAACGAAAAAAATATCTAGGACTTTGTAGAATATGTTGTTCCACTCCTACCCTCGAGTACATTGAAAAATCAGCATAACTACATAAGCAAGACGTCAAGTTCGGTCGCCTAGCTTCACGCATTGCAAATACCTTGCCCGATGCTCCGAATGAAATCGCGTTTTTCGTGATGGACGATCCGCCAGTGGCCAGCACGTGCCTGAATTCGGTCGGTTCTCCCGGCCTCTCTTTTTAGCCGTCATCTCGTTCGCGCCATTCTAATTACAGCGGCTCCCGCCAAATTCCCGCTGGGCTGCTAATGAGATCAACACACCGACGGTGTCGGGCCACCGACTTCGCTTCCGTCAGTCCCCGCCAGCCCCCTCCCCGTCAGCCCCCCGTCAGCGCCAATCCCGCTGCCGGCTTCATTTCACACTCGGCCTGGGCGAAATTACCACCGTCTGTTGCCCCGTATGAATGCGGTATGGCCCTATTGATATGGTAATGGCGGTCGGAGGTAGGCGGTGTTTATCATTGACACGAGGCGCCGCTGGGTGGCGCAGGCGCGTACCTAGGGACGTGCCGGAGGGGGGGGGGGGATCTGGAGTTGGAGGAGGTCGTGAGGAACTTAACTGCAAACGATATGAGTAAGGAAAAAATGAGTTGCTGTGCGATAAATGCTGGCAGTGTTCTTGCACGCGGCCAAATTCTGGGCACGCCTCTGGCGTAGTAGTCTATGGGAGAGACATTACGCGCTATGGAAGTCGTAAATGAGCGTGAATAAAACCAGCAATGCTGAATGAAGTCTGCTGTAAGCGTCCACTATGATTCTGTGCGCCAGGGAGTCTGTAACTGCGGCAGTTGGCATGCGGAAGAGCTTGTTGCTGGTAAGAGAATTAACGTCGAGGTATTGGGGCTGGGAGCTCCCTCTAAGCTATGGACGTAGCCAGAAGCAGCTTTGGAGGTTCTTCTCATGCCTCACCGTAAACAGGAGCAAAGTTTCCAGGATTATTGAAATTTCATCGGCAAAGTCGAAATTGCAACGGCTTTCACGAGAGGACGGTAAGACGCCTCCTGTTTCGCCGTCCTCATAAGAGGCGAGAGAATTTCTGAAACGCGGCCCACGGGATGCCAGGGTATCATCACGTATCAGGTTTGGCTCAATACTTATCTACGGAAATGACCTTCTTGAGAGGTTAAGAATCGAAATGCACCTGAGACGCTCGATAAATGTAGTATCAGTGAATTTCACCAGCGTTTTAGATTATCCGAGACATGACGTCATTTCCTGGCACTTCGAAGAATTTAACGGCGGAGACTGTGTGGATATGTGGCATGCATCCAGGGTGTGTTCTTCCGGGTTCGCGTTTTTACATTTTGGTCCGAAATGTCTGCCAAACCAGATGACAGTCGCCGACCATGGGCATAGGTTTTCTCTACAGATTTGGCATGTCCAGTCACCCACAAAGCTGAGGGCAGTGTTCATAAAGTCTGTTTTTTGCAGCTACGCAAAATTTTCATATCATATGGGCAACTTGGTATGGTTAGGAAGTCATGCCATGGTTAGATTGTCGGAGTTATTTTATTTTAAACAATTGACATACAGTATTTATTTATATTACTGTATTGGCATACAGTATTACGATTTCGGTATTATTTTGCACAATATATCACGCGTTACCACACTAAAGTTCCCAGTAGTACACTGTGTTTACTATTTTTTCCTGTGTCCTAGTCCCCCCAAACGCTGTGTGACGGACCCATTAAGCGGCCGCAGAAATGTTCGCTGACGTCACCGGTGACGTCACGCCGTCGCACATCAGCCCGGACCGGCGGGCGTCCCCTCGGCCCCCCGCTGCCCGGCCGCGCGGGGAGCCGCGTAATGAAGACAATCTCGGCGCCCATGATGGATGCGCGGCGTGAGTGGCGCAGACGAGCGGCAATATGGTCTGCCGGCGCCGCCGGCGGCCGTCAGCTAACTGAATTGCAGCAGCCACTGTGCCTGAATCCCGATGAAGTGCGGGTTATCCTCGTTTTGCCTCCGATTCTGAGTTGACCAGGGCAGGCATTGCGTCACCGGTTTGCTCTGACGGGACAGGACCTGCCCGAGATAACGCTCTGGCACACCCAGACCAGCGAAGGGATCAAAGCAGAACAGGGGTAACCAGCATTCCATCGTAAGCCAGGCAAATGTGTGGTGCCTAGCTGCGGCCAGAAAGCTTAAACTACCCCTTTGCAGTCTTCTTCAGACTTCCACCTTTAAGTGGGCTTAAGTGGACATTTTTGTATTTTTCAGTGCCTATTTCACCTCTTGGGCGTGTTGCGAAATCGATCAAGCGATTGCTGCAGAGTGACCAGGCTTGCCGGTTCGTCGTCTCGAGTTGGCGGCTCGCCTTGCATGTTCGTCTCGAGTTTCGCTTGGCGCGGTTTTACGTGGCCGACTAGTAGCCGTCACGTGAGCGGCTAAAACGGCGCACT